>OY728146.1:1746263092-1746623648 GCA_963277665.1 Viscum album | reverse complement strand
ACACATTCTTTAAAATCAAATCGGAATTCGCTGCCTTTGATGAAAACCATTAAAACCAAGATGGAATGGTTCTTAAATACATATATCACCAAGAAATATCATTATTAATCAAAACTAAACCCTAGGTTCACCCCCCATGGAATTATAAGGTTTTAACATTCCAAGGAAATAGAAAATAAGGAATAAAACAAATAGATAAGGGAGAACATGGAGAGAAATCATGCTTACATCAAGAAAACCACCAAATATCCAAGGATATTAACCAAGAAATAAAGGGGAGAAGAGTCCACACCTAGGAGGTAAGGTTTTTCATGAGTTGGGAGGAAGATGGGGTGATTTGGGGTTAAAATTATAAATTGGAAAAGGGTAAATTATAAATTTTTAATGAGCTAGATAGATCATACGATTTGGACGCACGGTTAGGAAAATAGAACACTAACCATATTGGAGACACTTTCCTCCTAAAATAAGGTTTCAAAGTTCCTATAAATAACTTCATGTTTATAAAAATCAAGCAGAGTCTATTTAAAACTACTTTATTTCTCAAACATCCCTTTTTCACGGTTAACCATGTAGTTAGTACTATTCATGTGCTAATAATTCGCCCAACATATTTCTCCAAAAACATATGATATTAAACCCCTAACTTCTAAGAAGTCCTGGAAGAAATTAATAGACAAATTAATCTTGAAATATGACATATCAGTTACACAGTGGGTGTCACATAACCACTTTTAGAAATAAAAGAGAAACAACACCATTCACATTCCAAACATTCCTTTAAAAACTTGACTTCTTTTATTTAAAATCAAAAGTAGGTCATACTCCCTATTTTTATCTTGTAAATACATTTCAGAAGCCTAATTAGAATTTAATAAAACTATTGAAATTTTTAAACAGTTAGTTAAAAATAACTAGGTTGAAATCCATATAAATCCTTTTATTCTAGGCATGGAAGTTACTCAAAACATTTTACAAATCCATATTAAGCATTATAAATAGCTATAAATTATTTTAAAAAATAATATACAATGAATTAAGAAATTTATGAATATAAAAATAAATCAGTGACATTGAAACAAATACCTAGTTAAAGTATAGATCAAGTGGAACCCTCAATAATGGAGAGGGGAAGTCTTAAAGAATAATCTACACAACTTAGGATGAAAATCATATGAATTTAGAAGAAAAACCTCACCTAGGGAACATGAAATACCAACTCACAACATGTAAACAGAATAAAACAAGATTATAA
This sequence comes from Viscum album, assembly GCA_963277665.1. NCBI lineage: Eukaryota > Viridiplantae > Streptophyta > Magnoliopsida > Santalales > Viscaceae > Viscum > Viscum album. The sequence continues at coordinate 1,746,622,393 of OY728146.1, read as the reverse complement.
TAAGAAATATAGAGTAAATAAGGCTTTATATAGGAAGAACCACAAAGAATCAAAGATTTAAGGGCCAAAATACAAGGGGGGTCCGCACTAAGGGATTCTCTTGGAGGTTTTATGCATGTTGGGAAGAGAGCAGAAGTTTAAGGGTTAAAAAATAGGGAGGATAGAATAGATATTTTAAAATTTTTAAAAATCTTGGTAGACTATAAATTTTGGTCACACGGTTTGGTAAATTATGTGCCAACCATTTGGATGGAATTGGATAAGACCTGGGCAATAGCATGGTTTGTCCACACAGTTTACCTAACCATGTGCCAATTGTGATAGACCCTATGTAATAAACTACATATACCTCCATACACTTTCTGCATGATTTATAATAACCTTTCACAAGTTGTGTGCCATTAACCCTACGTATAAAGGGGCTCACATGGTTTCTACTGGGTTTCACATGGTTTTGATCCAACTGTGTTCTACCCATACATAAAATCCAAGCATGAACAATAATGAACTAGAAAGTCCCCTATGTAAGAATCATAACATACTTTCCCATAAATAGTGTACACTAACCAAGTAAAGATAAAAAATACCAAATTCTTAAAATAAAAGCCCAAAATTATCAAAGATTAAAATAACCCAAATTAAATAATAAAAATACTATAATATTTAAACTGAGTATTACAATTACCCCATCATGTCGGTTTCTACCCCTATAAATTCCTTGATCTAAATTATAAGGAAACATAAATCTATAACCTTTATACACCAATGGAAAATTAACTATATAAACCCCTTAAAACACTGAAACCTAATTACTCAAATAACACCAACAAATCCAAACACCAATCGAAAAACACCTACTTAACCTAAGACTTAAAGGAACAAAGACCTATCATAGGTATCTCCACTATTTAAAATTCTTCTAAAATGGTTGATTGAAGGGAAACGCTCCTAATAAGAAACCATCACCAAATATGAACTTCATCTGTCGACAATTGCTGACCATTCCAAATAATAGTGATCAAAATTCCCAAGAGGTGAAACCTAAATAAAAACCAACATCTATAAATGAAAATCATTTCCAAAATATAAAATAAAATTCAAACCAAAAATTGAACTGAGTCAAAAATCCAAAAAATGATCTAAAATAAACAACATGGGTACTAGACCCAGGTCATCACACCCACACATAGGTAAACTAGGACCTCAACCAAAGAACAACCTCTCACAGTGACCCCCAAAAACCAAAACCAACACCCTTAGGTGCTCACTATAAATCCTACAGTCTTAGTTACCTGATCAAGAAGCCAAATGTCTCCTATATAATCACATAAATGAAAAAAAAACATCAATAAACTCAATTTTCCCATCCTAGAATGGGAAAAAACCAAAAAAACTAGTATTATACAAGAACTTATTAAAAGCCACCCTAAACAAAACATCTAGAAAAAATAATTTAAACTAAATCCAACCATAAAATAGAAACTATAAAACAAAAAAAATCATTAACAAGATCATATCTGAGTCTTCTTATGGAAAATAATCTCATGGAAACCCTATAAAGGAAAGCATCCCAACACAAATTTGAGGTCTGAATGAAAACATCTATTTATAAAAATATCCTACAAAGGGTCATAAATAACTTGATTAGAACAAAAATATTCCAACACCAAGAAATTACCAATAACTCTCTAATATATCTTAGGTTAGATCTACTAAATAAAAACCTTCTAAAGGAAATCCTAATAATGGTTCTATGAGAAGAAAAGGTTATGATTCCACCACTCTATTCAGATTCTAGGTAGATTCTAGAACTAAAAGGATTTTCTAAAACTGATGATAGGATTCACTAAGGAGGTCATATTTAGAAACATTACTAATAATTTCATTCTTTTCCAGTTTGGGATACATTTTTAAATAACACAAGACATAAATCAAAATAATTCATGCCTAAATCAAACCAAAATAGTTGCATTATAACTAGGGGAAAACCCGAAAATAAAAATTCACCAAATAAAAATACTTCATCCATGCATGATAAAACTTTATTTCTTTTAAATTACTCACTCCCAATGAAGATTCTAAAAATAAATTTTATTGAGTCTCACCTTTAAAAAATAAGGTGCCCTTTCTTTACAAAAAAACACACTTAGTCATATCTTATTTCATTTAAAAATTAAAAAACAAATATGTGATTATATTACAGTTTAAAACTATTTTTATTTTAATTAAAAAATATTACAAGACTTTTAAAAAAGTTCCTTATTATTTCAAAATTTTTTATTTCCATCATAATTAAATCAACCACTTTTTAAAATTTTCCATATAAAATAAATCAAAACTTTTTAAAACAACTCACCTGTAAATTATTATAAAATTACACACTTTATAAAATTCCCCTATTTCACCTAAAACCAACAATTGAAATAGTTCATGTACAAAAAACCCAAAAAAAACATACTAAATTTTAAATAAATTTCATCTCAAACACATAAAAATCTCATCCAACCCCTCTTTAATCCATCCCTAAAAATGGTAACTGCTCTAGGGGAAATCCATAATCGAAACAACAAAAATACAAGATGAATGTGATGAAGTACATGGTTTGGCCATAGGGTTTTTCAAGTTATGAACCAACCATTTAGAAGCCTCTTAAAATCTCATAGAACTATATTAATGGGATCCATATGGTCTGAAAAACTATATAGGATAACTATTAATCCCTATTTGAATATCCATTTTTCACCCTAAAATGTAAAGGGACTCCAAAAATAATCTACAAAACTCAACAAAGATCCAAATATCATCCTTTCACATCAAAATTACATCAACCAGTGAAGAAAAAAAATCAAAATAAAAGAATCAAAACCAACTACCCATAGAAACTCAAGGTTCTAAATGAGAAAGAGAATGCAAGACTCTCCCTGCACTTACATCTCAAATATTGAAATATCTATCTAAAAACTATGAGGAAACTACCCAAAATAATAAGAGGGAAATATCAAGAACCTTGTAACTTAATACCATCCAAGGATTTGATACCATTTGTAATGACCTAGCCTCCGTGAACTATGAACCTAGTTATATAACCCCATGGGTCTCCTGTAATACCTTGGTTTCCATCCTAGAACACCACATGCTACTACCTACTAGGGTCACTTATTATACTAACGACTTTTCCCATAAGAAAATAATTTTTCTTTAAATTTTCTTTATCCTCACTCACACATGCTCTAGGAAACTTCCTAGGAGGACACCCATCCTAACACTACTCTAGTCCAAGCGCACTTAACTATAGAGTTCTATTCACTTAAGCACCCAAAATAAAATGTTTGTTCTTTTTTACATGGGTGGTAACATTTAGTATTTTCTAAGTGTCACTTTTTAGGGGTATTATAAATCACATAACCCAAGAATGTGACTTGAAACATAGAAAATAACACTTTTTCAAATTGAAATAAAACTTATATTTCTATAAAATCTTTAATACAATCCTTGGATGTTCTTTATGTTCTTATTTTCACGTATAGTATTTGATAATATCATAATTAAATACAGTGAAAAAATTATCAAGGTAGTCTCTAAAGACTATATTCATCAAATTCTTGAAAATTTATGGGGCATTTTTAAATCTAAATGGACTTACTATGAACTCACAATATCCATATCTTTTATGTAAAAACATCTTTTGAATATTTTCTCTCTATGCTTTTAGATGATTATATCTATAACAAAGATCAACCTTTGAGAAGTATTGATCTTCTAAAAGTTTATTGAATAAGTCATATAGCCTTAGTATTTGATACTTGTTCTTTATGGTGGTATTGTTAAGTTCTAAGTAGTCAATGAAAAGATACATAGACTCATCCTTCTTAAAAAAGACCATGGGTGCATCCCAAGTTGATACACTAGGGAATATGAACCCTTTTTTAAAATTCTCTTGAAATTTCTTTATTAACTCCTCTAGTTATATCAAGGGATTCCTATAGGGACTCTCATATATAACTATGTCTTTAGGTATAAGTTCTATTTAGAACTATACCTCACAATATAGGGGAAGTCTATATAATTATTTAGGAAATACATCGGTATAATCACTCATAATGTGCATGTCCTCAAGGTGGATGATTTCCTTTAACTCAGCCATTTTATTAAGATATTATTACTTATTGGTTATCCACACCCACATCATTGAGGGATTTTATAAAGGGTATTCATAATCTTCCTTTCATCTGTATAGAAGCATAGGATGGTTTGGGATATGGAAAGATATTTCCTTTTCTCTTCAATTAATGTGAGATCTATATAATGAGATCCAATCCATGTCTTCTATAGAACCAAATAAAGTATTATATGATTTTATATAAAAATATTCCTATAGGCACTAACTGGGGAAGAGTCAAGCAAGTTATTTTCTAAGATTTCATTGTTATGTGTTTTCATAGATATGTATACTTAATGGTGTTGGGGAATTGATTCAATAGTTATAGAAAACTTATATGATATAAAATAATGCATAAAATCTAAATAAAATAAAACTTTCACCATTATTGAGTGAATAGTAAGTGTACCTTTCACTAATTAATTTTTTTCTCCACCTTAGTAGTGGTGATGATGTTATCTTTCCCTCCATACCTTTTATAGGTGGTTACAGACATTGATGTCTATTGAAGACCCTTAGTTTGGCGCACTGTATTGTGTAACATCCCAACCCAGACAACCTGGTCTAAGCGTGAATTCCATATGACCATTGTGGGCCTCCTCATATGCAATAGGTTACTAACTATTAGTGAGGGTATGTGTCTAATAGTGGGGAGACTATACCCTCTGTATCGAGTCATAGAACAAAAATAAATAAATAATGATAATAATAAATAATTGCAGTAATAATGTGGAATCATAATGATGGAATACATGTCAGATAAAAATGGACATGAAAGGTGGAAAGCCTGTAAAGTGTACAAAATAAAAGATAAAGTAAATAAATAAAAAATGGGTCCTTTGGAGTCCATCCCGATCTGCTACTAGCTCCATACTCCTCTTCTCATCTATCCACCATAGGGCCTTAGTATTTTATCGTATCCCTCATGAAATATATAAGAAAATCTAGCACCCAAGTAGGGTGTGAGTACAATACTTAGTATGACACAAACAACGCAACCTTAACCTGATGTTCTCAAGTATAACAATATATTACATAAAAATGATTAATATGTAACAAGCATAAATATATAATTCAAAACTAAGAGCTCATGCACTAATGAAACCACTAAAAACCCCTAGCTATACCTATTTAGGATCCATGTTGTAAATGTATTGTATGTTGATAAGTATCCAAAACCAACCAAAAGTCTGTTGGTGATTCACTTGGAATCAACACAGCATCAAGTGAAAAAAACCTACCTAGAATACACAAGTCCTTGGGTATTACTTAGAGTCCAAAAGGCATCGAGTATATACAACCTACCTGGAATCCACAAGGCATCAGGTAACACTCGGAATCCACTAGGCATCAAGTTTCAGTCATCTACTCAGAATCCACAATGCATCAAGTAGCTGATAGGTTATAATGTTATCATATTTTTTCTTCTTCATCATTGTAAACCATGTGTTCACCCTATAAGGATTAATAATACTAAGATAAAAACCTGTCAAGTATACACATACCAATCCTCTAAAGTAAAACATGATAGGTAATTGCATGATGACAACCATATCACATTTCATGAGAAATATAGCATCATCATATACATCAACATGTGAATCAAACATCATCATAGAATCTAGTAATCACATCAATATCATGGAATCAATCCATAACATATCATGGGTCACTCACACACACCCACATGTGATCACAAGTTAAGCATGAATATCAATATTCTAACACAATTATCTTACCATGACAATAATTTGTAATGAGATCCCAAGAATGTAAGGAACCTCCTACATCAAAAATTTGTCAACATAAAAGGCGAGGATAAACCACCCTATGTGGTTTGATAGCTAGAGTGTAAACCTCAATAGTTAATAACATCTCTTCACAACCTTATTATTATAAACATCGACATATCAAATCTTGATGTTCATTAAGGTTTCCTAGAACGAAAACCATTTATTTTTTTTCAAAAATAAATAAAATATAAAATAAGATGTGGTATTCTATCTCTGGGATAATTTTTGAATTATCATTATAGACCAATGAAAATGATCATAATAGACTCAATAAGAATAATTATATTTTTATAATTTCTTATAAATTATCCTTTTATAATTATCTTATGATAATTTCTCATAAATTATCCTTTTATAATTATCATTTGATAATTTATCCTAAATTATTTTTTCATAATTATCTATGATAATTTATCCTAAATTATACATTATAAATATCTTTTGATAACTAATCATTAATTATCCTTTATAATTATCTTTTGATAATCTATCCTAAATTACCCTTTTATAATTACCATATGGTAATTTCTTATAAATTTTCATTTTATAATTATCTTTTGATAGTTTATCATAAATTGTCCTTTATAATTATATTTGATAATTTATCTTAAATTATCTATTATAATTATCATTTGATAATTTATTATAAATTATCCTTTTATAATTATTTTTTGATAATTGTAACGTCCCGGATCCGGGTGCCACGCAACGGGTGCCCCAAACCTGGTTTGCCACGTAACCTCAAGCGCATTTCCCCAAACGCCAGAGGCTGCCGACTAGCAGTGAGGGCCTAGGTCTGATAGTGGGGAAACTATGCCCTCATTTTTCAAAGTGTAGCGCAGCGGAATACAAAATAAAACATACAACAAACAGCGGAAGCAGTAAACCATACACAACTGAAACAAACAACAGCAGTGGATATCACCAACAGTATATAAATAGTGATGCTACATGTCTCATGTTCTAAGAAAACAGACAAAACATGTTATACATCAATACAGTACAACAAAGAGCAGAGTACAGCAAAACAAAGAAAAACAGCTGGCAGCGGCATCGCGAGCCTAGGCTCGGTCCCATGCTCTCCTACTCCACAGCAACATTCAAGTACCTGTATAGGGACTCTTGCCCCTATCTACACCTGCAGAAACGTAATCTGTTTGGGCCAAAAAGCATGACCCAAATAGGGTGTGAGAAATATATCTCAGTATGCACCCACCAAAGGCCCATGCCCAACTGCGTGCTAACATGCAACAATAGTGTGCAGTGGTAAAATGCAATAAAGTAAGCATTTCTACATAGTAACTAACTTAACAGTTAAATTTCCATTTAATTATTCATTTAATTAATTTTATATAAGAAATAACCACAGTGCATTTCTAAGTAAACAACTAGTGTCCTCAGACACATAAACTTCTATCCTCGGGTAACGAGTATCCAACACAAGAATCTGCCCTCATGCATAACAGAGTTTTCCTTTAGGCATAGGTAGTGTCGCCTATAGGCACAGAGTCAGCTGCCCACAGGCACAGAAGAAGTTTCCCTCAGGACGAAATAACTACTGCCCACAGGCTAAATAGTGCAGTTCCCACAGGCTAATCACAACAACGCCCTTAGGCTAAATAGGTAATCAGGTCATGCCCAACATGTCAAAATGTAGTAAACAATAAATTCCTCTCAAGGAAATTCTACAACTACTACATTAAAGGTATACCCTCGGGTATCCTGGACAAATGGCTAAACAGTGGAACATACCCCCGGGGTGGTTCTGGATCCAAGCAACGATCCCAACCAGCATTTTATTATCACAATTTAATCACCTATGCAACTCTAGAAGTTAAATATAGAAACAGCCTCAGCCACACGACACCCCAACATGGGTTTGTGGCACGAAAACACACAAAACGCACAACAGTTGGAAAAATTAACACAAGGAAACCTACCTTATACGCCAACGAACGTTATACCCGAACTCCGACTCCATAAACGCCCAAGAATGGCGTAGATATGACGAAAAACAAAACCCATTCAAACGTAAATAACTCCTGTTAGGAGAATAATTGGTAAGAACCAGCCAAGGAGGTAGAATCCCTTACCCGTGTGGTTCTAACAGGATTGTCCGAGGCAGAAACTGATTCCAGACGAACACCCGGTGGATCTTCAAAGGTCTGGCCTCCTCCTTTGGCTCCAAATCAGCTCAAGTGTATCCTCTGCCAAATGAGGAGGCTACTGCATGTTTTAAGCTGAAGAAACAAAGTACACGGCGTGTACTTCTGAGTACAAGGCGTGTACTTCTGAGTACAAGGCGTGTACTTCTTTCATTTAACTGTTCCTTTGGCGGCACCGCCACACTGTTCATCTGTCGACGTGAGTACACGACATGTACTCCCAAGTATACGGCGTGTACTATCGCCCAGCTAGCGGCTACTCCACCACCTTACTGTTTTGGCCTGCCGACTGACTACGCAGCGTGTAAGTACCACTACACGGCATGTAGTCGGTTCCTACAACCCTCATCGCCAACAAGGCTACATGCCCCATGTACTCATCCCCACACGGCCAGAAGTACACCACGTGTGAAAAAAATTACACGGCGTGTAGTTTCAAAATTTAGGATTTTTCCCCATTTTCCATATTTTCTCAAAAACACTTAATGAAAAGGAAGAAGCTAGTACCTCAAAACTAAGAACCGGGTTCTTTCAATAATTTATCATAATTTATCTTTAATAATTATCCTTTAATAATACACGTAATTACCCTATAATAATCTTGATAATTTTTGTCACATGATAATTACCTTATAATTATCTATTAATAATGTATATAATATTTTCTTTGATAATCTCATGAAATTATCCTTTGATAATTAGTTGTAATTATCACTTAATAATTCTTCATTATTATCATTTGATAATTCCTTATAATTATCTTTTGATAATTCCTTGTAATTATCTTTTGATAAATTTAATAATTACTCCTTTGATAATTTTATTTAAAATTATCATTTAATAATCTACTAAAATTATCATTGATAATTCAATGGAATTATCATTTGATAATTCTTTACGATTATATTTCGATAATTTGATGAAATTATAATTTGATAAATTTTATACTTATCTTCCAAAAATTTCATGAAACCAACCTTTCATAATTTTTTGTAATTATCATTGGATATTTATCATAATTATCCTTTGATAATTTATTTAAGAATTATCCTTCATAAACCTAGGTTTTATTATTTTCATTTAAATTCTAATATTTTTTAATTTGGGAAGGAATAAATAAAATGGTAGAATAAATAAAATAAAAACTCATACCTGTAATTTTTTTTTGTTGTACCATGAAATATCAAGGAGAAGGAGAGGCCACACACAGCCAAAGAACACCCCATATTGATTATTAGATCCCTAATGACTATGTGAAAGGGAGTTATGGATTAGTTTGGACTCAAAATAATCCACCAAGAATGAATCTAAAATGGGTTTTGTATAAAAACCCAAACCTTGTGCAAGGTATTTAAAACTGAAAAAATAAAATGCCTGTCTAATCCATGATTCAACCTAAAATTAATGAAAAAGTCATTAGTTCTATCTCATTAGGGTGTTTCCATCATTAATCAAGAAACAAATGGGTGAAAATGAAGGTTTTAATCACCCTGGTGCATGAAAATAGTGTCTTGTGCATGTTAAGGTAGATGATGAATATTAAAACTGTGTTTTCGATCATTAATTTAATAATTAAATTATTAAATAAATTAATCTAATAAGAATAATAACCAAACACTTGATCCACATAAAAGTTATGTTTTACTTAGGGAAAACCTCACTTCCTTGACCTAACAGTGGTCTCATATTTCTCATATGTCAAACCGTTTGGAAGATATTAAATTATTATCGAAAAAATAATATAATAAAAATATGAAATAATTTATCCTTGTGTGAGATCTTACCAAATTCTTAACGCAAAAAAAAATTTATGCCACACCTAAGGTAAACCCTATGTCTCATACCTAATGGTGGTCTCGTATTTTTTATAAGATGAATTTTTTGGGAGATATTCAATTATTTTGTATAAATCACATGCATATAATTTAATATATTTAATATTTTTATTTCATCTGTATCAAGGATCTACGGGCCTTGGAATCTCACACTAACTTAGCACCTAACTCTGAAAATATTCCACAGAGTATTCCAAGATACTAATTGGGATTTTAAACTTACACAAAGACTTTAAAAAAATATTAAGTGATTTTTATTGAAAAATTAAAATTTTCAAATAAAAATACTTATAAATTATTAACAAATAGGTTTTTATTATCATTAAAATTTTGGATATTACTTCTTTCATAGTTTCAATGTTCCTTTAAATTAAATCATTGCATCATGGGTAGTGCATTAGGAGATGATTTTAATTCCTTTATTATATTGGTTGACTTCTTTATGTCTCTTAGAAATTCATGAACATGATTCCCTTTCCTTCCACAATTGAAGTAATTCCTCGTTACTTTGATTTAATTCCCATGGTATTTATTTCTACATATTTAACATGTGGGTGATTGGATATTCTTACATCCTTTATCATTTTATACTTCAACATGAAAATCTATCATTATTTTTTTATTTATATGTCCATGGGACCATTCTCTAAACTTCATCTCTACTTTGAGATCACACCAAACTACTTCTTCAGAACTCTCAAAGTATCAGATAGATGGATCCTTTAAAATATTTTATTTTAAACCACTAAATAAACTCTCTATTTTTCTATCATTATTGATTGCATAACCCAATGAATACCATGAAAGACTTATGAAATTCACCTCATAAATTATGATAAACTCACTCTCTATTTTTTTAATATCTATAAATTATCTCTCCATATTGGTATGAAGAGTTTTATGGAAGTACTTATTAAAAATATCTTTTTAAATTCTTCCCACTCTGTTGATTATACTCCAGCCTTTATATTTGTATTCTTGATTAATGTCCATGATTTATTAGATTCTCCTTATAAATAGTAGACAAATAAAGTAACTTTATCTTTCCTAGAATAATAAATCATGGAAAAGATATTTTTCATAGAGTTAAACCATTATTCCATAATAAGTGGATCAAAAGCTCTATTAAATTCTGGTGGTCACTGGTACATGAAGGTCTTGATGTCTATTTTATCTTTTTTAGGTGAAGAAAGAAGTTTCATATGGTTCAAGTTATTATTAAAAACCTAAGACAATTGGTTAAGTACAACTATGAGGTTTGTAACACTACCTACCATTTAATTATTAATGTCATTAGTAAAATTTTTACATTATCCATCACATGGATTGATGACTTGGTTTCTCATATTCCCAACTATTTTCTAAAATAGAATATGTTAGATAAAAACATAAGTCAATAAATCAGGAATACATAACATATTCACATGTGTGAATCAATTCTAAAGTATTCACCTAAGGGATATATAAGTTTATCCTAGGTTATATCTTACTAAACTAATTTCAAAATTAACTAAACCTTTCCCTAATAAAAAAAAATAGTGACCTACATATTTCATACATGATTATTGCATAATTTTTAAGATAACAACATAATAATAATACAATCTATAATCAAAAGTTTGTTATTTTGGGGAAATTAGGTTTGTAAAACATAGTAATATATAAATTTTTAAACTTTATTTAATTCCTTCAGAATAGTTATCCTATTAGATTTTATATTCTCCTTAGGATATTTACTCACCTAATGACATATATCAAGTAAAGGGTGAGATAAAATCCCAGTTATAGGAGCAATAATAGTAAAATAAAATGTGGCATGAATCAAAATAGTATGTGGGTGAGCATAATTAGAACCATAGTAACATAATAAAAGTATCACCATAATAAAAATGAGGTAAATATTTTAAAGAGACATAGAGTGTGGCATATGTATAATATTGAAAAAAAATAACTTTATGGTCAAAATCACGCACATAAATTGTGAACAAAGCTAGCATCATGTTCAAACATAATGAAAATAATCTCATGAGATATTTTAAATTTACCAATTAATTATAGGGATATATATTTTTGGTCCCACCCATTATAATATAAATTTATCATAGTCATGTATGCCATATAAAAAGAAAATTTATATTAATCAAAAACATGAAACAACCTATTGAGAAAATAATGGGTTTTATAAAGATGTAATAAAGAACTTATAAATGAGTAAACTTTTATGTTCCCAAAAGAATATGGGAAAACATATTTTTTGAAAATAATTTTTTTTGAAAAAAATATCAGTATTCATGGAGAGAATAAGAAACAACTCAGGAGGAATCAATGAGTTGTTTTCGAAATAATTACTTTTTTGAAAATCATTTTATGTTGCTAAAAAATCATACCAATGAAGTAGAAAAAAGAAAATACCTAGGAAAAGAAAAGGGAAGTAACATTAAAAGGGTATTAATAAGGTATTTTAGAAGAATCATTGTAAAATATATAGGAAAATATGATAATCTGAAAGAATAAGTTAGGTATGATAGTCTGTTTAACTTAGGTCATGTTTTGTTTCATTACATTCACACCTCATATATAACAAAATTATGTTTATTAAAACACTAATACATAATTATATTATATACCTTTATATAATTATAGATTAATTATAATCATTTTCTTTAATTTATTACTATTTATTTTGAAAAAGAGTACTTCAAAGACATTTTTTCATTTAAATTATTATGTTTTGCTTCAATTTCATAGCATTGATTAAATTACATTTATGCATTAGTGAAATTAATTATAGAATATTAAAAATATATATAATAACATATTAACAAATTATATATTATTTATGAAAACCATACATAAAGGCAGTGATAATTAAATAGTTCACAACATCCTCATGAGTGGTTAATCGACTATTAACGGGACTTTTTCCAAAGATAATGAATGAGGTGTATAATATATAGATATATTGTAAATAGAATTTTTTAAAAAAATTAATACCATAATAAAATTTTAACATATTAATTAAAATAATTTGTAAGATTGGGTATATTTTTTATTGGTAGAATTGTAAAATTGGAGTAAAGTTAGATAAAATAAAAGGAGGTGGTTACCTTGTTTATGAATTATCTCCTTTTCTAAGACCTAAAAACCTTGAAGGCTTGGAATTTCATGACTCATAGACATACTTAAGGGAAATAGGGGGATTAAGAGAGGGTAATTGTTTAGATCATCAGAATGGAGAAGTAGATGGGGTGTGATTCTCTATGGTAAGGGAGAGGGATATTTATACTCGATTAGGATTAAAATATCATACAAATTATTATTTATAAACTAAGATTTATAACAGTGATATTTTTGACATTATGAATCATATTTGAATAAAATTAAATTATTTTATGACTATTAGACCATACCACCATATAATAAATTATTTTATTTAAAAGGAAGGAATAAAAACTGGAAAAAAATATTTTTTAATGGAATGCTTTACATTTTTAGATTTTTGAAATTTCTTTTTCGGTTTTGAAATTAGTTTTATTATTTTTAAATGAGTAATTTATATTATTAAATATTTTTTTAGTTGATCAAATCATTATAGAATTAATTGAGTCATTATTAATTCAACAATGATGTAGGTAAAACATATCATTTATGCAAAAACTATATTTTTACTATTCAGCTAAAATTTGAAGTTTCTCAGCAAATTATCAAAAATTAACCCTAATAAAATTTCAATATTTTGATTCCAAAAATGAAATTTATTTTATCATAACCATTTTATAACTTATTTAATTTTAATTATTAAAATAAAAAATACAGTTTTTACAAAACGTGTTAAAATACACTTTATCAAAAAAAATATACGTATGGTTTCTTTGAGTTTTTAATTTGAATACCTATTTTTGGAATTATAATATTTTTATTTAAATAATATATCTAATCAAAATATTATTTACAGTTCATTATACTATTTTATTAGTTAATTTATTATTCTAATGGTCAAATTTTCATTCCTAAAGGTCATATTATTATTCCTAATGGTTAAATTATTATTCTAATAATTATATTGGTTTTTTACTTTTTATAAATAACTATTATTTTATTAATTAACAATTAAATTGAATTCCTCTAAAGTTTTTATATTATTTATTTTTTAAAATTTCAATTTCATTACTAATTTTTGTTTTTATAGTATTTTTTACAGTTGTGATAATTCTAAGTGATCAAAATGATCCAAATTTTCATATTTAAATAATTTTATTTTTTTTGTTTATTATCCCATGGTAATATTACCGATTTTATAAGGTATATTTTTTTCATTTTTTTCAATTAATGAAATAATTTATTTTTGGATTTAATTATCTGATGCATGTGTTTTATACTATACTATATTCCAAAATATGTCAAAGATAATTATTCAAAAGGAAAATTACATATATAAAATTCATTGTATTACATCAAGCCTTTTCACATTAAACCCAAATTTACTCCAAGTATCTAAAAATGCATTAAATTTCCAAAAAATATAAGAAATGGGAGAAGAAAAAATATTAAATGGAAAGGAAAAAATAATGAAAATATATCAATTCATTCTTATAAATAGTTTTATTAAATATAAATATTGTGTATTTTTTAATTTATGTGAAATTTTTATTCTTATAAATTTTCATACCATGTTAATTATAAAAACATGAGATTTAGTTTTCATCTACCTTGACCGTAGTTTGTAATTATTATTGTTAGGTAGAATTTGGTTATTGATTATGGTTTATACATATTATGTATTAAATGTATGTTGAATTAGAATCTATTTTGAGTAAAGTATCCCAAGTCGGAGGGACTTTAAGTAAGAATTCCCACTACGTTGTACCCTTATTCCATGTTCTATAAATGTGGGGATTGGCTATCTATGGATCCAAGATTACTAATTTTTAAATTATTAATTTTATATAATTCTAAACCTTTACATGAAATTTTTATTTTATTTATGAAAAAAATTTATTTGGATATGTGTGAATATGTTTAACTTCTATTTTTTGGTGAGTAATAAAATTTGTGGGTTGTATAAGGAGTTAAAAATTAATATGGTCTGAACATATTAATTTAGTGTATGGAATTGGGATTCCAAAACTAAATCATTAGAAAAATTCATACATAAAGTAATAAAACATGTGATAATAAATATTCAATGTGATTCAGTAGTTATAGATTTAATATGCATGAGATGTATATTAAATTGTTGAACATTTAAAAAATAATCCCCCTAAAGTACTATGTGTGAGATTACTACTAAATCAGAACTTATAAATACTTTGATCATTCAGTATAGTTACCCTAACCATTAGGTTCCCATGAATTATCTTATATAAGGAAAGTAATCAATGAGGTAACCTTAACCATTAGGTGTATTATTCTTGAATTTTCTTTGGGTTACACTTAACTGGGAAACACTATCCATTATGATATTGAACGAGTAAAGTTGAGTGAATATATATGGTGTATTTGGATAAATATTTATGCACTCATCTATCCAAGAGTTGTATATGATATGATCTTTAGTATTAATCTACCAGATATAATCATAACTAATTTATGTGATACTTGGTGTAATTCATGTTGAAATGTGGATATTGGCTCACTAAATGGATATGATGTATGGGGTTATAATTTTTAGTGGGACTATTTTTAATAAAATTCATTATTAACTAAATATAAAACATGATACTTGTTTGATAAAATATTTTATTATATATAATGGAATAATAATCATCACTCTTAACTTTGAGAACAATATTGGATAAGTAAAATCTCAATGGTGGTAATTTAATTTAATGGTACCATAATTTTATAATATCTCTAAATAAAGAGGGAAAATTCTATGTGTTAGAAGAATCCATTCCAAAGTAACTAACTGATGAATCCATTCAACAAACATAGATAGATGCCTATGATAGGCATATGAAGGATTCACTGGAAGTCTCTGCTCTCATTCTTGTGACCATGGAATTCAAGTTTCTAAAGAAATATGATACCCTAGATGCTAATAAGATGATAGAAACCCTAAAAAGTTTCTATCAAGAATAATTTATTCATGATAGTTATAAAGTATCAAGGGATACCTTTTGGTGTAAAATGGAGGAAGTAACCTTAGTCTCAATTCATATGTTTAATATGATTGGGTATGTCAATGAATTTTTAAAACTACTTTTACTTCTTATACTTGATCTGGCCTTGAAATTCATTATGAAATAACTATTGGAAAGGTTTAGATGGTTTATTTTGAATTAAAATATTAATGAGTGCAATACAAATTTACTTTATATCCTCAATATGTTTATGATGGATTAGTAAGACATAGGAGGTCCAGGCTCAATTTCTATCATGAGGTTATAGAAGGGAAAGGGTAAAAAAATTCTAGAGAGCATATAAAAGAGGTTGTGAAGAGTCTATAGTTCTTTCTAAAATAAATATAATGGAGGTACAATGCTTTCATGGTGGAATACCAGCCATTAGAAAGTAAACATTCCAAAATACTTGAAGGGTTTCAAGAAACTACATGGATATTACCCCTTAATTATTTAAGTTATAGAATTCAATTATTTTATTATGAATGGTATATGATACCAACTATATGTTTTGAAAGTTTTGAAAATATACATGGGTTTATAAGTGGATAAATATATAGTATCTTGAATTATTCTTTTGATTAATGGAACATAAAGGTTCTATATTGATGAATTGGATAAAAGAAGTACTTTGAGATTGGATGAATTTTAATAATATATGTGTATTTTGGTCTTGTTATGATCTATTTTAGATGTTCCTATAAACAATCATTATTTAAATGAATGAGATTAATATTTTGATACACATGGTTTATAATCATTCCATATTCAATAACATGTTTGAAAAGGATATAAGGATAAAAGGATTTTTATCTAGGGTAAAGTGTTTATACAAGAATATATGGGAATATAATTACACCACCAACAGTATCATATTTTATAAAGTCTTATTTTAAATATATATTTTAAAATACATATAATACCATGTATGGAGAGGAAAAATTAGTGTATTAGTTAAATATTACTACTAAATAAAATAAGATTTGTTTCTTAAGAATAAAGGAGTTTTTATATCTTATTATAATATTCTGGAGAGAATATAGTGTCTAAGAAGATAGTGGGACTATGCTTGAGCATATAGAAGTTCAAATTCAAGAAATAAAATATTATACTAGTTAAATCTCTTTGTGAATTTCACTATATACCCTAAAATATTTAGGGTATTATGGTAAAAAACCAATGTAAAAGTTATATTTTTTACTGTAAAAAATTAAATTCCATTTGATATTATACAAGGTTTGTGTTATGTTAGTAACAACACAATGTAAATAGTTTCATTAGTTATTAATAAATTGCAAGGAATAAGTTTGATGGAAATAGTTCTAAGAATTATGATGATGTATTTAGAAATGCTCAAAGTAGGAAACAGAAGCTCCTAACATCATAAAATTGGATCTTTTAACTTAATGTGTTTGAATATATTTAAGGATTTAAGCATTAAGAATATTATTCCAAAGTATCACTATTATTAAAACTATATTTATTCATAAATATTACTCACTAAATGTTTTAGTGGGAGAATTTTATTACAAGGACACATGGTGATCTGGTAGGACTTTTATATAGATTTATAGAGTTAACAAAGCCTAAAAAATTATAGAAAACATATTCATGATCTGGAATTATATCATATATGATATGATAGACATTTTCTTATATAAGGTTTCACTACTAGAAATAAGATCTATATTAATGGTTTTGGGAAAACTGTTGGTATAGTTCACTTAAATGGACCTATACCAACGGTTTGGCCAAAACCGTTGGTATAGGTCCCCCCCTATACCAACAGTTTGTCCAAAACCATTGGTATAGGTCCCAAAATCAAATAATCTATACCAATGGTTCTCAAAACCGTTGGTATAAGTCAATACCAACGGTTTTTAGAACCATTGGTATAGTTGCATGTATTTTTTATGGAATCTTCTTACAGAGAACATTAAATAAATCAAATATAAAAATATTTATGATAATACTTATATATATTTATAAAATTATGTTCACAAAAGTCAAGTTAAGTTAGTGGTTAGGTCATTCAATCATAAACTCCAGGTACTGGGATCAAAACCCACCGAATGCTTCTTTTTTGAAATACATATACCAACGGTTTTATGAAATCGTTGGTATAGATTTTTCATATTACTTATACCAACGGTTTTCAAAAACTTTTGTATAGACATATCCCCACAGCTTACTTGGCCACGGTTCTCCAAACCATTGGTATAGGATATACCAATGGTTTGGAGGCCTATACCAACGGTTTCAAACCATTGGTATAGGTTATTTTTCTACTAGTGTTTTGTTATGTATTCATAAAATATTTTATGAATATAAAATGTATCATATAAAAGGAAATATTCACTTTATCACTCTTTCATGTTGGTTGTATATATGTATAAATTTATATACATTTCATGGATTGTAATGATAATTATCCTCTCAAAGTATTCCTTTAAGTTGTACCTAACTGATGTTTTTCATATAGTATTTTAGGTTATGGAAAAATGTTAAGGTTAGCATGATTATTATTCCTGTATTGTTATATGTAATATGATCATGAGGTATAAAAGTGTTTTTTTCATTGTATAGACCATGAATTATACCAAATGGAGTGTTATACACTATGTATTTCGTATAATAAGGATGGATTTTTTGTATTTTGAGTCCCCACACCTAATATTGATGAGATAAATAGTATGATAACCTCTATACTTTGATACCTTTCTTAAAAAAGCTTTAGGATTAGTTAATCTGAGGGTGGCTGGGTATGTTGATGGTCATGTCATTTTTTGGAGCTCAAACAAGATGGTATTTTTCCTCTCATATGATGAGTATGAAATTTGGGTCCTTAATTAAGAGAAAATTAGGAAATTTATTTCAATTTAGAAGGTATATATGATATGCTTATCTACTTGGATGAGGGATGTGTGAGGTGATCATCTTCTAGATAAATTACATGGGATGTATTCATTGACATGTTTATTATATAATTAAAGATTCAAGAATGTTTGAGGAGGATATATGGGATTGAAATACACCATGTCCCATGGTCACTCGATGTCTTGGAAAAATGAAATATATGAAAATATAGTATAGTATGTGATACAACTAGTGTATAAGGGTATAGAGACAAAAGTGTTTGAGGTAGATCATGCTTTATCCCATTGTATCTTGGGTAGAATTGATGATTTGTTAGAGTCCACTCTTTCCTTACATTTATGGATCTTGTGATTTATAGTTTTTTCAATACTAAAAAATCTTGTGGGGTAACACTTTTTTGGTTGACTGAATGGAGTTTGAGTTTGAATCTGATAGATTCTATAAAAGTATTTTATATTTCTATCAAAAATATTTTTTTATGAGGCTATAACAAGGTATTAAAAATGATGTAAAACAAGTGAAATTAATGAAATATTTGCAAAAAAATCATTTTAGAAGATATCAAAATGGAATTTTGGATATGGTTTCATGAGTTATCATATATGATATAATATGAGGTGCAATATCATGAAAGTATTTTAGGCTTAATTGCAATTAGAATATTGAAAGGAATATTCCCTAAAGCCATTTATTATATAGTTTTATAATATGTATCATATAGTATGACACACCATAAAAATAAAATCATATATCAAGCTAGTAAACATTTAATATTTTACAATATAATATATTTTTTGTAGTCTTCTTAGACATGTCAAACTATATGATGTGGTTGAGTCATAATTCTATGAATTGAATGGTTAGATGCATTTAGAATTACTACAGCTCATTCAAACTCCCAAATGTTAAGTAGTTTAACATTCAAATATCCTACGCATTGGATATCATTGATAATAAATTTCATAGGATGAAATAGACAAGAGGGTAATTGGTTAAGGATTTCACGGGATGTAACTAAAGGATTTACTTGTACGTTTATGAAATGTATGAGTAAATTCATGGCTCAAAGAATGTCCCTATAGCCTTTATGAAGAGGTATTTTCCATGGGTGGTGTGTGTGTGTGTGTGTGATCTATTCAAGAAACATCTGGATGATATTCTCTCCCTCTCAAATATTTATCCTTCCTTCCCTCTTTGATTCTAAGATACTAGAATATTGGTAAGGATATAAAGATTCATCCAAAAGTATTTGGGTGGTTCGATAAAACCCATGGATACACCTTATATGGAAGAGACGTTCATTCCTTCTTAAGTATTCTTCACCAAACACTGATTGAAGGTGATGATAGAAGTAATTCTACAATGTAAGGTATGTTTTTTATTTCCAGTATTGTATTATTTTAGTTTCAATAACTTGGTGTTCTTGGATTTATTAGTTTCTTTGCACTTCTGTTGTTTTGATTAATTAGTAATCTATGCATATAAACCTATCAAAATGGTCATAATTTTATCTCTATAAACCTAGAAAGTGTGCATGCACACACACAAATATATATACAGAATAAAACATATGTGTGTTTTTTTTGTGTATTTATATATGATATGCAAAAAATATTATATAGATAATACATATACATAAAAATATGAACATATATAGATATATATAAATTATAACATATCTATATATCTATATATCTATATATATATGCATACATATATATATATATATATATTCACTGTATAAAACATATATACACACATACACTATAAAACATATATATCAGTATATATATCTATGTATTATGTTTACACACACACATAATATATATATATATATAGACATATGTGTGTGTGTATAAACATAAATATACAATGCATATATATTAAAAATACAATATAAAATTATATATATAAATAACATATATAAAAATATGATATATAAAACACATATACAAAAACATTTTGAACACACACACACAAAGATATATATATATAATAACAATGATATATATAAACAATATAAAAACTTATATTTATATATATATAATACATAAAAAATTAAATTCAAAAATATATATTCATGCAAAAATCAGAACATACATATACATACATACATATATACATACATACATACATACATATATATTTTGAGAGGTTGAGAGAGTGAGAGAGAGGAGATAAGAATAATACTAAAGAACAAACAAAATCTAGAAAACTATAATATTTTCATTAAAAAACACATCAATAGCATGAATAAATAATTTTTAATCACATACCTTGAATTTAATGTTGTTTTGATGAATAAAACCAAATTCTGAGGAAGTAATGATGGTAATTTGGAATAATAGTGTTAGACCAATCGAATCAAGAAGGAAAAAAAGGAATAAGAATGTGTGTCAATAGGTTTAAATTAATAGATAATTTTTAAAATCTATAAGTGAAAATTTTAATAAAATATTTCTTTCTCAATGCTTATTTATCACTATGAAAAGTTTCATTTCTCTATGTTTTTAAAAAAACACTAAAAGAGGCATCCATTTTTTCCAAATCTAGTATAGTAGAGTATTTCAATTTCATTATTTATTGGTTTGTATTTAGTAAAATAAAATGTGTTTTTTATATTATTTAGTTGTGGTATTTTTAATTCAATGTATTTTTTGTATTATAAATATTATGATTTTGGAAAAGTTTTTATTGTTATATTTTTTGTTTGTTTTGTTTTGTTTTTAGAAAAAACATGAGTGGTTTCTATTCTTTACAAATTAAATAATATTATTTTTCCCATAAATTATTATAACAACTGACATGAAAAAAAATGTCATTTATCATAATTAGTGACATTGTAGATTAGTTTCCATGTTGATTATTTTAAAAACAGATGTGGAAAATCAATGAAAATTATTTTAAAAAAATATATATTTCATATTTGTTTTTAAAATAATCAAAATTGAATACAGTTTACCATGTCGGTTATTAAATCAATATTAATAGTAATATTACTTATAATTTACTATGATGGTTTTCGAAAATGATCAATGTGATAAATATTTTTTACATTGAATTTAATAACCAGCATTAAAAATATGTTTTTAACTTCACTGACAATAATTAAGGATAGCAATGGGTCAAGTACCCATGAAATTTAGGGTATGTTAAGACTAACCCATTTAGTTTTATAAAACCTAATCCTATTTCTAAATCATTTTTTTTAAATGTATACCCTTAATTAGTTACCTTATTATATTTTGAAATATCCATTTAAATTCCCTGACTAATTTAAATACTTTTTTATAATTCCAAATGATTAATATTCATTTATAAATTCAAAATAGATTGATCTAAAATTAAATAAATATATTTTTTAATTTTATTATCATTTAAAAATATATAGTTAATAAGTTAATAATACTTATGTTAATTAGATTCTAATTTAAAATTAATTTATAAATCTAATATATAAAATCATATAAAATAAATGTATTTTATCATTTTACTATTATTTGAAAAAAAAATTAATAATAATTAATTTAATCAAATTTGGGTTTAGGATATCCAAAGACTAATACCCTAACCTTAATTATATATTAATCAAACTTTGAATTCAATAGACTAATCTTATATAAACTTGATTATGTTTTAAAATAACATTGATTAACTAATACCCCAACCCTACTTTTTGAATAAAATAATTTCTTATCAAGACTACCAATAGTGATGATTCTTATGAATATAAATAGTAATTGGTGCATGTGAGGTCAAGATAATTTTTTATTATATAACTAAATATGTATTTAATCATGTATTTAACTTAAAATGTAAATATGATATTTTTTTTGTATCTCATTATTCACCAAAAATTCAAATTTTTTAGAAAAATACTAAAAAAATCACCCTGAGCTAAATTTGATTTATATATTATAAAAATGATATCCACTTTACCAAAATAGTTTTTAAATTATGATAAATTTAATTTTAAATAATATATTTATTTATTCAAAAATACCAATTTTTATATGATGAGATGAAATTTATAATCCTTATAAAAATTACTTATGATTTCAAAAATTATTCTATTTTTTATATAAAAACAAATAATTTTATTTAAATTAAATTTATGGAAATAATCTTTTATTTCAAATTTTAAATTTATCATAAAAATATATTATAATGAAAATAAAGAATATATGTTTTTCCAAAAATATAATTATATTTTTTATGTCAAATATTTATTTTATCATATTTTACAATTTTATTTTTATTGTTTCTATTTCATATGATACCCAAATATTTTTTTACTATTATAGTGTTTAGGTTAACTATTAGGTTACTATTCCTAAATGTCCTATTACCAATGGTCATATTGGTTTAATACTCCCAATAAATACCTTTTAATTCTATCATTTAACATTCACTACAATTTCTCTCATGGTTATATTATTAATTTTTAAAATTTCAATTACATTAATAATGTTTTATTTTCTTTTTACGGTGTTACTTGTAGCTGTGATTGTTCTAGAAGACAAAATTCATCCAAATTTTCCAATTGTAGTTTTTTTTTGTTATTATACCATTGTATTATTATCAAATTTATTGGGTATATTTATTCTTAAAATGTAATTTTATAAATTAATATAATTAATTTTTTGGTTATTTATTATTTTGTGCATTTATTTTATAATATATTCCAAAATATGACATATACATATTTATATAGAAGGAAAATTCCATATATAAAACTCTTGTTCCTTACATTATTCCTCTATTTAGAAAATATTCCCTCAAAGTTTCAATTTATACGCTAATATGAAGATAGATGAGAGTAATTTTGTTCTATTTCTTTTTAATGTTACCATATTGCCTCTTCATACTTATGATTCCACCAAAGTACTTAGACAAGGTGAGTTGTCTTACTTCTAAAAACTTTGTCTCTATGGTGCAATATCTTCACTGAATGATCCAAATAAGAGAGATTATTCTCCAATTATTAAACTTATATAATTATTAAATATGAGGTATCTGTTATATACTTTCTCAATAGGGATATGTGTAACATGTTATACACTTGAGACAGGTTTAGTGGGAGTTATAGTTGATAGGACACAGCTCCAATATGATCAAGAATCTCAAAGGGTTTGGTGTATTTGGGACTTTTCTTTCCCTTATTCCCAAAACTTGTGAATATATTCCATGTAGATATATGAAGGAACGCTTTATCTCCAACTTCAAAATTCATGTCTCATTAATGATTTTCATCATAGCTCTTATGTTGTCTCTATTCCACTTTGATGTGATGTTGAATGGATTTAACCTTTTCCATCATTTCATCAACCAATAGCTTATATTCTTTAACTTCATCATAACATATTGGAGTTACAAATTTATTCTTGTATAGGGATTCATAAGAATCCATTTGAATGATCAAGTGGAAGTTATTATTGTATAACAACTTAATCAAATGGATATATTAGTCCTTCACTCCTTTTAACTCTATAGAGAAAGCTCACAATATATCATTAGTTGTGAAGATAGTTATTTTAGATTGACCATCAGTATGGGGGTGATAGGTCATACTAAATGTCAACTCTATGTTCAATTCATGTTGAATACTTTTCCAAAACTTTTAGGTGAACATTGAATCTTGATCAGATAAAATTGATAGTGGTGTCCATTATAACCTTCACACTTCTCTAATGTATATATTATTGGATATAAATATTATTTATATTGATATTAGGATTGAAAGAATATGTTCTTGATGGATCAATTAAAAGAGGTTGTTTATTATAGTTTAAAAAAATTAGTTTAAAATAATTAAACTCAAAAAATTCACAAAACCACTTTTAGTAAAAAGATCAGGTTTATACTTGGACCTTAGTCTGATTACCAAACTATCGTAATCAGGATGATTTCGATATATCAAAGTATAATAATTGTAATCACATAATATTAAATTAAAAAAAGTAAACATATTGGATTCATATAAGATCCAATTAAGAGATTAATGTTTATTTTATTCAGATATGTTATAATAAAACAATTACAATTTAAGAAGTAGAAAATAAAAATTATAAGAAACAAGTAATGAAATAGATATAACAAAGTAAGAATGACTTATAGCTATTAAAATGAATATATCTCTCTTAACCTTAAGAGTAAGGTTTCCACAAACCATACCTAAAGGTATCCCTTGTTTTATACTTACAAGAAAGACTGCATTTCCTCACCAAGGAAATATCTCGATATAAATATTGGATTCTCAGTATACCTATCCTCAGTAACTCTTGATTCGATAGATCAGCTTCATCTTGTTATCCCTACAATCCCTCGATCAAAAGATAGGATTATTTGTCTTGTTATCCCCATAATCTCAAGATTGTAATCACAAATCGGACACTCGGTTACAATGAAAAGGTTTGTAAGGAGACAAACCTGGTAATGTTTCCTTAGAACTACAAGACTCGAGGAAATTAAAAAGACTAAGAACAAGGTGTTTATATTGTGTAATATCCATATCTCTTGCACAATGAGAAAATTGAAAATGAAATCGATCAGTAAAAAACTCTTTAAAATACCAAGTATTTATAGGTGATCTCCCAACGGTCATCTTTATCTCCCAATGGTCATATTATCTCTAAGTTTGTCACAATGACTTATAACCCTAGAACTTATGACATAAATTTTGACGTCGTATTGTTTTTACACCATTATAGTATAAAAGTTATTCCTTTTATTAAAATCAAGTTTACTATATTCTAATTATAAACATAAGTTAGTCCATTGGGATTTCTTAATATTTTCAATACAATTATTGTAATTAGGGTTAAAATAATTTTATCGGTATTGATATTGGTCTGATGATGAAGAATATTTTTATAAAGAAAATAAAAAGTCTTTCACCTATTTGATAAAAGTTAAGTTTAATGGATCATATTCAAACTCATTAAAATTCATATAATAAATAAATATAAGTTTATAAACATAATACTTTATAAATTATTCTAAGTAAGGTAAAAAGTAATGTTTTCTATAAAAACATTCTAAAATACTTTAGACATAAAAGGTTAGTAAAGTAAGTATAAATAAAGTTTTTGTGGTTTCCAATATAAAAGGAATAGAAATGTTAGAAGTAAAACTTATAACTCAAAAATATTTCCCTTTTTTAAAGCACAAAATACAAAACATAAATGAAATAAAACTTTAAAAAACTTATACTACTTGCCTTTTAAAAGAACTTCATTTTAATAATTCTAATTTGATCCTTAACTCAAATGATTTTATAAGTATTATGAATATGATGAATAGATTGGTTAATATGATAAATTTCCCATAAAGTATTATCTCTCCCTAAGAAATATATTTTCCCCTTTTTATAAAAAATATCCCCCTTTTTATAAGAAATATCCCTTTGTAGAAATATCTCCCCCTTTGTGATTTACAAAAAGCATTGGGAACTTAATATAATTTACCTAAAAAGTTAGGGAATAGAAAAGTATACAAAACAATATAATGAATTATCTAATCATCCACAAAATTATGAAATAAATTTCATCCAATCATGTTGGATAAATATTCAGACAATCGTACTTTAATAGAAGAGTAATTCATTTATAAAAGAAATTTAAAAAGTTTATCAAAATACATATTACAACAAGAGTTCAAAAATAATTAATCTTTCTTTATAAGAGTTTTTACAACCAACTATATTTTCTTGAATTGTTTTTGAAATTTATTCAGCTTCACCATTTGATCTTTCAGACTCTGATTCTTAGCTTTGAGTTTCTTTACTTCCTCAACAAGCTCTTTTCTCTGATCTTTAAGAATGGCAACATCATCTTCAAAAAAAATGTAATCTGGACATTTAAAACTTTAAGTATCAAACTTTGATTTTTAGGACATCCACTTATTCATTATAGTCGTCAGTATACTATTTGAACTCTAACAAATTTTACTCTATCAGCTGTATCCTTAGATAACTAATTAAAATAGTTAGTTTATTCAATCATCAACTTCTTTAACTCTTGAATCTGATCATCGTGATATCAAACATCAGTATCAACATCATTTGACCATTTCACTACTGAATTAAAAGGCCTTATATAGGAAATAGAACATTCTTGTAAGGTTTTCAAATAATTCTCAATATGGATTACTAAATATGTCAGCATTTTAATAGAGTTAGATTTATGGTAAAGACTATCCTGAAGCAATGAGCCTCTTTCTTACAGTCTTAGAAAGTAAGTTATAATTATTTCCAACCTTTTAAATGATTTAATTGGTAATAAAAAATTATATATGAAATAGTTCTTGTGGATTATGATAACTCTAGATCGGGATGAGGAGGTTTTGATCAGATTATACCAACAACATCAACATTTTTTCTTCTTATTTACTTTTTTCACTTTCTTTTCAACCTTTTCATATTTCTTGAAGATAACTTTGTCATCAGAAATTTTCTATAATGTCAACATCTTCAGTGTTATGTTTTTTATAATTTTTTTTCTTTGAAACTTGGTTATACTCATCCTTATTAGATAAAGACACTTATTCTTCTGATTATAAGGATGCCTCTTCTGAAATTTCTGATTATTCATCATCAGTTTTTAAAGTAAATTCTAATTAGGATGATGTTGATGAGGATTTTTTTGATGATTTTTCATATTGAGTTTCTTCCTCATCAATTTCATATTTCTATTTTTTTCCTTATCTTCTTTATTAGCCTCTTCACTTTACTAAAATTCAATTTTTTCTTTAATATATTCATATTATACATTTTCTTGTTCACCTTATTTTCCTTATTGGTTTTCCTTATATTATTCATAATTACCATATATTTAATTTTAACAGATTCTCATCAACCAAGTCACTAACTTCATTTTCAAGTTATTCTTTAAGTTGATGAGTTATTTTGAGTATCTCTTTTTCTAAAGAAATTAGTGATGATTATTTCTCTTCTGATTGTGGTTATAATTTATTTTGTAGTGTCACAAGTGGAACCGGTTATTTTTCTTTTGAATGTGATTCCTATTCTTTAATATTTTGTTTTAATTTTTCCTTATCTTTAAAAAAGGGAACATTAGTAATAACTGTTGAAGTTTCTGGAAATACTAACCCTGCATCCGGGTTTTCTTTCCTAATCTACCCAGATAAAATTATACTTCTTTCATTATATTTTTTGATAAAATATCATCATTGAGTATCTTATTTTACTTCTTATTTTTATATTATTCCTCAAGATTTTTGGAATCATGAACCCTTATAGCCTTAACCTCAATAGTTTTTAGTCTAATTTTAGGAATACCAAGTTTCATATCAGCTTTCAGTCTCATCCATTCTTTATAAAAATCATCATGAACCTTATTTATATTATTTTATTTCTTATTTTCTTTAATAGGTGAGGTCTCAAATGTTATTTTCTTTTTCTTCTTCTTCTCTAACTTCTTTTATGATTATTCTTCTGATGTAGCAGCCCCAATTTTTTCAATAAAATTTTTTAATTTTTCATCAAGCTTCAACTTCATTATTTTTATAGTATTTTCACAAATGAAAAAAAACCTTTTCCCTCATTTCATATGAATTTTTATCAACCTTGATAAACTTCAAACACATAACAATCATCTTACTCAATAAAAAT
Source organism: Viscum album (assembly GCA_963277665.1). Lineage (NCBI taxonomy): Eukaryota > Viridiplantae > Streptophyta > Magnoliopsida > Santalales > Viscaceae > Viscum > Viscum album. The sequence goes on along the minus strand of OY728146.1, from coordinate 1,746,593,811 downwards.
AAAAACATAATAATCATTGACTCGATGGAATTATTTTTTATGTTTTGTATAATCAAGAGAACAAAATTAACAAGGTCAATATTTTTCATGTTAAAAAAATAATCCAATACTAAGATATCTATAACTTTGATAGTATCTCAATCCCCTTTCCTTAGTATTTAAAAACCTTTCATCCACAAAGAAATGAGAGGGTTATCTGGGGTAATATGGGAAAATTTTGTGAATTTCTCATCATGAGAAGACAATAAATCCTCAACTCTTATTTTGTCAAGAGTTCTAAGAGTATCACAAAGGTTGTGTGATGGATAATGAGAATCACCTCTATAAAGTACTCTAATAAATTCCAATAATTTTCTTGGTGAGAATTTATATCCCTTTTCATACATATTGAAATAAAAAATATTCTTTTGTTTGATAAATTTCAGAGAAGTATAAAATTTGTGAACAAGTTTGGGGTAATACTTATCAACTTTATGATCATATTTTTTTACACAAATTGATTCTCATCCTTGAAAATTAATATCCTTATTAAGAGTATAATTTTATTTGAAAAATAAATCCATTTATACTAACCTTTCTATGAAAATAGACCAATCTTTATAATCTTGTTTTTAAACCATTATAAAGAGAGTGAATACGATTGGTCGGATGGAAAGAAAACTTTTGGACTGATCAACTTATAGGTAGAAGCAGGTCGGTGCAAAACCTCTCAAGAAATTGATGTGGTAAAGGAGGTATCCCTCCTTTATATAAGTGATCTAGGAGATGATTCATCTTCCAAAATAGATCCAATGGTTGAGATGATAAAACTTCTGATATGATGGTTTAAAATCCTTTGAAGAAAGATTTAAATAATTTTGAACTCTTGAGCTTTTTTAAAAAAAAGTATCATATTGAGAGTGAATGTGATTCGAAAATTTTGAAAAATAAAACAATGCTTTTATGAAAAAAATTGTAACAATAAATATATATAATTATAATAAAATAGTACAAAAATTAAAAGATAAGAAGAATATCATTCAGAGTTTGGAAAGTATCATCTGTATAACCAACATGTTCTTCTTTATTTTTGTAAACTAATTATATAATGATAGTTTTTTAAGATAAATTATTATTATAATTAGTTATAAAAACTAATTATGATAACTTTTAGAATCTGAGAAAAAAAATTATTCCAGAAAATTTATAATGTTTTCTAATTATAATGATCCTTTTGATAATACTGACTCCAAAAAATTTATAAAGAAACAAGATTCCAAAATACCCATTATGAAATAAAAAATAAAAAAACATTAAAACATCAATCATATGTACTCCCCCTATGAAAAAGAGTAACTTAATGTAAGTAAAAGGTTAAACAATAAGTATATATGAAAGATCGTTTTATATTGATCATTCCTATATTCTATTTAATGTATTAAAATCTATCAAAATTTAAAGGTTTTTTAAAAATATCAGCAAGTTGATCTTTTCTTCTGATGAATTGTAAAATATTATATCTTTTAAGTGTGTGATCCCTGAGAAATTTATGCTTAATATCTATGTGTTTTTCATGGGAGTGATTCGTGTGGTTATTAATTAAAGAAATGGAACTATTATTATCACTTAGTATTTTATTTTTAGTAAAACTCATGTAATAGTCAGTGAGTGTGTGTTTCATCCACAACACTTGAGAACAATAACTTCCAACTACTGTGTATTTGGATTTAGTAGTGGAAAGTGATACTGAGTTTTTTTCTTACACGACCAAGAAAATAAAGAATCTCCTAAGAAATTAAATGTTCCTGAGGTACATTTTCTATCCATTATATAACCACCAAAGTCATCATTGGGAAAACATTTTAGTTAAAAAATATTTCTAGAAGAATAGAAAATCCCTAAATCCATAGTTCTTTTTAAATAATGGAAAATTAATTTTACATATTTAAAGTGGGATTTCTTTAGATTTTATTTATATATTTCACATAATAATAAAAAAACATTAAATCTATAAAACATGTTTTCAAGTAAATTAACATTCCTATCATACCTCTTAAAACATTTTGATCAGCTGGTTTCCCAACCTCATCAAGATCTAAAGTATTATAGGTGACAATAGGAGTACTAATATTCTTATTGTTATTATATCCAAACTTTTTAAGAAGAAAATTTATATAACTATGTTGGGATATAAAAGTTCCTTCTGGTTTCTGAGAAAATTAAAAACCTAAAAAACTATGTTAACTCACCCATCATACTCATTTCAAACTCATGTTTCATAAGATCTGCAAAAAAATATGTTAAATATTTTTGAGTTTATCCAAATATAATTTCATCAACATAAATTTTTACAATAATAATTTTTTTATTTAATTTATTTAAAAATTGTTTTATTAGCAGTTCCCTTGACATAATTTTTTTGTAACAAAGATCGTGTTAATCTATCATACCAAGCTCTATGGGCTTGTTTAAGTCCATATAAATCTTTGATGATTTTATAAACATATTCAAGATGATTTTTATTTTGAAAACCAGGTGGTTGTATAATATAAAATTCCTCCTTAACATATCTATTAAGAAAATAACACTTCATATCCATTTAAAAAAATTTGAAACTAAAGAATGTTGTAAAGTCTAATAGAATATGAATAGATTCTAGTCTAGCTACCTGTGCATATGTTTCTTCATAATTGATACCTTCTTGTTGGTTATAAAACTTAGCAATAAGTCTTTCATTATTTATAATAATAATTCCATTTTTATAAAATTTGTTTCTAGAAACACATTTTACTCTAATTATAGAAGTTTCTTTAGGTTGTTCAACAAGAGTCCAAACATTGTTCCTCTCAAAATCATTTAGATCATCTTGCATAGCCTTAATAAAATACTCATCACCTAAAACCTCATCAGGATTTTTAGTTTCAAATTGATAAAGGAAATAAATTATTTCTATTTTGTTCCTTAAAGAATTTCAAGTCCAAACAGGTTGATCAACATCACCAATGATACTATCACTAGGATGATTCCTAAGAAACAATTGACTTATTGGGTTTTAAAAAGGTTTTTCTTTAACATAAGGTAAAAAATATTCATAAGGAAAAACTTTATAAAAAATTATTGAGTTGTTTCCTTATAAGAATAGTTTTCTAACAAAGGTTAAAAATCAGTTTTAGGAAAAAATCCAAGGAAGTTGGTTGAGGTTTTTTAAAATCAAAAGGATCGATTTCATAAAATTTAACATGTATTGTTTCCTTAAAAACATAATAAATTTTATTAAAAACTTTATATGCCTTATAAGTAGTAGAATAACCTAAAAATATTCAATCAATATATTTGGGTGAAAATTTATAATGGTTATCTTTTGTATTCGATATGAATATGTTGGATCCAAAAACTTTGAAGTAAGAAAATTTTGGTTTTGGACTAGTCCACAACTCAAAATGAGTTTTATTAAGAAAAAGGTTTAATTAAAACTTGATTTATAGTATAGAAGGTGGTACTAACCTATTTATCCCAAAAAAAATAGTAATTGAGTATTCACTCAACATGGCCCTTGTTATTTCTTGAAAAATATTATTTCTTCTTTTAACAACACCATTTTGGTGAGGGGTAATGGAGCTGAAAAGTTATATTCTATACCATTCTTACTAAAAAAAGTTTGAAAATCTGAATTTAAAAATTCTTCACCATGATCACTATGAATAGTTATCAAAGGAATGTTTTTATCATTTTTAAATTTGGCTGCAAAAGTTTGGAAATAAAAAAAGGCTTCTGATTTCTTTGTGGGAAAATAAACCTACATGTATCTAGTGTAATCATCAACCAAGACATATACATAGTACTTTCCCCCAATAATCCCAATTTTTATAGGACAAAATAACTTCATGTGCACTAAATTTAAATCATCATTAGTTGAAACTTCACTAATAGATTTAAAACTATAATTATATTTCTTACCATATTGACAAGTGTCATAGACTTTTGAAGAGTAAAACCTATATTTTGGTAGATCCTTAAAAAGTATTTTCTTAATAAACTTAGATAAGTTTCTAAGGTTAGGTTGTATTAACCTTATATTCAATAACAAAGATTTATCTTCCGTTACACTATGTCAAGGTAAGTCTTAGATCCTAAGGTCTTCTAAGTTGAGTGTATATACATTCTCATGTCGATTGGCAGAAAGAATGTATTCATCCTTGGAATTGTGTACTGAACATTTATCATTTCTAAAATTCATAAGGTAACCTTCATCAAATAATTGGATTCTTCCGTTATGGTTGTTCTTAAGACCTTTAACAAACAAAACATTTTAAATTAAAGCTTGACCAAGAAGAACTATGTTACCTATACCGATAATCTCTCCTTGAGCATTATCATTGAAAGTAACCTTTCCACCTTTCATCTAGATAATATTTTTGAAAAAATATTTTTTACTAGTCATATTCTATGAACATACACTATCTATATACCATGTATTATTTTTCTTGATATTTTATCTTGTTTATTTAAAGAAAAAAATTATACTTTGGGTACCCAAACCTTCTTGGGTCTAATAATTTCATAAAATAAAACTTTAGAAATCCATATTTGTTTATAAAAATAGGCTTTATGGAAACCTAAGGTTTAAAATTTATTAAGTGAAAAATTATTTTTCCAATGACCTCTAATTTGACACTATTTTTAAAAATCAATGCTTTTAGGAACAAAGAAATTGTTACTAAAACCTAGTTTTTTATGATTAAAACCCATTTCGGAACTAGTACCATGAGGGTAGATTTGTGTATACATCTTATCAAAGTTTTCTTTACCAATAGAAAATTTTTAGAAGAGTTTATTTAAATAATAAATTTCATAATTTGGTTTAATAAAAAAGTTATTTTTCTCAATAGTATTATTTTTATAAGATTAGTTTCTAAAACATTTTTCTCAAAAATTACTTTTCAATATATTTAGAAAGATTATTTTTCTCAGAAGTAATTTTTCAAAATCTCCAGAAATAATTTATTTTTCAAAATTTTATATTAAATATATTTAGAAAGATCTAAAACATGTTTTCTTTAATACTTATCCTTGAATTATACTTATAAAGTTTTTTACTAACTTTTCAATTCTCATTTTTAAGAAGTTTAGAAAAATGAGATACTTCATCATAAGAGGGAAAATTATTATTTTTAATATTTGATGAAGATTCTTCATTTGATGATTTAGAATTTTCTCATTATCAGATTCAAGATAATTTTATAATCTTATAAGGTTCTTGGAATTTCATGCCTTATCCATAAAATAAATATTTTCTTTACGTATTTTAGAAATAAAATTGATGTTCCTCTGTCTAGAACTATTATTATCATAAGAGTTGTCGGAGGAATCTCCTCCACTTGTGCTCCAAAAATCATTAAATTTAAGTAATTTATTTCCTTTTGAATTATAAAATATTTTCTGATTCCTATTTTGATTTATATCTTTCCTATCTTTCCTTTTTAGCTTTGGATAATCTGGTTTAATGTGTCTAGATTTCTTACATGCGTAACAGGTAACTTAATCTTTCATGTCACTTATTTCCTTGTTACCTTTATTGTATCGGTATTGGAAATATTTCTCTCCATATATTTAATTCATATCATTGGATAGATTTTTCAATTAATTTTTAGAATGTTCTAATAAACTTGAGTCTGATTATATAAAAACTTTTTTATTTTTTGGATGATTTCACTACTTTCTCATTAGACTGAACTTTAGGGGTTAAAGTATATATTGTAGTAAAGGAAACACCACCATTTTTATTTTTCTCTTTTTCGGAATCTCTTTTCAATCTTCCCTCATACTACATAAGGGTTCCAATAAGATCATCAAGAGTAAATTTTTCCAACCTTATTGTATCATCAATAGTTTTCCTCTTAGACTCCCATTCATTGGGTATTGTGTCTATCATTTTCTCCATAAGTATTTCATTATATAATAATTTTTCTCCAAGAGATTTTAAAATATTTATGATATTCATAAATCATTGGTTAATATTTTAAATGTATTCTCCAAGTAAAAAATCAGAGTTTTGATAGTCATCTCTCAACATGGCTCTTCTAGTTTCAACAACCTTTGAAGTACAAAAATTTGTAACTTATAAATTCTTTCAAATAATGTTAGCGGCTTCAAAAGATGATATCTGGATATATATTCTTCCCATAATTGAACATAAAAAAGTGTTCCTTACTCTATAGTTAAGTTGATACTCTTTATTTTATTGAAGGGTCAAATTTGTAACTTCCTTATCAAGTATTTTGTAAGCATCGATCGGCATGAAAAAATTATCAACCCCAGTATTGATAACAAAATTATTCATTTTCTCCCTCTAATATTCAGAGTCATCACCATCAAAAATTAGTGGTCTATTGGTATTGATATTATCAATGGAACTGATATTAAGTCTTTTCATCTTTATTGAAAAACTTTATTTTCCACAAATATGTTAGTGTATTAAAGTTTTATAAACAAAAGGTTTTAAAAAAATTATAATCTTGAAATAGTAAAGATAGTAGAAATCTAGAAAGTATTTGAGCCGTGGAATCCTGCTATAATACCAATTGTTGGATATCAATATAACTCATATTAATATCCAACATATCTTTCTAAGTTAATTGAGTGATAAGTTCTCTATAATGATGATAAAGGAAGAAGATTCTGTAAGACAATATACTATAACCCATATGTAAATATTCCCTTTAGATGTATCTTGAAGACCCGTAATAAAATCCATGGTGATGTTCTTTTATTTTCATGAAGTTATGGATAATGGTTGCATTATCCCCCTATAATCTTTCTTTTCTACCTTTACTTACTGACACAATAAGAACTTTAATGTACATTCAGCAATATATGTATTCATATTGTCTCACCAATAGTTCTATCAGATATATTTATATATCTTTGTGATTACTAAGTGGGTAGTGAATGTTAAATATAAGAATCATTCAATAGATCATTATTTATCTTATGCTCTAATGGTAAGCATAGTTATGTCCCAATTCTTACAACTCCTTTTTTAGCAATGTTAAACTCTAGGGATTTACCTAACCTTATTACGTCCACCTTATTTTGTATCATCATATCCTCCCTATGATATTTCATACTAGAATGGATGGTTGAGTAATCTATTATACAAGGTAGGATTCCATTCCTTACTTTATGATTCTCATGTATATCCTTTACATTTGAATAATATTGGATCTTTCTCAATACTCATCATTGATAAGGTTATAGGATCTTTTATACTTAGAGAAACTACAACTTTATTCACTTTCCTATGATGGTAATAGATTGATTATTCATAGTCCTTGATCATATCTAACTATCTTCATTGGTTCATGTTGATCTCATTCTGTGTTAATATATACATCAATCTCTTATGATCTTTATTTATGTCACACATCTCTCTATGGAGATAATGACTCTAAATATTTAATGTGAAGATTACAATAGCCAACTACAAATCATGTGTTGGATTATTTTTCTCACAAAAATTTAACTTTCTTAAGGAATATGCTATTACTTTATAATTTTTCATGGGTACACAACTCAATCCCTTATTTTATGCATCACTGTAAAAAAATCCATCACATCTTGAGAGTAGTGTGATTGAAAGTGTAGTGATTATCCTCTTATTTAAATCCTTGGATACCTATTTACATTCATTAGTCTAGAAAAAAATTACTCCTGTTTAAGTTACTTAGATAGCAGGTTTTTACAATCATGAGAAATTCATCACAAATCTTCGATAGTACTCAACTAATCTGAAGAAACTAAGAATATTTATTACAGATGTTGGAATGGGAAATTATTCAATCACATTTAACTTTGATATATCCATATATATATTCTTTAATTTTATAATATACACCAATAATGTCACTTTCTCCATCCAAAAGTCACATTTACTATATATTACATATAATGTATCCTTTTTCAATGACTTTTGTATGGTACTCAATTGCTCATCGTGTTCCTCATTGATTTAGGATTATATGAGAATATAATCTATAAAGACCACCAAAAACTCTTTAAAGTAATCTCTAAATACAATATTCATCAATTCCATGAAAATTATCAAAGCATTTTTTAGTCTAAAAGGAATAACTATAGACTCATAGTGTTTTTATCTTGTATAAAAAGAAGTATCAAGAATATACACCTTTCTTAATTACAATTAATGATATACCAATCAAAGATCCACATTATGGAAGTACTGATCCCCATATAGCTAATATAAAATGTCGTAAATATGTGTTAGTGGTACTTGTTATTTATCTTGATCTTTTTAGTTCATGATAATCAATGAAGAAACGAATTCACCTATCCTTTTTCTTGAAAAAGATGACTGATTCACCCCATGGTAAAGCACTAGGGAATATGAAACCATTTTATAGATTCTATTACATATTTATTCTATTATAATGGGGTATATTCTAAAGAGACTCTTAGATATAGGTATACCTCAAGGTGAAAGTTTAATTGAGCAATCAACCTATTGATTAGGGGGAAGTATATGAAACTCTCTAGTGGAATACATCAATATATTCCCTCATAATAGGCATGTCTTCAAATATGGTCCTCACCTTCATCTCAATAATTAGATCTAGATATGATTGCTCATAAGGTAACAATATCCATTCTTGATAATGGTTTTTCAAAGTATATTCATCATTCTCCTTGAACTTGTATTGGATCAAAGGATGATTTGAGATATGGAAAGTAATTTCCCTTTCCCAATAGTTGATATTGGATCTATATAAAGATAATAAATACATACCCAGTATATAATAAAATTATACTAAAGGGAGTATAATAAGGTTTTCTAGGATATTCTTCCCACAAATTTAAATTAAAGAAGAGTTACGTACTTAACATGAAACAATTTCACCACTTATTTTTTTCATCAATAAATAAACCTCCATATCTTGAGGTGGTGTTTGAATATTTCTACTAAAATTACTTGATATGATAAACATTCATATACCTAGAATAAAATATGTAATTTACTATTCTTGAATGACCAACATGTGTTCCTATAACTAATTTATTTTCATGATCCATGTCAACGGTTGTGAGAGCATAATCCCAATCTAAATCTATTGGACTTATATGTTATTTCCATTAGTTATCCTCAACAAACCTTGGTTTGTACACTGACTTTCATAGTGTCTATTTCTTTTCAATTGAAACATTATACCATAGGTGTATTATTGATCAAAACCTTACTATTTAACATTATAATATTTGTATTATTCATCTCTCTTAGAATTAATTAGCTTTATTACCCTTATTTTAACACATGAAGCATCTATTTATTCTCTTTAGGTAGTTTTTTAGATGCTTTTTCCCACAATCATGACATGTGGGTAGTTATATTTTCTTCCCTAAATGAGATTTATCTATCTATCCTCTAAAATTAAATGATATTATCTTATTTTTCTATCCATTCCCATGATACCATTAAGAATCACTTATCTCAATCTCAACATTAAGGGAACATCAGACTATTTCCTCTTAGCCATTAAAGTCTCAAATTACTAAATCTTTTGAAAACTCATCTTTAGTTTAATAATGAAACATAACACCTTACCTTAATAGTCAATAAAAAATACATAGGCATGCCTTAAAGGCATTGTGAAGTTTTATTAATAAGACCTAATTGATTAATCCTCCATTTTAATGAGTCTAAGGAACTCCCTCTCCATTTTAAGATGAATATTGAAAGGAAAATATTTATTGAAAAATATTTTCTTCAATTTATCCTACTCAATTAATTTTGCATCTTCCTTGGAATTTGTATTCTTGATAAGTTTCTTCTGCTGATCATATTTACCCTCTAAGATATAGATCGATAATATAAATTTATCTTTATTAAAGCATTGAAATACATAGAATATATTCTCAATGGAATTAATACATTGTTCCTTAATTAAGGGATTATAAGATCCAATAAAATGTGTAGGCCTTTATCACCTAAAATACCTGAACAAAAATTGTTACCACTAGGGAAAATGAGGGTGTTTCAAGTGATTTAAGTTATTATTCATAATTTAGTCAATTGTGTAAGTATTGTTATAAGATTCTCAACTCCCACCCCCATAATATTAGGTATCTCATTTGGAAAATCATTGCATTATCCATCACATTGGTTATTGATATGGTTTCTCCTATTTTATATAAATTTACTAAAACAAAGGAAAATTAGATATGAAAATATTAAAATTAATAAGAATATAAAAGGTAAAACTATGAACATAGAAGGAATAACTCATAAATGACATGTATATCTTAACTTATGAATTTATAGGTTTCATTATAGGTTATTCATGGTATATTTTCTATTAGGTTATTCGTGGTATATTTTATATTAGGTTATCTAATATAATCCCCAAAAATAACTAGACCTTTTTTTATACCAACTATAATAAACCAATTCTCATACACATATTATTATATGGTTTTTAACATAAATATTTAGAAAACCCAACACAAATATCTAGAGATCCATTGTATTTGGTATATTAGATAGATAAAACATAAACCTAAAAATAAAATAGAACTTATTTATTTCAATATCTATAATGTGATTCTAAATCCCTTGAAACATATATTACTATATAGAATGACTTGTGGACATATATAAAGAAAATAGTGGGCTATAATTCCCAGTAATAGAACAAAAATGATCATGAAGTACAACATATGATTCAAGGGGTATATCATGATATCATAAAATATAAGGATATAAATAATAATATGGAATCATGGAATAAAGAAGATGATATAATTTTATCATAGAATCATAATAATTTAGAAACAATATAAAACATGGAATCATAAGCATAATTCAAGTCTCACTTCCAAGACAACATAACATAGTGTGCTAGGCTTATTTGTCATACATCATACATGGAATATCATGAGTTGAAAACATTACCCAATACATTGGGGGTTGTATAATTCTGATCCACCCATAACATAATAATGTGTACATGTATATGTGCTCTATATAATAAAATCATACATAATTCATAATTATAAGAAAACCCCATGAAAAATAAATGGGTTACATAATCTTTTCAAAAATCCATAAGAAATGGGTGGAGAAGTAAATATATAAAGGAACATCTTAAGAGATGTTTTAATAAATGAGTAAAGAACCTTCAGAGAAGTTAATAAAATAGTGATTTTCTTAAAAAAATGAACCAGAATAGTTTTCCATAAAATAATTATTTTCTTTATAAATCATATAATATTAAAACATGAAATTAAATAAGAAAAGAGAAATTTTCTTTAATAAAGTTTTCTAAAAATAAGTTATTTAGAAGGGAACATGAAGAACCTATATATCCCCAAAAAAGAAAGGTAAAAAAATAGGTATATATGCAAGGAACATATATATAGAATATGGAAGATGTAAATGTGAATAATATAGAGATAAACATATATATAAAGAGAAAGTGTGATCCAAAAGAAAAAGAGAGTGGTTATAGAGCTCCTTTACCTCAGGTCCTAGCTAGTTTGTCATGTTTATCTGACCTACTGAATAATCAAATTAAGTTTATTAAATATTCTATTTATAACCTCTTTTGTGTATGTTTTATTTATTATTATTCTTTTATATTCATTTATAATAATTTTATACTGAAATTATGTTCATGTTCATTGTCCCAATGATCTTGTTTTCATAGTTCCAAGGTCACATGAGTTTATTGATAATTATGGTTATTCTTATCAAACGAGTCTATAACTCCATGAGTTAAATAATATAGAGTAAATTTATTTCAATAATTTGAAAATGTTATAAATATAAAATAGTCATCAAAAATAATCATGGTGAATATAGTATAAAGGTTATCCTTTAATGGTTAGTTCATTTTGGAAGGTTTTCTGACCATGATGAACTTAATCGGTTTAATTTAATATTTATGTTTATTCACCCATTATAGAATATGAAATAAAATAAAATATTCTTATAAAGATCATATTTAACTATAAAATAATTATCACATCTATTCATGAATGCGGGGATGAGAAATAAAATAGATCATCCATGGAGACGGTGAACCGACCATAATATGAGTGATGTTTTCATTTTAGAATAAATGATAAGAAGGTGGATAATGGTTATTACAACAATATAATAACATTTAAGTATAGTTATGTTAATTAATACATCATATTATGATGTAAAAATATATTTGTAGTAGGTGGAAGAAGAAAATAGATTAAAGTAGCTTGATTGAGATAGTTACATATTCCTTTGGATGTCCACCTTTAACATGCTAATTGGACTTAAGGAATGGTCTATAATGAATACCAAACCTCCAAAATATAGATAGGGATATTGGGAAGTTATATTAATAATTATTTATTATGTTAATAAACTTATGGTTTGAATGGAATTGGGTGATGAAGGGTGGTATTTATAAGGGAAGTAAAGGAGTGTTTTCGAATAAAATTTTCCTTGGTTTATTATTTTCACTCAATAATACCAATAGTTATGATTCTTATGAATATAAATAGTAATTAAACCATGTGAATTTGAGATAATGGTTGATTACATCATCCAATAAAAAATTAATCATGTATTTAACTTATAATGTAAAATGTTATATTTTTTCATATTTCTCTATTAACCAGAAATTCAACTTTTTCCTAAAAATATCAAAAAATCACCCCAATCTAATTTTGATGTGCTGATTCCAAAAAATAAATTAATTTTAACAAAAAAAATTTCTAAATATTATAAATTTAATTTTGAAATAAAATACTTATTAAAAAATACTATTTTTTATATAATGCGATAAAATTTATAACCCTTAGAAAAATTACTTATATTTTCAAAAAAAATATTTAATTTTTTATATAGAAATAAATAGTTTTTTAATAATTTTATGAAAATAAAATTTTATATAAAAATGTTAAATTTATCATAATAATGTATTTTAATGAAAATAAAATATATATGGATTACCAAAAATACAATTATGTTTTCTTTATATCAAATATTTACTTTATCATAGTTTACACATTTATTTTTATTATTTATATTTCATAAGATATCTAAATATTTTTTTATTGCAATTTTTTGGCTAATGGTTATGTTATACTTTCTAACAATCATATTTCCAACAGTCATATTGGTTTTATACTCCCTATAAATACCTCCCAATTCCTTTATTCATTATTCACTTTAATTTATATCAAGGTTATATTATTCATTTTCAAAAAAAATTAATTACATTACTAATGTTTTGTTTTTTTACTATGTTTTACATGTTTTTGACTATTCTAGGAGATGAAATTGGTCTAATTTTTTTTATTCTAGTTATTTTATTTTATTTTATTTTATTATCCCCTTGTATTATTGTCTATTTTATTAGATATATTTATCCTCTAAATGTAATGTTATCAATTAATGTAAAAAGTTTTGTAGTTTTTTTATTATGTGTCACCTATATTTTATAATATATTTCTAATACTACATACACATATTTATTCAAAATTAAAATTAAATATTCAAAATTTTGGGTTGTTACACTATAAGTGAAATTTATAAGAAAGGATGGTATTTCTCAATGCTAGTTTTTCTCTATGAAATGTGGCCTTTCTCGAGATCTTTAAAAAACACTGAAAGGGGAAACCCTTTTCCCCAAATATATCATAGTGGTGTATTCTAATTTTATTCTTTATTGGTTTACAATTGGTAAAATAAAATGTGTTTTTATACCATTTTGTTGTAGTATTTTAATTTAAATGTATTTGTTTTTATTATAAATGTTGTAATTTTGTGAATTTTTTTTATTGTTCAATTTTTTTTTTTTTGGAAAAAACTTGTGTGGTTTTTATTTTTTATAAATTTTAAAAAATATTTTTGTGTGGTTTCAGTTTACCATAACAGGGTGTTCTACCTCAATAATGAACCTCCATTGTATTTTTTGGGACATGAAAAATTATAATGATATTTTGAGTTCTACTAAATTGATAAGAGGATGATTTAAACATTGGGGATGACTATGTTAAACTATCATGGCCTGAACAGACATAGTGAATTAGATATAACCTACCACCCTTCCAATAAAACCTTGATGTGGAAGATTTTTTGGATTGGATTTCATAAGTCCAAAAATAATTTGACTTAATGGATATACCAGAGCATATTCGGGTCAAATATGTGTCCTATAAACTTTATGGTGGAACTTTTGTATAAAAATTAATCATAAACAAAAACATAATAATATTATACACTCCATGAAAATTATTAATGATTCAGTTAGTTTTTATTCATTACAAATGAATATGAATAGAAAATATAATAGGGTTATTATGATTGACACTAGGGTCTATAGATTTTTCAATAATACACATAATACTTCCACTTATATTCTAACTGAAACAACTTTTAAGAGACTTTGGGCCTATAGAAATCATGTTTTATTTGATACCTTCAATCAATCATCTAGTATGTAGTGAAAATCATCACTTTATTTAGTTTGTATGAGTAAATTAATCAAGCTCTATGGGTAGTTCCATGCCTTTAGTGACACCCTTGTTCTTCCCCTAGGATTTTTAGTATCTGGAATTTAGTTAGGCATAACCCTGGATTTGTTCCTCCTCCACAGAGGGAGGTAAAATCCCCTAAGATGATAGGAAAATAAAGTGAATGTTGGCCTAAAAATATCCATATGGGTACTTCAATTATATTCATATAGTCTAGAAAACCTCATCAACCATAGAAAAACAACAATCCTTATGTCCAACGGTGCGATGATAGGTGTTATTAGTTCCACTAACCCAATAAACCTTTAAATAATTATCTAAACCTAGATTTATTCAACCTATTAATTACTACCAAAGATGAGGGCCTAACCAATGATGATTGTGTAGATCATTACAACATTAACTTATATGAAATCTTTATTGGGGGGTGGGAAATCCAAGTTGTGTAACATTTGGTGATGACTTCCAATTCTGCATGAGAAGACCCACAGTGACACAATCTATTATGAACTCAATGTAGGGTGAATGTATATGTGATCAATATCATCATATATTGAGGTATTCAAGTGAACATTATGTCATGAGATGTGGTGGAATGGTTACACATAAATATGTTGAAGCACTCATTTCATTTCCATGTTGGGGGAATCAAGTCCCTAAGTGGAATCCAAATTACAAAGCATCATAGAGTACCATTTTCCATTTGATGGTATGGAGACCAGATAACCTATAACATGATATAAATGGATTCCTATAAACTTAAATTAGTAAATTTTTGTAAATTTTATGATTATTCTCATTACAATAGTCGCACTAACATAGAGGAATTAACAAATATAAGGTCTATTACACCTTTTCACCTTTTGATAAGGAATATAGACACTCAAGATCCTATAAAAACTAAAGAAGAGGTGGGAGGTGATCTATCCTATCTCAGACTCGAGATTGAGTCCTTTTAAATTGGGTGATACTGATGTCATTCCTTAGAAACCACATGTTGTCCTAGTACCCCATGTGGGACTCTTTTTATTATTTTATCTAATTATCATTTTCCCCTCTAGTTAAGGATATTTTAAAGGAAAATTGGTATTCATTTTTTAGGTTTTAGGTCTATAAATGGTGTTTTATAATTCTATTATAATCATATTTTTCCATATTATAAAAATATTAAATATCATTCTCTCCTTTAAATTAATTCTACCTAAGTTCCTTGCATAGTGGATTGATTATCCCATTTTACTACATCACAGAACATATTCTGAGTTCCCATTGAAATTTTTCATCCATGAGTTCCCATAGAATGTTTTCAACCATGAGTTCCCATCGATTTTTTTCATCCATGATCAGTATTTATTTCATCAAGGTAAAAACCATTTATGTACAAGGAACATAATCCTTATACTTTGTTTCAAAATAACTGAGTGTTTACCTTATTCACACACAGGTCACCCTAACATTACTTTAATGTTATACCCTGATAAATTACCATTAGTAATAAATTTATTTATTATATCAAACAACATGGATATCAATAAGAGTTCTTATTTATTGTGAGAATCATACACCATAATAAATATATCCCACATTAATTTTAAACCTTCAATAGATGGATCCAACTAAATTTTAATAATATTAATAGGTTTTTTCAGTCCTAAAATAAGAAACAAAATCATAATGTACCTATAATTTATACATAATAATGATAGTAAATTATAATTTAACAAAATAAATGATGAAGTGTCAGGAGTCTTTATCTATATACAATGGGTATTAATTGTCTTTATAAATAACATAAGGTGAATGTTTCATGATTCATTCCTAGATTAATGATTCCTATTATTAATTTTATTCAATCAAGGATAATCAGTTGGGTATTAAAGTTTTCCATCTAAATTTTTTTTATCTACATGAAATGTAAACTAACTTGCGGTATCCAAACTTACATACAACCATTAAAATCCTAAAATAATTATAAATTACCAAAAAAAATTCTTTTATTTATATTTTTTATTGAGATGTATCGAAATTTATGAATTTTTGTAGGGATGTTATGCTAGACTCATGAAATGGAATGATCTTTATGGAACAAGATGACAGATAAAGGATAAAGTGTGGTCCAAATGAAATAATATAACCAACCAATGATAATGATAATAACCTATAATTTAAACAAACACTTAAAATGGATAATTTAATCTGATTCATAGATCAATGTATTATAAATTGGTGGTTTTTTATCATTAATTACTAATCTAACTTATATATTGGAAAGGTAAGAATGCACAATAGTAAGGGAAGATAATCAAAATCTTTATAATTAAGAGAAAAAGATCATATATTTTCACTAATAAAAACATTAATACAAATAAAATTCCATGTAAATGGATATTTATAACCAAGGGGGGATACAATGTTCAAGAAACTAATTCCCTAAATTAATTGGACACCAGCCTACTTGTCTCTTTGAAGTCAAAAATAAAATTTAGAATGATGGATCCTTAAAAGTTATACATGGTTTCCATCTATATTCCACCAAATTATACATTTATTCCCTATCCCATTAGTTTTGAATTTATTGTCCACAAAGATGACTTTAATGATTCTCCATGTATATTGGGCTTCCAAATTCGTGATACCATGGGGTTTGGTCTTCATGTATCATATGTGGGATCAAATAATGATGATAATGGTCATGTTTTCGCTATCCATACATGGTATGTTATAATGGGGATTTAATGTGTCCAAATGTTCTCTCATTTTCAATTTAAGACTCTTTAATCTCCCTCATATCATTGGGACTAGCAACTATAACTCCTATTCATAAGAAATCAGATTAGTACCTTTAACTCAGCTTGTATTAAGATACCCCCTCTTGAAATTAATTCTTCCTCAACTCTTTTTACTTTGTGCCCAAAAATGACAATTATCATAAAAATTAAATGTATCATAGATACCATACTCACCTAGAAATTCAATTTTATATGAACTGATATCAATTCTATTAAGCATTAAAAAGGGTTCATATCCTCATGAAATGATCTTTAACTCTCACTTTTTAGGAAAACTTTCATTTTATGTGTTAATACATACTAATTATCTAAGATCTAATAATACTTTATTGTGACCATTTTTTACATGATCAAGGTGTTTCTGGGTTATTCTTCTAATGTTCTCCTTTTCCTTATCATGTAGTTTCTTATTAATTCAATATGATTGTTCCCATTTATATGTTTTTTTATAGAGGCAAAGGAATAAAATCAATGATATTAAGGTGTTTTAATACATAAAAAATTTCAAATGGATAAAATTGAGCAATAGAATACTTAGCCATGTTATATAAAAATTCCACATGTGGTAGAAACTCCTTTGAGTTATTTAGATTCTTATAGATAATTGTTTATGTCAATGATGATTGGGTCATGGTTACTGCCTTTGTTTTACCATCTATTTGTGGGTGATAAATAGTGTAAATAATAACTTAATTACATGTTTAATTCATAATTTATTATAAAATTAACTCATAAATTTTGTGTCTTAGTCAAACACAATTATGCTTAGCATCCCGTGTCGCCTCACAACTTCCTAAAAGAACAATGTAATAATGTCAGTGGCATCATTAGTTTAATGAAAATGAATAAAATGTGTTAAAATTGATCCACAAAAAAAATCATGCAATATATTCCCCTATTAGTGCTTGGTAACCCCATAATAAAGTTTATAGATATGCCATCCCAAGAGGTATTTGGTATTCAAAGATGAAGATAAAATCTATGTAGGTCTATATTAGATTTGGTTTTATAGAATAAAATACACTTTCCAATAAATTTATCAATATTCAATGTTATCTTAGGCTAATAAATGTGATCACTAAGAAATCTCAAATTTTATTCGATACCAAAGTTCCCCATTACACTTTCAATAAATGTAAACAAATAGATCGATTAGGAATATCGATTTTGGAAATATTAAAAAAAATCCATCATGTAAATAGAAATTTTATCTAAATATTTTGAGTTTATAATTACTAAAAGTTCTATGAAAATCACTATTAGTGGAATATAATTCTTTAATGAATTCAAAACCAAAAACGCTAAAACCCAACAAGGATAAAATATCATATATGCATGAATGTGCATCATTAGAAATGTTTTATTTTCTCTTTTAATACTTTATGTCATATGTAAATGATTTAATAAATTTTACCCATATAGAACATATCATGTTTAATTTATGTTTGATCCTAAGGTTTTTAAGAGACTCTTGGTCATAATGAATCAAAAATTATTTAATCCAAAGATAATACTTACATGTTTCCAATTCTCAAAATAACATATGAAATTATTTTTCATATGTATCATAATTTAGAGTTGAACGGTTATATTTCTTTACTAAAATAAGTGATAGGTTTATATTCTTTCATGTGTATACCAAATATGAAAATTATTCTTGTATTATATTCAATTTAAAAATTCTCTCCAAAATATGGGTGTGTAGATAGAGGAGTTTGGTTGTGTCACTCCTTGAAATCATGGAAGGTAATTTCTTATGTCTCTCCCAACCTAAGGATAATTCACTTTTTTATCATCTCATTCAAGGTTATTCCTAATGTTCTAAAAAAATCAAAAATATTTTATAAAAACTATAAATACCGTTACCTATCCAAAAAATCTTGGAGTCAACCACTCTTTAATAGATTTGATCTTCACTTTTTCAAATTCAACTCTATCTCCGCTCACAAAAAATCCAAATAAAATAATTTCATCTAGGAAAACTCACACTTATTAATGTTTCTAATGATATTTTCTTTCCTTAACCCCTCTATTACATTTCTTAAGTGATCTAAATTTTTATTAAAATTCCTACTATACACTAAAATTTCCTCAAAAGTAGGCAAAAAAATCCAATGTATGAATGTAATACATAATTCATCAAGCACATAATTTTCTAGGATAATTAGTGAGGCTAAAAGGTATCACTAGTCAATAATAAAGACCATGTTTAATTTTAAAAGTATTTTTACACTCACCTCCCTCTTTCATTGTTATCTAGTGATGGACAATTCTTAAATTGATTTTGGACAAAATAGTTAAACCATTTAACTCATCAAACATATCATCTAACATTGGTATAGGATAATGATGCCTCATAGTGATATTTTTTATGTATTTTTAATCAATGCACATTATTTATGCTTTATTATTCTTTAGCACCAGTATCACTGATACTACACTTGGGATAATGCTCTATTTTTCATAGCCTATATACAAAAATTCTTAAACTTTCCTTCGAATGTTCTTGGTCGCCTTAGGTTTGGTTCAATACATCAAGAAATTAGGGATGGATGTTATAGTTTTGATATCTATTTTATGATAAATACTTGTAATGGGTGTTAATCCATAAGGAAAATAATAACAATACATAAAGAATTATCATGGTCTCTATATCTAGTAGCTTACCCAACCTACTATGTATGTGCAAGGTCTCTTTGTGTGGTTGGTATGTATTTATTTATACGATAAATTGCTTGTGATAGCTTCACCTACAATGTGGTTCATGTTTGGTTCACCTATCATTTAAAGCTCACGATCACTTGATCTACTATGTGAATTCCATGATTAATGAAACCTCTTCTTATTTTTCATATATAGAAGGCATCAAAGAACCTTGTCTATAATTATTGATATATTTATGATATCTATTGTTGAATCATATCACCCATCATGATGACAACATAAAAGTGAGCATCAATAGGTTATTTATTATTTTAAAGTATCCCTCTACATGGATCCTTGGTTGAGGTTAAAGACAACAAACATGATACATTTTCATTCGTCCTAGCATTATATTGATCTTTCATATGCCATGTATCAAATATGAATAGTATCCCAAATTCATTTAGCTCACATCATAACTTCCTCAATCATGTTGATTATTAATAATATTCTCCATATGATCATCACATTAAAATAGTATTTAGGGGTGTTTTAGGTCACCCTATAGCATCTCGTGCCACCCCACACTAAAAAGACTAACCACCAAATATACAAGCCTACCCATACATGCCTCTATATGTTTATGAATAGGATACACCTATATCTCACCCATGTTCCACCATGGTCTAGATAGGTTGAAATAGCTTCAATGTGGTTAACATATTCCCACATGTGTGCTTGATCAAGTTCCTTAGTTGGTCTATAGTTATCCCATTTTGATATTACCAAATAAAAATATTTATCCAAATTCTTATCAAAAAATTATTTCCATGACCTTATAAATTATTATTCAATAATCATAAAAATATTGGTTTATTCAGAAAACTTCCAATAAATACTTCTTCATATCATATTGATATCTATTGAAAGTAAATACAATTCACCATAATTTGGTATAAACAAACTCCCCATTTGTATTTTTTGTAAATACCATCTAAATGATATGCCAATATGAACCATTCCTTCACTCCCACTTTCTTATCAATGTTTCATTTAAATTTATATCCACTATATTGAAAATAAATATGAATTACTTTGGGAAAGTGGTTTCAATTTATTTTTAAGAAAAGTTCCATTGATCATTCTACCCTAATTCTAATTGAGTTATACTCATTATAGAAAATAAGAGGGTTTAATTTAGATAACTAAATTTTACATTATAAAATAAAATGATACCAAATGAAATGTGAACCTATTTACCTTAATTTATATATTTTCCAATAATTTCATACTGATAACATTGATGATACCAAATGAGATACACATTTCTCATGAGATATGTCGACCTAAAATTCCTACACCCACTTCAACACATAGGTTAAAAGCATTCAAGTACAAATATTAAGATTTAAGACAACTTTGGACCTTCTTAACAACTTATAATTTTATGTAATTAATTTAATTTAATTTCTCCCCATTAATTTTAGGATTTATTATTGTTACCAAGAATGAGAAATTTAAAATATATACCTTTTCAATGAAACCACCTTCAATCACATCCCATAATAATTATTTTTTTATGAAATGAAAATTATAGAAGCTTTTAAAACATTATTCATTTGTATCCTCTTCAAGGATACACTTCTTGTGATCTTTATAATGGTTGATCTCTTCAAAATATGAATCACATGATGTTTCATGTATATAATATACCAAATTGGGTCTTCTTTATGTGGTTTTATAGATTTGATAATTTCCACATCTTCACAATGAATGATATTTTTCAATGTATGAAAGATCAAAATAGGATGAAAGATTATTCACTTTTATTGTCTAGTGCTAATAAAACCCACTCTTAAACATCATTAAAGATGGCCATTTCATTTGATTTTCCATATTGCCTATTGAGGAATCAGTCTTAGATAGTGACTTCTTCAAAGGATTTTATCTAATGTTTACGGCTCAACCACTATCTCATGTTATCCCACTAAGAGCATGATTCACCTTTAATTCCCAACATTTTAAGAAAAAACATTGATTATCCCCCTGAGATCATGCTTTAACTCCAATATGGTGGATATTTCATGTTCCCAATGTGAAATCAAGGTTGAGATGTTTTTCTCAGCCATATTGTTCCATTCTTCATGTTACCACATCCGTTCTTCATATCTGATTTGGTTTTAAGAAATATGGTACTCATCACAGCTTATATTTCATTATATGGGATGAATCAAATTTATTTAACCATATATTCATATTCACCACCTTGTGAAATATCTATTATTTTCATGGATTCTTCTTGTGTTAGAAATATTTTTAAACAACCCCTTACAGTGTGTCTATCCTTATTGAATCTCTCAAAAAACATCTTCAACATATGGGTTCTCATTTATTGAAAAAATATCATGAAATTTGACTTATTAAAATATAATTTATTCTTATCCTTTAGTATAATCTTGTGAATCTTCTAAATTTATTATCTTCACCAAATCTGCTAGCCAAATTTGTAAAATACTTTTGGGGTCATTGGCAGCCTTCCTAGAGTATCATATGGAAAATCTTCAATGCCTCACATGTTATCTGATTTTTTATTTGATGCACTTTTCTTATACTTATTGGGTGTATTACCCAAGGATATTTTATCAATATTCTTCAACACCTTCTTGGTATTATTATGATTTGAAACTTTGGTTTTATCTTACTCCTTTCTCTAGGATGCTTATTATTTATTCTCCAAATTTTTTGGTATTCATTTATCATATGATTTAGATGCATGATTAGATGATTTTTCACCATTTTTGTGACCACAACCATTTACAACATCACATAAATCCTTAAGTCCTTTGAATATGTTTAAACCTAATATATTTTTATTCATCTATGTATATTTCTTCCTCTCTGGTTTTTTTCCTTCAAAAGGGGATTCATTTATTCTTTTTAATTTAAAGTATTATACCAATAATCCATTGTATAATTCCCAAATCTATTACAGAGTCATAAAATACCCTTAAACCTTGATCTTTTCTTTAAACCAAATTTGTGTTTAGAATTTCATGGATAATAAGCATGTTGTTCTTGGGTCTTATCCATGGCATGTTGGGATCTTCTTGGGAAACCATCATTCATACTTCTTTATCTACCAACCATATACATGGTGGTAGAATACTCTTCATTTATCCTCATCCATAACAATACAATTTTTTTAAACTTGTTTTATTCATGAATTTAGAATAAAATTTACAATTGGATTTGGATAATACCTATTTAAGTGTACCTTCTTGAGAATGATCATTTTATTATGTACTAGTATTCTTTACATATAATGGAGTTTTTTAATATAATAATCCTCCTTTGAGGATTATATGGTAGTTGAACTTTTTCCATCATCTTCTTATTAATAAATAGCTTAAATTATTTTTATATCTACTATATATTAATAATATTGAGAATATTCTTTTCATCTTAAATCACTTTCAATATGTTATCACTCTCCTTTATCCTTCCAAATTTTTCATCATGCATTTTTTTCTTTTCTTGTAACATTGTATCAATCTCTTTGATCTTCTTGGATTTAATATCCAATTAATAAATTTTTATATCAATATAATTTTTTAAATTGGATTCTAATTCATATATATTCTTCTCCAATTATTTATAGGCCTAATATATTTATCATATTGTATTGGTCCACTATTATTAAAATTTGGAGTATCTCTTTACAAGATTCATATTCATAACTTCATCTTCTTTAACATTTTTGGAGAGATTTATGCAAGTAGAAACATTTTCTTGAAAATCCTTCTCCATATTCTCAGTCTCTTATTCAAAATGGGTGATCTCATCTTGAATTATTTCAAGGGACCCACAAATTATATAAAAAATCATTGGGAAACCCATGAATAATATTCTTTAATGCATCAATAGAAACATATTTTGACATATGATCACTCCCACTAGAACTTGGTTTTTATTATTGGGGATATATTTCAAAAAACATTCATATGCCTCATGATCACTTGACTTCCTTGATCCTATTGAGGTGAAAGAGTTATCCAAAACCTTAGTGGTAAATTGAACCACTTATTTTTCTCAATTTTTTAAAGATCTACCTTATTTTTCATAATGGAATAGGAAAACTTCTTCATCTTTTGATAATATGGATAACTTACTCAATATCTAATTTTTTATTTCTATCCTTCATCATAGTCTTGGTAGAAGAATAATTCTGATCTAAAATAGATAATTATTCACCAAAATATCACTTCATTATAGATTAAGAAAAACTTAAAATATTTAAAAGAGAACAAGTTTAAATAAATAGAATCTAATAGAGGTAAACTAGGATCTGATACCAATTAAAGGGACCAGTTGGGATATGAACCATATTGAGAGGAGGGTGAATTAGTGTTGGTAACCTTTAATTTCAATTAATACTTTAAGTTATTATCCCTTTTATATTTTCCTCTATCACTAGTTAAAGTGAATGGTTATCTTTGTTCTCTCTTATACCCTTTGTTATTTCCCTCAGCATAATTAAATACACACACAAAAAGGGACACAATAATTTATAAGTTTTTCTTATCATTATGAGAATTATAATCCTTGGTGTGATATGGTAAAACTTGATGTCATGCAACTCACTAAGTAAAACCCTATGATTGTTCCACTTTCATCCACTAATAGTTTAGATTATACATCCCACACACTTGTTTGGTTCCTCCTACACTCAGGTATATCATATAAACTTATAATGATTTTTAGGGGTAACAGTAAGAGATTCTGATACTAATATATAGTTTTATCTTATTATAGATGTGTTTATTATTTCTTATTTGTCTTCCATTTCCTAAATATCAAGTCAATTATTCTATTTTTATGCACAAAAATTCACACAATATCTTATTTATTTTCATAGTATAAAAATGATATGATAGTACTTATTCCTCTTTTTCCTTATACAAACTAAAATGCATAGCACTTTATTCTTATTTTTTGAACTTCATGTCCAGATCAACCATTTTTTTCTTCTTCTTATTCATTAATCTTATTTAGTAAAACATGAACAACACTAGATATCCCATTTATTTATGCTATAAAAAAATAATTCTTTAAGAAATAATAGGGTCTGGACTCTCTTTTTCTTGGCACAAATAAACTTTTTTGAATAATATTATTGAACACCAACAACACACATAATATTCTTGAATACCTGTAATAATATATATGATAATAATAATTGTTGCATCAGTTTCTTCTTCCCATATTATTATCTTCCATTTATATTCAAAATACCATAAGTGTTCATTATTTTGAATTACCGATAATATTGTTAATTCAAAATGCTTGAATCCTGACCTTAATTATCTTTAACTAGATTCATAATTATCTACCTTAACTTATTATCATTTAAATTTCTTAAAGACTCGGTATTTTAAAACTCATACATAAATTGTATATAACTGTATGCAATAAATTTCATGGGTTTATCTTCCTTTGAATCATCTACTTCCATCCATGATGAATTACATGAATTAAGAACCTATAATTACATGCATAATTAAATATGAATGCATTATTTCATGGAACCCATCATTAATGAAAAAAAAATGTTATTTATTATTCCTCATTTCTAAACTTATATATATTCATCACTAAATGATAATTTCATGTATTTAATTAGCCTATAAATACATGTATAAATGCATGAACCTACTTCAGTCCTGGAACTATAATTTAAACTAGTGGAAAATGTCACAAAAACTTCTTCATAATATCCTAAAATACAATAAAATCATAGTATCATGTTTATAATTTAATAAATGCATTATCTGATATATTCAAGATATAAATATCACAAACTCCTTTCCTTGTTTTTCAGTGCACAAATTATCCATATTTCTTAAATTATGATGATTTTATTGATTTTGATGATACTTGAATTAATCATAATCATCTTTATAACTTCAAATGTCACATCCATTATTCTCCTCTATTTTGAAATTATCATGATAATTATAATCATGTTATATCCATCATTGAAGAACACATTACTTATAATTAACTGAAACAATAATTATCCCCTTATCCTCATCTTCATTTAGATAATATAGTGAAAATTAAATGTCATTGTATTCATAATGATCTTCAAGACTTATAAGATCTTTCATTTCTCAATCTATAATGAGGTAGATCATGTGGTCGGTCAACTTATTATGAGATCACACGATCACTCGAACTACCATGTCTATCCATGGTCACTTGAACTACCATGTGTTCCCACTATAACATGTCCTACTATGCGTAAACATGGTTAATTACCTTTTTCATATGACATATCAACATTTATTCAAGTGGTAGGTATATTATCCTTCATGCAGTAGGTATTTATTTATTTATACAATATCTCTCTCAACCTACCGTGTGTACCAATAGTATCTCATGTAGTCAATCTACATTTCTTCATGCGGTCAATTTCTCATTGTAACATCAATGACCATGTGACTCATGGTCACTTAACCTGATTTGTGAAGCATGTGGTCACTTGATCTACCAGGTGAAGTCTATAGTTTATGTAACCTATCTATATTCTTCATTAATATGATGAATAAATGAACTCTTACGAGACTTCAAAATGAAGGCCTTCGGGCCATTCAGGAACAATATCCTTATGATCCTTAGTGCTGAATCATATCACTCATCATGATCCCAATATTATAGTGAGCATCAAAAATTTCTTTTTTGATTGAAATAATCTATATATAGGGATCCTTGGTTGTGGTTGAAGACAATAGACATGGTGGATTTTCATTCATCCTGGCATAGTATAGATCCCATGTACACTACATATAAAATATTAATAGTATCCTAAATTCATCTATCCCACATTGAAATATCCTCAACTATACTACTTAATAATAGGTTGCACATCATCAATGCCTCAGAAAAATCCTTAGGGGTGTCATCGATCACCCTACAACCTCTTGTTCCACCCCACAATAAAGTGTCTAACCACCGAATGTGAATTCCTCCTCATATGGACACCCCAAATGTGTGACTATTCCTAACTATACACAAGTTATACCTATATATCATCCACATGCCTCCATGGTCTAGCTAGATTTAACTGGCTCTCTTATGGTTGACTTGTTCCCACATGTGTGGTTTAGCTAGTTCCTTAGTTGTCATATGGTTGAATCATTTTTTTAACTACCCTATATAAATATTTAACTAAATTCTTATTATAAAAAAATTTTCAAACCCTTCTCAATTATTCTTAAATATTCTTTAACAAGATTGGTTTTGTCACAAAACTACTAATCACTAACTATTCATATCATATTGATATCTATTTAAAAAAATAAAATCCACCAAAAAGTGGTCTCAATAGTGAAACCCTGAAGGGGTAAAAAGAAAACATATATATTTTAGGGAATTAAAAAAATTTATAATCTGATAATGTTACACTGTTTACCAAACTATGTTCTAACTGTGTGACCCTCACTGGACACACATATGAAACCACATGGTTTCTCCACACAGTTGGGAAAACTATTCACCAATCATGAAAGTATCCATTGTCAAAGGATTTTAGGTTTTTAATAGATATTACAAACTAAACACCTTTTATGTGCCTTGCATTATGACCTTAAAATTTAAAAAATTTAGTGGGTTTCAACCCAGAACTCAATGATCAGGATATAAATAAATAAAGAAAAATAATAATAAAGAAAATGAAATTTAATGTGTAATAATTCTCCCCACCATAACACTTTATATCCCCAAAATTTTACTAAGTTCAAGAAGTAAAGAAACTATAAGGAATATCATTAAAGATAAAGGAATGCCCTAATTATGATCAACTTACTACACTTGTAATTCCCTCACCCATATCACCTAGTCTTTAATGGTAGGCTACATGACTTCATGTGTGCCTCCCTGTATGTAAGAAGTTGACAACAAGCATCAAGGGTCTGAATGGTTAATTGGGGAGACTAAACCCTAAGTATTAATATCCCTAAAAAGAACCATAATAAGAAAAAATAATAACTCAAAAAGGCTTAATGGAAATATATTATAACAATTCTATATAATATAGCATGTTAGGTATCATAAAGTCTTACAATATAAAAAAACCAAGGACACACTATGTGTAAGGTCATACCCAAGTATAAGTAAAATAAATAAGAAATAAATAGATATTGTTTAATCTATCTGAAGTCCATATCGGTACCACCTCTAAGAACCAAGCTCCATATCCTCAACTATATGCCATCAGGCCCTTTCCCTTCCCTGTATATTTGATTTTGAATTCTGCATGTAAACCAAGATTCCCATACAGGGTGTGGGTATAAACCCAGTAGTATAACACCAATGCATCCTTAACATAATTTCACATGAATAATAGGTTTATTCAATTATAATAAGTAAATATAAAACCAAGAAAAAAATAAATCATGTGTCAAGCGATCATTCACTAACCAATCCTCCATAAACCCTGGTCATACCTATTTTATCTTTATGATAGAAGGAAATTCATAATAGAAGTCATGATCATGGATCATCCATAAGGCCACTATATTTCTCTTAATATCCACAAGGAAAAAAATCCTTGGTTCAATCTATAAGGATATCAAACCATGTATTTTTCATAGGTTAGGTCGCAAGGTCATCTTACCCAGTCTCTACCTCAAATCGGGCCACAAGGTCCTTGTATCCATCCATTACCTTGGGTCCGGCCTTAAGTTTTTCATGCCCCTTCTATGATTCTAGATCCATCATCATATTCATCGCATTACACACATGCAATTCCTCTAAGGGCTTACCAAGCCATGGTAGTCCACCTATCACTTATTACTAGAATAAAAACCTCCACATGTTATACATTCATACACAACAAGTCATAGCACATAAAGGAAAAAATATAGAATATCAAGATTGGGCCTCATAGGATAAACATTTACACACATGTGATAAATATCAAACATGGTTATCATGCCTACACATGAACACACATGTGTTCAATATCAAATTAAAAACTTATACAATGTATATATATAGTATGGAACTTCCTACCTCGAGAACATTGATGTCAAACATCAATATTTTCCAAGTGATAATACCAAAATCATGTGCACACACTAACCTGATCAAAACCATATGCCAAGGATCCCTAGATCTAATCCCAATTCACAACAAAAGGAATTATAAAATAAGAATAAATAATTAATTAGAGAAATAGGATTAGAATCAATTTAACTTAGATAATGAAAACCACCATCAATGGTATATCTTGATATGGCCTAAGGAAAGGTCACCAAATTTATATATCTGATGTTGATCTATAAATGGACCAAACATTCTTTGTTAAATCACATTAAAATTATTATATATATTTGTGACATCCTGAGTATATGATTCCTTCAAATAAGAGGAGATTATGTGTAGACTAAAGGTTAATACCAAAAGAAGAATGACCTATTAATATGAATTCTCATAGTCCAAGCCTCTAGAGATAACAAAATTGTGGTTTTAAGGGAGATTAATTACCAATAACCACCATTAGAGTCCTTAGGTTTGAAATCCATAGGTATAGAAGGAATAATGAAGGGTTTTGGGGAGGTTTTAGATTAAAATCCAAATTTCTAGATCAATTAAATTGTCAAGAATGGTTTGGTCACATGGTTTACTAAACTATGTGCCAACCATATGAGTCTCACTTCCACTTCAAAGAACCCCCATGATTTGGATTCACATTTTTCTAAACCATAAACCAACTGCGCTTTTACTTCTATCATTTCTCACATGGTTTTCGAAATAATGTCACATGGTTATCTATAAGTATGATTCATTTATTTTACCTCTCTAATAAGCTATGAATATTTATTAGGAGAATTGTATAGTTTTCCAAAACTATCCTAAAACTATAAACCAACATTAAGGACACTAAAAACCTGGAAAAATAACCAGAAGATACCTGATATTTCACCCAAAAAATGAATAACTCAAAACACCTTTAAATAAGGGAAAAAATAATAATAATGCACCTAGAAAATCTAAGTCCATTACACTTTCCCCCTCTAAGGACTTCTCATCCTTGAGAAGTGTCTCTACGGGTCTTGATCAAACAAATCGGGCCATTAAGATTACACATCAAATTCCCTCTCCCAAGTATCCTCTTGGATACAATCATGTATCCATAGAACATGAATAATTTGTTCCATATTTCCCCAAAAAAAATTCTCGCTCTAGTCTATAATCCTTACTAGTCACTCCACAAATGATGCATCTGGTTGCAACTCTATATCATCATTGTTGATCACATGTACAGGATTTGGATCATACCTTTGAAACTGAGAGAAATTAAACAAGTTATGAATACCCTAATATCATGGAGGAAGATTCAATCAGTAATTCACTGCTATAATATGTCCAATGATCTTAAATAGTCTCACAGACTATGGTACTAGCTTCCCTTTCCTCTACGAACAATGATTCCCCAACTAAGGTTACACTTGCAAAAAAACCTGGTTAGCCACAATGAACTCCAATGGTCATCTCATTTGGTAAACATATGATAAATGTCTATTATGAGTGGTAACCAACCACTTCCTAATCAACTAAACCCTCTCATAGTTATCCTACACCAAACTTTTCCCAACAATAGTTTCCTCACTCACCTCATGCCAATATAGCGGTGAGTGACATGGATAGCCATAAAGAGCCTCAAATGGTTCCATATGAATCGAAGACTACTGATTTTTATAATATTAAAACTCCAAAAAATACAATGTTCATCCCAACATCCACCAAAATATAGGGTATGTGCCAGAAGAATATTTTTAAAATCTAGATCATTATCTCTAATTTTCCATCGTTCTATAGATAATACATCATACTCAACTTCAATAAATTCCCCATCACTTTCTAAAATCCTTACCAAAACCATGATGTGAAACTAGCATCCTAGTAAGATTCTATTCTCATAGGTACCCCATGAATATATAAAATCTCTTGAACATAGATATTTCCTAACTCATCGACTAAATGAGACTCTCAAAATAGAAATAAATTCGACACTTTAATCACCCAATAAACCCTAACCCACACAACATATCAACCTACAAGTTTTCTATTAAACCCCATAACAATGTTCATCGTCACCTTTTCCCACTTCCACATGGGAATGTGAAGTGGCATAAGCAATCCACCTGATCATTGATACTCAAAATTGATCCTCTCACAAGTCAGACAATGAGAGATTAATCCTATGATATATCTCTTCATTCCTAATCACCAGAATCATCACTTGATATCCTGAAACATATTAATTGAAAATGGGTGAACTTCCCACTAAGAGTTATGTGATTCCATAATTATATATTCCCTCATGAATGTAAGAACCACTATTCTCCCATGAAGATAGATCACATTGTCTCTATCCATCAACCATCCCAAAATTGGGCCACTTTCCACCAACCTTTCCCACATTACTTATAATTCATAATTTAATTCCTAATTAGGATTTACCCAATCCAACAATGAATACGTGGTATTTAAAGGAGCATAATTCATTACCCCTCATTCCTCAGATGCATCTACAAACCACTCATCCAATAATCCTATAAATCATCATTCCTCCTCTGAAGGTATCTCTCCAAGATCATATGTTTTTTTACTTAGTTTATCTATAACAATATTACATTTCCACAAATCATGATCCAAGTCAAAAATCAAATGTCTATAGACACTCCACCAAATTCCTATTCTAGATATTCAAGTCCTACTAAAGTAAGATATAATGCAAGCTATTATGATCCATGTTAACAACAAACCTCTTATCGATGAGACAGTGGTCCCAAATTCAGGGCATGGACCAAAACTTCTAACTCATCACTTTTGTAACAAGGGTCACCATCCATGACTACATATCTTAACATGATATTACCTACATAGTTTTACTATTGTGAGCCTACTACTTGGACTTTTTTCATTCTAAAAGGTTCTCCTAAAAAAGGATTTGTCTAGCAACAAAACAACCTGAACCCAAGGTGTTAATCCTGAGACTTACAACACAAATGGATCATCAACCTATACATTATCTATATTTTCCTTGGATGTCATCACTGACCAACCACACTGACCAACTCAAAAGGTATAAAAAACCATCCACTGATCCAAACTAATCAACCACAGTAGTCTCCAGCTACTAACCTAAAAATCCTAAGGGCTCACAACATTTAACTATAGTCCACTCACAAAGGAACCAATATGACGTATCATCATCCATTACTACCTATGTTGAGACCTTATATTTAACCCATCATCAATCGAGGAATAATATCCACATGAAGGTCCCACTTCATTTATGAATCATTCCAAAACTAATTTTTCTTCAATCAATCCAAGCCATTTAACTATGGATTTCAAAAAAAATCATAGTTATTAAAAAGTCTTCATGAACTTAGCATAGGTTTAATGGGAACCTGATGGTATGTTGTTATATTCTTATTCATAACACATCAATAAGATCTCCAAAGAGTCATGAAAAGTCTACTCCAAAGTATTTTATAAGGAACCACCTATTAGAGGCACTATAAACTTCACTTAATATTCTTGAAGTAACTACCTAACAGAATTGCGTGAAAATATCAATCACTAACTAACACAAGGTTCCTAGAACCTTGTAACCCAAAACTTCAATGGTATTTGAACATGTTCTTATAGCATGAAACATTTTATCATGCTCTTGTATCACCATGTATCACATAGTTTCTACCACTTCAATGTTTAAACAATGGTCTAATCTCACTTCAAGGCCTGGATTCGGTTTCCAATCCAAAACCAAAATCTAAAACTTGTACCTTACCCCATATTAATTCCAAGGCCCTAAGACTCTCTCTAGGGTCATGCTTATAACCATAACATTTCCTGTGATAGAAAAATTCTTATAAACATATCGTTAAATCATCATCACTTAAGATATTCATGACCTTGGTCATGCACTTCTACACATCTATTACTAAAAACACACTCACTTACCATTTAAGTTAAGGAAAATAACTCACTTGTACACCTTATGAGACTTGTGAAACTTGATCATTTCATTAATTGGTATAGAACCAATGGTCATCTAATGTATTCATTATCTTTACACTAATACTAGTATAGATCTCACACTTATATCCACATCTCAATGTTTCAGGGAAACATCACACATCAACCCATATAACCTATGGGTCTTTAACCAAAACAAAATCATACTTGCTCAACCACTGAAGGGGTTTGCATCTCACTCTAGGTTCACACAGCCTCCAACTTCCCATAACCTCTTGTAAGATATTGACCATTTATACAGATGTCTTAGGCTCGTTTACAAGAATAATTTTTCCTTGTTTTGAGTATATTTAGTTTAGGTTTTAACTTGGGGTGAATTTGGGTAAAAATAGGATGTTTTTTGAGGATATTGGTCAGTGCATGGTTTTCCCAAACTGTGCGCCTAGTCCCAGAAAACTGTGAAACCCAGAATAGTGAGGGATTTCATGGTTGGAACAAGGTTTATCAAACTTTTCACCCTCTTTGGAGTAACCATGTACCCCCCCCCCCCCCAAAACCTCCCCCAGAAGAGGCACATGGTTTGTAAAACCATGAACCTCTACCTAGAAGACTATGTACATGGTTTTTATTAATCCAAAAATTGGATTTAAAAATTCATGAACCCCCATATTATATCCCTAAAAACCCTAGCTCGACCCTAACCTATTCCTATCATTTTTTGAGGTTTCTTAATGGATTCATAGGGCTCCTAACCTACATTATTCGCAATTCAAAGTTCAAATTAAATATTTTCACCTCTCCCAGTATGTGAATCCCATCTCTTTTGGTTTCTCATACTTCTCTCGTTTTTCTCTCATCCTTTAAAGGGGTGTTTTACTCTATTTTTAGGATCTAGATCTAGGTTTTGATCTAGATCTCATTCTTCATCGTGATATGGGTTGTTTATTTTCAATTAGGTATTTATGTTGGCAAGAATTCATCACCAAACTTGAGGTAGGTGGTTTAAATTCAATTGCCATAGTCTTGAATTATAATTTCATGTATGTGTTGTGAAATTTCAATTGGCATGATTTTCAATTGAATATGGAATTGATTAAATTAATTGATTGATTAATTTATTTAATCATGAAATCGATTTAATGTAGTTTCCATGTAATTTTGATTTCTGTTAAATTCGGGACAATTAGAATTGGTTGAATAGATTAATTGATTAGGGAATTAATTAATAAAAAATATTGTGATTATGAAATTATTGAATGGATTAATTAATTAGGGAATTAATTCATGGATATTTTTGTGATTATGTAATTTTTTAATTAGATTAATTGATTAGTTAATTAGTTAATGCAATGTTGTGATTGTAAAATTATTTAATTGGATTAATTAATTTGTGAATTAATTAATGGAATGTTGTGATTATGTGGTTGTTTAATTGGATTGATCGATTGGTTAATTAATTAATAGAATTTTTCAATTATGAAGTTGTTGAATTGGATTAATTAATTGCTGAACTAATTAATGAAATGTTGTGATTGTGTAGTTGTTGAGTTGGATTAATTAATTGCTAAGTTAATTAATGTGATATTGTGATGCATGTGAAATTTTGATACATGGGATATTGTGGTACATGTGATATTGTGATACATGTGAAATTGTGATACATGTGATTTTATGGTATATGTGTGTGGGACATGGTCTGCAGTATCAAAATAACATAGTGATAAATGAGTGTGGGACATGGTCTGCTTCATCAAAAGTCCATAGTAATAAATGAGTGTGGGACATGGTATGTTATATCAAAATCCCATAGTGATAAATGAGTGTGGTACGAGGACTACTACTTCAAAATCCCATTTGTGTGTTTGTTTGATAAATGAGTTATGGGTCACAGACTACTGCTTCAAGTACCCATGGGGTCCTAAACATGGAAATATAGGAACAAAATGTTGGCATTGAACTATGGTTCCAATTGGCCATAATATTAATTGAAATGAAATGATAAATGATAATAGTGGGATTGTGAATTGAACAGGTGATATGGTTCAAACTCTGGAATAGGTCGAAGTAGGTATTGATGGTGCGGGTTTCCATAGGAACCTAGAAGTTTATGTGGTTAAATAAAGGATAATTGAATATATGTAATCTTTTTACTTATTTATTGTATTTTATTCTTTATAAAAATGCATACACTGTTATTTATTGGATATTTTTTAGACATTTTTTGTGGAATCCTACTAAGTTGTACTCACACCCTACTAAGGCTACCTAATTGGCACCCAAATAGACATCATTTTTTCAATATAGGATGGGAAAGTGTCCAATATTAGTTAGATGAGTCAGGATGGAGCATGGATGAGGGAACAAAATGTGATTTGGGACACACTTGGGAGTGTTCAGTGTATTTATTTATTTTTTTTTGTATTGACACTTGAAAATTATTTGATGTGAAATATCTACTATTTTAGTTTTGGTTATTGTATTCCTATTTTGGTCATCATGTGAAACTGGTTTGGTTTGGTTTGGTTATTGGTTATGTAATTTGGTTATTCTTATTTTTTTCCTCTATTTTTCTACATTGATAAAGAGGATATAGTCTCCTCATAGTCAATATTAGACCATCACTTCTAGTAAGTAGCCTCTAGAATATGGGGAGGCGCGTCTGAGGTCATGTAGTGAACTGGATTGAGGCATCGGTGTGTGGAACCCAGGTTGGGATGTTTTAAAGTGGTATCGAAGGGGTTTTATTTTCTTTTCTTTTATCTTACTATTTTTAAAAGGTATATGGGAGAATAGGATGAGTTGGGCCTTGGTTAAGAGCTCGTGAATGGGATTAGCTAACCCAAGTACAAGGTTAAAATTCATGTACCCAGGGTGGGATTGTTGTTATTGGTTTTTGTCGTTACAGTTGATGTTATTTCACCTCGAGTGATGCACTTGTTGTGTGATGTGATTATTGTTTATAAATTTTTCTATGATTTAAATCATGGCCCAAAATGGAATGATAGTTGAGTACGCATGAATAATTCTAGGAAATCAAGACTATTTTGTGACATACATCATTTTAGGTGAACATAGGAAGATAGTTTATGGGTAAGTTATTGAAATTGAAATGTTATTCCTTTCTTGTGTAAATTGAAATAAAAAAGGTACCCAATATGAATCGAAAGTTATAAAATGATGAAATATGTGACATAATGAGTGTCTAATGAGAAAATTGATGAATGAAAATGTATTTAATCTTGTTAACCATGACCTAGATATGGGATGGTTAAGGGTGGTGATAGTTCCTCAGTTTTGACTATGTGGTGGGATTTGGGGGATGACTTGTTATGGATTTATGTGAATCATCATGATTGTGTTAATGGTGTGTTATGTGTACTAAGAATTTTGTTTGTCATTATAGATATATGCTTCTAGGATGGTGCTTTTTGAGAAGAAGTCATGAGAATATGGATATAAATGATCCTCCAATGGTGTAACCTAAGGTACTGATGGTGTTGGGTGAGGAAGTCAGAGATAAGTTCTAAGAGAACTTTGATCACCTCTTTAATTTTATGGAAAGAGGATTAGGGTGGGTTTTGAAGAGTATGTCTGACCTGACATGGGAGTTTCAGTTGTATAACCCCCTGATGTTTACTGGAGAGGGTGTACCTGAGGTGGATAAGTTATGGATTGAGTCTATCTAGACTATACTTGACCACTTGGAGACTCCTGTTAAGAAGAGAGTCAAATTGGATACCTATATGTTACATGGTCTGGAGAAGCATTGGTGGGACATCCAGAATTGGAACGGGCAGCTAGACAATATGGAGTGGAAGGACTTTTAGGAGAAGTTCTTAGATCACTTTTACCCTGAGATGATTAGGAAGCAGAGAGCATCTAAGTTTATGAGGTTAACTCAGGAGAATATGTCTGTGATAGACTATGCTAGTAACTTTACAGATTTGTAAAACTTTGTTACATCATTAGAGGGGGGTGATACTACTATGGAAAATTGGTTTTAGGATGGGATAAAATGTGAAATTAAGTCCTAGGAGAATATCTTCTAGATGAAGAAGTTTTTAGAAGTGGTGATTCGGGCTCTAATTTTTGCGGAGGACCTAAAGGAGGATTCTAGTGGAGGATAGGTGGCTTCTACTAGAAAATCATAAGGTATGCCTTCTAATGGTAGGAAGCATCATTTTGAGAATTGTTAACAATTTTTAGTAAGTAATAGTAGATAGGGGGAAGGAGTGGTTACTCAGGATCTTACCCAAGTGATTTTACACTAGTAAGGCAGGTCATACCACTATCATAAACACTATCCCTAACCACTGGTGGAGTGATGAGCTTGTGGCAAGATAAAAAATCTATAACAGTTATACAGGAACCCCCAATAGATGAGTAGTGATGGAGAATCTAGGAAAAACTAGAGTGTGTGAAAGGAATCTTCTTCAATATATCAGTCTAGTAGTTAGAGTTTTACTAGCCATGGTAGAAGAGGCAGTGGATGTGGTACTTCTGGGTAAGGGCACCCATATTAGTAGAGTGGTGTAGCTCATGGGACTTAGACTATATCACAAAGAATAGGGTTAGTATAGTTACATGTTTTTCAATCTACACTGGTGGATTGTGAGGCTGGACCATCAATAGTTAGAGGTACTATTCTAGTAGATTTCACTAAAAAATATATCATTTTTTACAGTAGGGGTATATCTGTTGGTAAAAGTGCATTTTATGTTGGTAAAACATTTTACCAACATATATGTACATGTCACTAAACTGTTGGTAAAAACTCTATCACTAAATGTTTTTTCAACAGATAAAATTTTTATGTTGCAATTATAATAATACCAACAGATAATATATATGTTGTTTAAAGTGTTTAGCAATAGGTTTTGGTGACAAATTTATCTTTTGTTAATAATATTACCAATATATAATATTTTTTTATAAATTAAATTTAAATAAAAATTATAAATTTTCATTGCCCATAAAATTTCATATTATATTTATTTATTTAACTTATATAATACATATGTTTTAATTATTATGCCAAAAACGATTTTAACACATGTTTAAAATGAGACAAGAATTAATTAAATTAATAATGAAATTCATTACGAGGATTATTCCACAATTCTATCACTGAACAACCCTACCACCCCCCCCCCAATGCTGGATTCCCACCACCATGATAGATAAACCACCCTAGTAGCTTCATCCCATCCTGTCAGCTTCAACCATAGCAACTCCAGCCCATCATCCCCAGTGACTCCAGCACCAACAGCTCTAAATCATCCATGTCAGCTCCATCCCCAGTAGCTTTATCCCATCATCACCATCAACTCTAGCACCAGTATCTTCAGCAGATCCATCCCATCTATGTCATCCCCCAGTAGCTCCAGCCCATCCATGTCAGCTCAACTACAGCCCATTCATGTCAGCTCTAGCCCCATCAATGTCAGTTCCAGTCTATTCCATCTCATCCAACTCTAACCCCATCCATGCCAACTCTAACTCCATCCATGTTAGTTGTAGTCTATGCACAAATAGATTATAAAACGGATGA
Source organism: Viscum album (assembly GCA_963277665.1). Taxonomy (NCBI): domain Eukaryota; kingdom Viridiplantae; phylum Streptophyta; class Magnoliopsida; order Santalales; family Viscaceae; genus Viscum; species Viscum album. Next base: position 1,746,555,267 of record OY728146.1, on the reverse strand, counting down.
GAAAATACCTCATATAGAATTGAGGGAGGTACACAGACAAGTGATATAAATACGCTTACACCATAGGGAATCGAGGGAGGTACACATACAAGTTACAGGAAAAAAACAACGCATCATACCTGTTCAAAATAGGGAATTAAAAATCATAAGATTTAATACACAAGCCTCTATAAGATAGATCAATTGAAAATATGAGGAGCATCAATTGTCTTGATTGAAAAATCTATGTGAAAGATGTTGAGTTTTTACCCAATCTCAAAAAACATTATCTTGAGAGTTTAGAAACACATCAGTAATGGTAGAACCTACTTCATGTAGGCTTAGACTGTGATTGATCAAGCCCATTCAAACTTGTGAACACCAAATCCAAAATAAAGTGAAATGAATCAATTGAAATATGTAGTATCAGAAGCTCTGTTGGATAGAAAATCATATTACATTCTGTGTAATAATAGTAGAGTCAAGGTAGTAGAATAATCATATTACAGTCACTAATCATATATCTGGGAAGAGTACTACTGTCTGTATATGACTCTACTACCAATATATATGATGTACTACAGTCTGTGTGACTGTTACTATTACATAGATGTATGTGTGTGAATACTAATATTACATAGACTTTTGTGTGTGTAATAGCAGTAGATTCATGAATCAGTGTGTGCGACTAAGTCCATGCGCACCTAAATGTTAGCAGTCTTCATCGCCTGGCACATCAGGCAGATGTTCACGAACCCACCACAGAACCTACACAAGCACACCAATAGGGAAGTCTTTGTATGTATGTATGTATATATATATATATTATAAATTAAATATGAAAAAAAATAATTTATAAATATACATGTTTTACAATAAGGTATTGTGCGGCCACACTTTCAACCCATTAAAAATATATATATATATATATATATAGTGTAGTTATTTAAACCAAATAGGAAGAGCTGATGACAGCAAAAAATTATATGAGTTCATTAATCTCTACACTAGTCATCCATGTGAGGATAATAGTTAAACTCGAGGTATTATTCCATTATAAATGTATCCTTCTCCATAATGATCCTTTGTGAGTATATACCTCTCATGAAAATTGGCCACACAAAAGCAAAGTCCGAGAAATGAGTTTCCATTGAAGTCACAAAAAAAGTTACTTGCACTTCACAAAATAGGTTTGGTCCTTATTGACAATCAACATAGGAAGGTATGATTTCAGTATAAGGTAGTTCCATGAAAAATGCAGGAAAACATGAAGTTTTCTACTGGTGGTTAAAATAATAAGACATAAAAACATGTGGCAGTAAGTCAAATAAAGTATAATATTGGGAGGATATTTGTGTGTTATGCCCACTACCATTAGGACTTTGATGAATCCCACTTACTGAATCCATACAGAGTTGAAGAACCAATACATAGGTATCATTACCTTCATTTTTTCTCTAAATACACCATCAAGTATAACTTCATAGTCCTTCTACATGACGTTGTGATAAAATCCTTTTCTTGATGCTTCGTTTGAGAATAATATCAAGTTAAATACCTGACCACATATGTATCCATCATCAGAGTTAGTGTCAGAGTTTTAAATAATGATGAGGACTAGTAGACCTTTTCCAATCTCTGATATGGTACACCCTTCCACCTCTACACTATCAGATGAAACTCGCTGAAAAACGGCCCTCATTGCTGCGATTCATCCTCTAAAGCTTCTTGCATAGCCCCTTCCCCCACCTCCGTAGGGTTTGGTCATTATTAGAAAAGTAAAAAATTCAGGTGTAAAACTTAACATCAAATGTACATCAATTCTGTTTCAAAAACCTCATCACCTAGGTGCAATTGAGACTTAAAATTTAGTGGGAATTCACATTATAATTATAAATACATTAATTATCACTTAGTTTTAAATACATAAATATCCTATAATAATTTAAATTTTTTATTATTAACATGATTTTTTAGTAAGGTATTTAATTAAGAATATAAATTCATTAGAATTAAAGAGTAGAGAATGGGTAAATTCATGAGAAAACATCCATTATTATTAAAAAATCAAAGATAAGCAAAATAGGAAAATAAGATTGTGCAAAAAAATTACATTATATTAATGATAAAAAATGTATATCCATCCCAAAAGGGAACTATCTTTAAAAAATTAGTTTAAATATCTTTTTCAAAAATAAAAAAAATCTTAAAATTTATATTACATGGAAAAAAAATTAAAGACTGAATAATTTTCATAAAATCATTCTACATTGAACGTATGTATATTCTCTTATAACAAAAAAATACTTCGGAATTTTCAAAAATCACGTTTTAAAAATCATTTTGACATCAAAGTTACTTTATTATGAATCACACATTGATTCGGATTCAAGAAACTAGTCCAGAGAAACAAAAACCCAGAGAGATTTCAAAAAAAATAGAAACCATAGATGATTTAACAATAAAGGTGAAAGCAGATCAAAGAAACTTAGAAACATGGATTGAATCATCATTCACAAGCAAATGGAAGCTACCAAAATAAGACATCAGGTTCTCTGCATCAATCTAATCATGTAAACAAGAAAAAATCATAAAAAATTGTTCATATCAAGTTATTTTAAATAATGAAATAGATAGAGAAACTTCATACATTCAATTAATACAAAATAGCTTCAAAGAGAAGCCTCTCCTAGCATTAGGAAATACATAGTAAAACTTTAACATCAAATGAAAACAAAACATTAATAAATGGACCCTAGAAACCACCAAATACAAAGATGGAAACAAAATTTGATGACATTTCAGGCGTAAAAGTGAATCAAACTCAAAAATTGGTGATTAGGTATTAAAATATGAGACTTAAGGATCATCAACTAAGGTAATTCCAGTACATTTGAAGCATCGTGATAATCATCAAGGTAAGAACAAAGGAAAAATAATATTTGTTATTAAAATACTATATCACTTTTAATTATTAACCAAATTAGGAAAAAAAATTATATTGGCTCATATATAGAAGTTCAACCATTATAAATTATTGTTCATCGTAGACACTTCTCAGAAGCATGGATATACATGTAAGACCATCTCTAAGGAATCACTAAAACGGAGTATAAAATTAAAGAAAACCCATAGTGAAACACCATATTTTTAATACATGTATTAATTAATTATCAAAATTACCTCAAGATCCAAACCTTTGTAGGACTGAAAAATGATGGAGTTGAATGCCTAAACATCCAATGCTTAACTTGTTGGGATGCTAACATGAGAAGTAACCTTTTCTAGTTGTAAGATTTCTCTAAACACTTTTTAAAACATAGGATGTTCATGCACTAAAAAACATTCTCTAATAACATTTCACTCCACATATTAACTATTATGTGAATAATAAGGGACAAAACTATCATAGGCACAAACATTTTTAATCTTTCAAAGGAAAAACTTAAAAACTTGCACTTTGCTATTTTAACTAAATAAAATTAAAAAAATTAACTGGTGTGGAAGGTGTTTTTCATAGTTCATTTTAACCTCTTCTTAAATAAAAACCCAAATCATCAAAAATATGACCACATAGAAAAGAACCAACTCTAAAAGTGTACATACAACCCATTTTAAAAAGCTTTAGACATATATAAGTGTACAGACAAGCCATTTTAAAATTACCTGCTAGATCTATTTGTTCGTGTATAGACAACCCATTTAAGATGAATTACTTGTCAGTGTATAGACAACCAAATAAGCATGAACAATACTTTGGCCCCAATAATGATGAGAAAACTCATTTTAACTTGGATTGAGATTATTTAATGAAGTTTAATTTGGTAGGACAAACCTCCATATAGATAATATCAAGAATATCCTAGGTTTGAGTATCCACATATTGTTAATCATACCCTTAGAGTGTCAACTAATGATAAAATAATGTGAACCTTGGATTTTTTTCCCTCATGTGAATAACACTCCATGCTGCTGAAATAAAGCTCGATGACTACCCCTTCCTCTAATAAATCTATTGATGTAAAAATCTATGAGGGATGGGGCATAATATAGGGATAAGATAGGAAGGGACATCTATCTATGCCAATCTATAATTATCTTTCTATACCCAAAACAACACAATATCTTACAACAAAAATAATCAAGGGGTGATGATTTGAACCATTCGCCAAACATCATCTTCAATATCCTCAATATTTATTGTGCTTATAATCTTCATGAGTGATTGAGAATTGAATCCACATAAGCTAGTAAGAGATCAGGTGCATGGGGATCCATTGATCGACTAGGGAAGGATTTAGTATGTGGTAGGGGTGGATTTCGGATGGCAACAGAGGCGGTTTTAGGATGGAAATGACTGGGTGGTTGGGAAGTGGGGTGGTGGGGAAGCGAAATGATAGGGAGGTGGGTAGGCATAATGGTGAAGGTGGAATGATAGGAATGTGGGGAGGCATAGAGGAGGAACGATGCAGGTGGGGAGGTGGAATGGTGGAGGTAAAATGATATGGAGGTTAGGACGCGGAACGGCAGAGGCAAACCTATAGGGAGGCGGGGATTCAGGCGAATCACTAAGGTTGATACCCTATTTTAATTTTTAAACATTTCTATTTTTATTGAAAATATATTTTAAATTCATTCTAAATGCTAATATTTCTAAATTGATTTGTATTTATTTGTTTTAAATATTTTTTAAAAAAAAATTAAAAATTATTTAGAATGGATTTGAAATTAGCTTGTATGTGTTTTTTTTTAAGATGGATGATAATATTTAATATATATTTATAATGGTTACTTTGTACTAACATTAATACCCTTCATTTTTACCACCATTAGTAATTTGAGTGTTAATCAAGCGTGACATCCAAAAAAATCAGGTAACATGTTAATAGATACACATACGATATATATATATATATATATATTTCTATGTATGTATGTATTAATTCCAAAAAATGTTTTTCATTTAATATTTACTTTAATTCGATGTATAAATATATATTTTTATTAACAAATTATTTGTTGTTATACATATATATATTCAGTTTTTTGTATAACATGTTATTATAAAACAATTTTCTGGAAAAAAAATTTCTAATGGTAAAATATCTGTTGGTAATAATAGTTATTAATAACATATTCATGTGTTGGTAAAAATGTGTTAGTATTAAAATGAAAATATGACATATTTAACTATTGGTAAAATATGTATTGGTATTAAATAGTTAATACCAATAGATATACTTGTCTATAAAAAAAATGTTGGTAATTAAAATTAATACTAACAAAACCAAATATCTGTTGGAATTAATCATTTTCACCAACACATATATTATTTTTCACTAATTTTCTGTCAGTAAAAACCACCTTTTTGTAGTTTTTTACACTATCTAGTGCCTTATTTGATATGAATGGCTCTAATTATTTTATATCTACACAATTTTTTATTGGTTTGATCTTGGCGGTGGAGTTCATGAGAAGGGTTGTGAAGATAGATACACCTTTGAGAATACATTCAAGAGGTATATATTTGTGCAAGGTGTGTACTCTCAAGTTTGGGGAGTATCATTTTCTATGGGATATTTATATCCTTAACATGTTAGGTTTAGGTCTAATTATAGGTATAGACTTGTTAGTATCATACCTAGCCCACATAGATTTTTATCGAAGGAGGGTGACGTTTACATCTTCTAAGGGTGACAATATATTCACCATGGAGAGTGGGATATCCAAGCAGGCCGAACAGGGCTAATTCATTAGCAGTTGGGGGATATTACTATTCATGTTTTTAGTCTACTAATGAATGATGGAGGTGTAAATCATGATGTATTTTCACCCATAGTGGATAGGTTCCAGGACGTGTTTTTTAGGACTTATCAAGGCTTCCACCTAACAGAGATGTGGAATTTTCTATTGAGATCATACCAAGGATGATAATATTTCTATTCCACCATATATAAAGGAACCAACATAGCTTCAATAACTAAAGGATTTGCTGTAAGAGTTGATGGATAAGAGGTTTATCTATCCAATTACATCACCTTTGGGTTCTCTGGGTTATTTTTCTAAGAAGGTAGATGGGACTCTACGCTTATGTGTTTATTACCAAAAGTTGAACTAGATGATAGTGAAAAACTGTTATACTATTCCACATATTGATGATCTATTTAAAAAGATTAAGGGATATTGTGTCTTCTCAAATATATAATTGAGATCGAGGTATCATCAGTTGAGATTTTGAACTTTTGATGGAGCTAAAACTACTTTCAGAAGAAGGTATGGCCTTTATGATTTTTTCATAATTTCACTTGGGATGATAAACAAACCAACTATGTTTATGGACTTGATGAAAAAAATATTCCATCCATACTTGGATCTATTTGTGGTGGTATTTTTGGATGACATCTTGGTGTACTCAAAGACTCGTGATGATCATTCCCTGCATCTTGATATCATTCTAAGTACACTAAGAGAGCATCGACTATATTCTAATAAATCTAAGTGTAAATTATGGATTGATCAGGTATACTTCTTGGGTCAAATAATCTCAATGGAAAGTGTTTTAGTGGAACAAGAGAAGGTTTTGGAAGTGGTTTCTTAAGAGAAACCAATGAATGTTTTTGATATCCATATCTTTCTGGGATTATCTAGATATTATTTAAGGTTTATCCAAGACTTTTCCTAGTTGGAATCACATCTCTTAGGATTGACCAAGAAGGGGATAAATTTTGAATGGATGGAATCCTATTAAAAATTCTTCCATGAGTTAAATAAACACTTGAAAATGGAACCAATATTGATCCCACTTGGTCCAGGGGAGGAGTATATTGTGTTTTGTAACACTTCTAGGATCAGTCTTGGAGCAGTGTTGATGTAGGTAGATTGAGTTATAGTGTATGGTCCATGATAGTTGAGGCCACATGAGTAGAACTACCCTACACATGACCTCCATTTATCTATAGTGGTTTGTTATTTGAAGTGTTGGCAGTGTTATATATTGGGTGAAAATTTTATTGTGTATATCGATCATAAGATCTTAAAGTATATCTTTTTACAGAGAGATTTGAATCTCTAAAAGTGGATATGGGTTTAGAATATATATTTATTCAACATTGATATAGCATATATTCCTAGGAATGTAAACATTTTTTATGATTATTTAATCAGAAAAACTCAGACTCAAATAGTTCAGGATCCTAGTACTGAGTACAAAATGATGACTATACTAGCTGAGATTCTTGTTGTGGTTCAGGAGAGTCAGAATCAAATGACTCTCATATCACTGTTAGTGGATTATACACTTTTGAGATAGATCTGGGATAAAAAGTATGATGATATGGAATGTTTATCCTTGAGGGAAATCCTTGAAGGTGGGGAGTCACCTTATTATTGGATCATAGATATGGACAAGATCATCTATGTCATGAATCAAGTTGTTATTCCCACAAGTATGTGGGAGGAAATAATGTGTGAATTTCATCCCTTGAAGTCATAGGTGTATCAAGGTGTGACCAAAATGTACCATGACCTTCAATGATAGTTTTGGTGGCTGAGCATGAAAAAAGAGATAGCAGAGTTTGTGACATGATGTTATACCTATCAACAGGTGAAGGTCGAGAATCAATGACCTAGAAGTTTACTATAGTCATTTTCCATTCCATAATGGAAGTGGGATGATGTGACCATGGACTTTATAGTGAGTTTTCCAACAACTCTTTGAAAGAATGATTCTATTTGGGTGGTTGTGGAATGATTAATGAAGGTAATGAATTTCTTTCTTATACGGGAGACATTCTTAGTAGAACAGCTATGAGATTTTTACGTCCAAGAAATATTCTATTTGAACAGAGTATCATGGAGTATTGTTTTAGTCTGTGATTCAAATTTTACTTCACACTTTTTGAAGGGCTTTCAGTAGGTTCTCGGTACATAGGTTTTACTGAGTACGACATTCCTCCCATGGAAAAATGGGTGGTCAGAATATACTATACAAGTGATTGGGAATATGCTTTAGGTGTATGTATTAGACATCAGTGGTTCTTGGGAGAAGCACCTAACATTTTTGGAGTTCACCTATAACAACAGTTATCTAGAAACTATATAGATGGCACCATATGAGTCTCTTTATGGTAGGTCATGCAGATCACCTCTATGTTGGATGGAGGCAGGTGAGTTAGAGTTGTTGGGACCGATTCTTATATAAGAGTCATTGAATTATGTTTAGATGATTTAAAAACATATGTCTACAGATCATAGTAGACATAATTCGTATGCTAATAGATTTTGATGACCCATAGATTTAGTAGAGGGTGATTGTGTATTTCTTCAGGTGTCACCTAGATTGGGCCACTACAGGATATGGGGATAGGGTAAGTTGGTGCCCAGGTTTATTGGAACATTTGAGGTTGTGGAGAGAATCAGGATGGTGGAATACATATTGACTCTCACCCATAGGTATGGTTCTATTCATGATGCTTTTCATGTGTCACAACTTCAATGGTATCACCCCAACCATTATCAGGTGATCTATGTGGATGATGTTTGGATTGAGACTGATGTATCCTTTAAGGAGTATCTGATACATGTGTTGGATCATAGTGAGAAAGTGTTGTGGGGAAATATCGTGATGAAAGATCATGTATTGTTGAAACATGAGTGTGTTCAGGAGGAAAAAATGAAGAGATAAGTGGATATGGGGGCTCAGTGGTCCAATATTTTTTACTTAGAATCTTAGATATGCTTGGGAGTACAACTAGAGGATGGGATGTTATAAGGTGGGAAGATTTTAAGATCCAGACCATTTATGAAGATGTATCATACTCATTTATAGATATTCTTCTTTTCTTTTTTTATTATATTTCATTTGGTTTTTAACTTGGGGTGCGTTTGGGTGAAAATAGGATGTTTTTGGAGGATTTTGGGCAGTGCATGGTTGGCGCACGGTTTTCCCAAACAGTGCACCTAGCCCCCAAAAAACTAGGAAAACCTAGACAAAGAGGGATTACATAGTCAACGCATGATTTTTCAAACTTTGTTCACTCTTAGGAGTAACCATGCAACCCCCCCCCCCCATAAGAGGCACATGTTTGGAAAAGCGTACACCCTTGCCCAGGATTCCATGCACGTGGTTTTGATTAATCCGGAAATTGATTTTAAAAATTCCCAAACCCCCATATTATATCCCTAAATACCATATCTCAATCCTAACCTATTACTCTAATTTTTTGATGTTCCCAAATGAAGTCCTAGGGCTCCCAACCTCTATTCTTCACAATTTAATGTCCAGATTGAAGATTTTCACCTCTCCCGGTAAGTGAATCTCATCATTTTTGGTTTCCCATCCTTCTCCCATATTCCTATCATCCTTTAAAGGTAAATTTTAATTTATTTTTGTGGATATATATCTAGTTTTTAGGATATCTAATCTGTTTTATATTGGATATAGGTTTTGATCTAGATCTCATTCTTCACTGTGATTTGGGTTGTTTTGCTTCAATTGGGGATTTCTGTTGGCGAGCGTTCGTCACCAAACTTGAGGTAGGTTGTCTAAATTTAATTACCATAGTCTTGAATTACAATTTCATGTATGTTTTGGGAAATTTAAATTGGAATGATTGTAAATTGAATCTATAATTGAGTAAATTAATTGATTAATTAATTTATGTAATCATGGAATTGATTTAATGTAATTTCCATATAATTGTGATTTGGGTTAAATTTGGTACAATTGTAATTAGTTGGATAAATAAATTAATTGGGGAATTAATTAAGGGAGATTGTTGTGATTATGAAATTGTTTAATAGATTAATTAATTAGGGATTTAATTAATAGAGATTGTTGTGATAATGTAATTGTTGAATTGGATTAATTAATTGGTGAATTAATTAATGGAATGTTGCGATTGGGAAATTATTTAATTGGATTAATTAATTGGTGAATTAAATAATGGAATATTATGATTATATGGTTGTTTAATTATATTAATTAATTATTGAATTAATTAATGGAATTTTTTGATTATGCGGTTGTTGAATTGGATTAATTAATTAGTGAATTAATTAATAGAATGTTTTGATTGTGCGGTTTTTAATTGGATTAATTAATTGGTGAGTTAATTAATGTGATATTGTGATACATGTAAAATTTTTATATGTATGAAATTGTGGTACATGCGATATAGTGATACATGTGATATTGTGATACATTTGAAATTTTGATATGTGTGATTTTGTGATATATGTGTGTAGGACATGGTATGCTACATCAAAATCCCATAGTGATAAATGAGTGTGGGACGTGGTCTACTATATCAAAATCCCATAGTGATAAATGAGTGTGGTAAATGGTCTATTGTATCGAAAAAACATAGTGATAAATGAGTGTGGGACATGGTCTATTGCATCAAAATCCCATAGTGATAAATGATTGTGAGATACAGACTTCTGCTTCAAAAACCCACTTTTTTGTTTGTTTAATAAATGATTAGTGGGTCATGACTACTACATTAAATACCCAAAGGGTCCTAGACATGGTGATATAGGACTAAAATGTTGTCATTGGACTATGGTTCTAATTAGATATAGTAAGAATTGAAATGAAATGATAAATGATAATAATGGGATTGTGAATTGAACAGGTGATATGGTTTAGACTCCAGCTTGGGTCGAAGTAGGTATTGATGGTGCGGGTTTCCATGGTAACCCAAGAGTTTATGTGATTAAATAAAGAATAATTAAATACATGTATATTGTTTACTTATTAATTTTATTTTATTCTTTATAAAACAGCATACACTATTATTGATTGGATATTGTTTTATACCTCATTGGTGGTATCCTACTAAGTTGTACTTACACCCTACTCATGTTTTCTAATTTTTACCCAAATATAATTCATGTTTGTAGGATAATATAAGTGAAATGGACCTATATTAGATGTATGATTCGGTATGGATCATGAATAAGGGAACTAGATTTGATTTGGGACCATCTTGGGAGTATTCAGTGTCTTTATTTATTTTTGGGTTTTTAATATTTACACTTGACAAGTATTTGGAATGAAATATCTATTGCTTTAGTTTTGGATATTATATTCATGTTTTGGTTATCATGTGAGACTGATTTGGTTTTTTTATTATTTATTTCATTTTTTTATTATTATTTATTCCATCTATTGTGCTACTTTGATAAATAGGGTATAGACTTCTCATGATCGATATTAGACCCTCACTACTAGTTGGTAGTCTCTAGCATATAGGGAGGTGCACCTAAGGTCACGTAGTGAACCGGATTGGGGCACCGGTGTGTGGCACCCAGGTCAAGATGCTACACCTATCCCTTATTTATTTATAGAGGTATATACATTCATCACATGACAACATCACAAGTCAACCTCTCTATTTAAGGGTCAATCACTAACCAAATATTCAATACAAACTATCCAACCACTTCCATGTCAAACCCCTAAAAGAAGTTATTAATCAAACCACAGATTCACAACATCACTACTCGGGCCAAGCTCAAACAAACAAAATATTCCCTTTGGCCACAACTAACATCAAGCACAACAATCAAGAGGCATACAAGAGGGTCTAGAATATATATTAAAAAACCCCAATTTAAAATATCCAAATAGACCTCATAAAATTATGGTTCGAAATATCAATCCATTTATACCCTTGAAAATTTCATTTCAAACCGTATTTTAAACAAAAATAATTTGATAAAAATACTTTTAAACCATTTAAATATATAAACACCCTTTTCCACTTGAGAAAACCACCCCCTTTTCTACTTTTGAATACATTCCATTAAAACCCACCACTTTACCAAATTCATGGCCTAAGGGAGGATAAATTCCCTTTAAAATTATTAATTCCATTTAAAAATTATCCATTTAAAATTTTCGTCATCACTAAAAAATTTAAAATCCCTTTAGAAACCAAAATCCTTTGAAACCCATTAAAATTGTTTTATACCAAATAAATTTCCTCCTTGAAATTTTCTTAAAAGGGATCAAACAATAGAAGACATGTGAAGGGAAAAGGAACACATAATACTTACCACCTATATTTAGATCAAGTATATGTCACCAATAATTGCACATTAGTCACAGACACACATACATATAACATCATATAGCATGGTCGGGTTCAAATAATTAACTATCATCAATAATGCATCAGAAATAACAATGCATAGATTATAATGGGACCCTGATTATTTGAACTATTATCTATCACAAGAAACTATATGCATGATGTGTAAACCTACATAACTAATCATGATTAATTAATGAACCCAAATACCATAAACTATAACAACACAACATTCTTAGGAATAACAAGAAATTGTAAAGCCACAACTATAACAGTTGTCCCGTTATTGATTACTCGGAGGTCCATCACATAAGAGTTGGCCAGGAACTTATGTGAATCCCTTAACTAGGTTTCACAAAGCCTATCTCATTTCTACCTTTCCCCAAACATAGTCAAGAATAAATAAAATAAATCCTCTTTTGATAAAAATTTATAATTCTATGACCCAAATCACCAGGTTCAAGTTAGGGGCTATAAGACCTCATGTGAACCTCCCCGTATACAAGAGGTTTTTAAGTAGAAGTGAGGGTATGAATGTTGTAGTATGGAGGATATACCCTCATTATCAATAGAAATACACCATAATAATAAAAAAGAAAGAATGAAAACTCAAAAAGTAATAGAATAACCAAATTATAACAATGCTATATCATATGGCATGTTAGGTAAAATAAAGTTTTACAATATATAAATAACCAAGGACCCCCTATGTGGATATTTAATCCCAATTATAATATTATGAAATATGAAATAAATAAATACATTGTGGCATATATCTAGATTCTATCCCAATATCATATTTGAACACCAAGCTTCGTCTCCTCAAATAACTTTCATAGGGTCCTTAAACTTCCCTAGATCCATGATCATGAAGTTTTCATGCACACCATGATGCCCAAGAAGGGTGTTAGTATAAACCTAGTAAGACCTCACCAATGTATCCCTAACATAAGTTTTCATTCATAAGAGGTGTATTCCATGATAATAAGTAAATTTGAAAAAGGTAGCTATCAATCATGTGTTGAGTGATCATAATCTAACCCAACCACCATGAACCTTGGTCGTGCTATATTTGGATCTATACCAAAAGGAAAGTCATAACAGAATTTGTGATCACAGGTTAGCCACAAGACCACTATATATCTCTAAGTAGCCACATGTACAACAAACCATAGGTTATCCCACAAGGCTGAAAAACCGTATCTCTATCATTGGTCAGGCTACAAGTCCATTATACCTTGTTCTACCCCAGGTCAGGCCATAAGTTCATCATATCCCATCACTACCTTAGGTCAATCCTCAAGACCATCATACCCCTTTCCTATGTTTAGGTTCATCATCACCGTCATCATATACCACACATGATCCCCCTATAAGGGATGAATAATACATGATTGTCTACATGTAACTTCTTACTATATGAAAACCCTGTATAAACCATACATTCACATACAATAGGTAATAGTACATATAGTCATAAACAAAGCATATCAATCTTGTATCCCATGGTCTAGAGACACACACATGAAATCAATATAAAAATTTGGTATCATGATTACACATGCACACACATGCTTTCAATATCAAAGAAACAACTTATACAAGAGGCCTATAAGGTAAGGAACTCTCTAACTCAAGAACATTGATGCCAAATGTCAATATTTTCTAATTTTCAATACCCAAATAATACCCATGAACCAACCAGTTCAAACTTAGATACTAAGGATACCTATAATTGATCCCAATTCATCACAAAAGTAATTATAAAATAATATTCAAGAAGTATATGTTGAGATGTGATAATAATTAATTCAATAAACCCAATGAAAATGATTGTCAATGGAATACCTAGATCTAGTCAAGGATTGGTCACCAATTCTCATAATCATATGTTGATCTATCAACATGCCACAAATTCTTTGTTATATCGCATTAGAATTTATATATATATCCATGATATCCTAGGTCTATGATTCCTGATATTATTAATATTTTCATGACTTATTATATTCCCCCTTTACTTATTTTATATGAAATGTGCATAATTTGTGTGAAATATTGATGTTTTAATATTAAGTATAATATTTGAGCATTTTTAGAAGTAGTCCAATTGAGTCAGTTTAATGTTTTAATTATAAATGTCACTATACTGATCCAAATTGCGTGGTTCTTGTTTTGTAGGATTCTCCTTTCAATATAAAACATTTCATTAGAAGGAACCATGATCCAATTCTGCCATTTGAAGGGTCATATGGTCCTCACAAACAAGACCAAAGAATCTGTGACCAAACTGGACCAGCCTTGAAGATTGATTTACTGGGCTCAATACAGAAGTCCAAAAACATTAACTCTATACCATAATTCGGGGGGACACTACATTTCATCTTGGATAAAAATTTCATGGCCCAAATCCAAGTAAAAGGGGCCCAAATGAAGCTTTGAAGTCCATCCCACCATTCTGTCCGAGAATTAAAATCAGTATACTATTCATGACATATCTCATGATGTAAGCATCAAATCGATCTGATATTTTTCAGTGGGAAAGAGGAGATATAGAAGGCCGACTTTGTTGAATAAGTCATTCGGATTTGAAGGCATATTCCTATTAAAAAATCCATTCACATTTTGCCCATCGAAAAAGCATGGATAGAAATGGACAGTTTACCTTTGTTTAATAAAACCGCCATAACTTTGGCTCCACTTTTCCAAATTCCTCCATATTTTGACAGTAGTCGGAAAACTTTATTATCTACAACTTTGAATAAGGATATATTTAGATATTCGGATTTCTGAATAGCCAAATTGGCGATGAAAGTGGAGGGACAGATTGGGAATGCAAACAGTCCACTCCTTGGGCTATAAATACTCTCCCCTTCTCTCCTTGAGAGGGGTTGGCATTTCAGAAGAGAGAAGATCATATTGGCACGACCAAATATTTTCCAAAGTCTTGGGAGGACATTAAATACTCAAGTTTTTACTTGAAAGACCTTTACTCCTCTCTTTGTTTTCACTTACTTTTGTGTTCTTCATTTTTGTAATCTTGTAATTCTGTTTCTTTGTAATTCTGTTTTAATGAAAGTTACATCTTCAATATCTCTTATTCTCATCCACCTTCTGTAGTTTAATATTTATGTTCTTAAAATAGTTTAAATTCAGTTGAATCTCCTTCCCTTCTTTTGCTTCCTCATTCAATCGAAATCCATTTTTAATTATCATCATCGTTCGTGTGTGTGTGTCAATGTACCACTCTTTTCTAATCCCTTTATTTTTATTCTATTCTTAATTTATCATCATAATTATTTTAACCAGAATATTAAACATCCAAATGGCTGAGTAAATCTCTCATTGGGGTGAGTTATAATTCGGGGATGTTAAGTGATTGAGAGTTTTGCTCGATGAGTATTCTTTAAATTAATATTGTGTATGTTAAACTTAATATGTCATGGATTAATGATATGTTTTGTTTAACGAGTGGTTTACATGGATTATTGGAACCATAAATACACTACCATAAATAAGTTTTGATTGAGATTAGAACCCTAAGTTGAGTTAAGGCTTGGATTAAAGCCTTCACACTTAGGAATTCCAATCAATGTCAACTTATGACATGGGTGTTAATTTAATGCAATACAAAGTAAGGCTCAAGGATATCACATGCTTAACTCCCC
Source organism: Viscum album (assembly GCA_963277665.1). NCBI lineage: Eukaryota > Viridiplantae > Streptophyta > Magnoliopsida > Santalales > Viscaceae > Viscum > Viscum album. The sequence goes on along the minus strand of OY728146.1, from coordinate 1,746,539,525 downwards.
AATAATGAACTCACCCCAATATTTATCAATTTGGTAAATCAAACATCATCCATAAATCATTTCAATTAAGCTCTGCAAACAAACCCCCCTAATCAAAATACAATCAACTAAAAATAAACGACTATTACAAAGTGTCATCGCCGAGGATTCGACCCGAGTGATGCTATACACATTAGCAGAGCACCGAAACCTTGAATGGTCGATAGGAGACAATCGGCCGCACTTTTAAATGGCTCCGTTGCCGGGGATGGTGCTTTAAGTAGTCATTAGTTTCTGGTTATTGTAAAAAAACCAAAAAAAACAAAATTTTTGAAAAAAATTGAAAAAAAACACACAAAGAAAAACCCGTCTTCCTCTTAAAAATCATAAACTGAAAAAATACAAAGGAAAACCCATCATCCTCATCCTTTTTAAATATCTCTGAATACCCCGCAGCCTCCCAAACAATCCCTTGGATTTGTTTGACTCTGAAATTGATAGAACTCTCCGTCGACTTAGGAGGACCATTAGGGATAACCAAATCACCCAAGAACCAATCATTGCCCTACCAATTGAATTAGATATGGCCAATCCTAGGGAACAAACATTGAAAGAACTTGTTGCCCCTGATATGAATTACCAACCTCTTGGTATTCAATATCCAAATATTGAAGCTGACTTCGAACTCAAATCGGTTTTGATTCATCTTCTCCCTCATTTTCACGGGCTAGCTGGTGAGGATCCACATCTTCACCTTAAAGAGTTCCAAGTAGTATGCTCTACCATGAAGCCTCAAGGGGTTTCTGAAGAACAAATCAAGCTTAGAGCTTTCCCCTTTTCCCTAGCAGATTCTGCCAAGTCTTGGCTCTACTACCTCCCACCTAGTTCCATAAACTCATGGGTTGACATGAAGAGACTTTTCCTTGAGAAGTTCTTTCCCGCTTCCCGAACATCTTCTATCCGAAAGGAAATAAGTGGCATCCGTAAATTCCCTAATGAATCACTCCATGAGTATTGGGAGAGGTTCAAAAAGCTTGTGGAAACTTGTCCACACCATCAAATCTCTGACCAACTCCTGATCCAATACTTCTATGAGGGGTTATTGGCTATGGAGCGAACTCTCATTGATGTCGCAAGTGGCGGTTCTCTTGTTGACAAAACTCCTGCAGCTGCACGAGAACTCATAAGCAACATGGCTGCAAACACGCAGCAATTCCATACTCGAGCACATGCTCAAGTGAAACAAGCCCAAGAGAATCAATCCATAGAGCCCAACAAGATGACTGAGTGGATGAGTGAACTTACAGGTCTTGTGAGTCAACTAGTGGTGGATACCAAAGCCCCAACCTCATCTTCTCCACAGTCACTATTCCCTGGACCTATCAAGAATTGTGGAATCTGCAACTCTCCATCTCATCCGACTGACACATGTCCACAACTTCAAGATGATCCATCTGATTAATCTAGTCCAATGGAGCTCAATGCAGCATATGCTCAGTGAAACTTCAACCCTCAACAATCAGGTCAGTTTGTTAGAAACTTCAACCAACCCCACTCTGATCCCTTCTCTTCTACCTTTAACCCACCTCTGAGGTATGGTAATCCCATTTCTCATCCTCCTCAGTTCCCTCATCAAAATCCAAACCAGTTCCAATATGGTCAAAGTGGTGGTAACATCCATCAACCTTATCCTTTTGTTCCTCAACCCCAAAGGATCAATCCTCCTCCTAGATTCCACTATCCTAACGAGCCTTCCCAATTCCCCACCCAATACAACCGCTTTCCCAAGAACCAAAATCAAGGCCAACCCAATTTGGGACAAGCCTCTTCTTCTAAACAACCATGGGAAAGTTCTGTAGAGGATCTTGCTTCCTTCACCCATTCTAGCCTCAAGAACATTGAAACCCAAATAGGTCAACTTGCATCCCACATTAGCCAGCAACAACCATCCAATTCATCCCAACTCCCAGCTCAACCATTACCCAACCCTAAGGGTAATGTAAGTGCAATTGCACTTAGATCGGGAAAGCAAATTGCTATGCCCCATGCTGATTGCTCTACCTCCCCTTTCGATGTTGATCTAGAAAATGAAAAGAACAAAAAGCTGGAAAAGGAACTTGAATCCACTTCTTCACCTCCTTCCATTCCTCTAAGAAACCCAATTCCTTTTCCTCAAGCCATCTTCAAGCCTAAGAAGTCCTTTGAACCTGATCCTGAAATGCTTGACATGTTTAGACGTGTTGAAGTGAACATACCCCTCTTAGACGCCATCAAAAAAATCCCTAAGTATGCCAAGTTTCTTAAGGAATTATGCACCCATAAGAGGCAACTTAGGAACATTGAAAATGTTTCAACCCAACAGTCCATTCCCATGAAGTGCAAAGATCCAGGGACCTTCACGGTTCCATGTCAAATAGGGAGTTCCAACTTTGATGATGCACTCATAGACCTTGGAGCCTCAATAAATGTCATGCACAAATCCATTTTCTCCAACCTTGTTCTAGGTCCCTGGAACCCAAAGGGTGTTTTCATTCAATTAGACAATCGAAGCACTGCCAGTCCTGAGGGGATAATTGAGGATGTTCTTGTTCGGGTCAATGATCTTATCTTCCCAGCTGATTTCTATGTCCTTGACATGGAAGGTGAGACGACCTCTTCTCGATCTCCCCTAATTATAGGAAGACCAATCCTCATGACTGCGAGAACCAAGATTGATGTCCATTCAGGCATCTTATCCATGGAATTCGGTGACCAACCGGTCAAGTTCAACATTTTCCAAGCCATGTGATACCCATCTGAGGATCACTCTGCATTCTCAATCCATGATTTTGAGGACACTTCTAAGATTCAATCGAACCCCAATCCACCATGTTCTTCATGTTCTAATGATAAAGGATCTTGTGAAATCTGCACCATGATTAACAAAGTCATAAATGGTGAAGTTGATGTGGACCTCTCATTTATAGACTCCATCAATCTAGAGGAACTTGAAAACTCTCTTGAATCCCACATCAACTCTGATCTCTACTGCTCCACCTTGGATAGTGTTGAGGAAAATGATCCAAACCCATATGGAATCCCTTCTCCTACTCCTAACTTGTCTAGCTCTCAAATCAAGGATGAAACTGATCTAAAACCACTTCCTTCACACCTCAAGTATGCATTCCTTTTCCATGATCCCTCCTACCCTGTCATTATCTCTGCTTCACTTTCTGAAACTGAGGAGTCCCAACTTGTTCAAGTGTTAGAGGAAAACAAAAATGCCTTAGGTTGGACCCTAGAGGATATTCCAGGAATCAACCCTGCCCTTTGCATGCATCACATCCATATAAAGGAATCATCCAAAGCAATTAGGCAACCTCAAAGAAGACTCAATCCACTCATACTTGAGGTAGTTAGGGAAGAGATTACCAAGCTTCTTCAAGCTGGTATTATCTACCCAATTTCTGATAGTGAATGGGTTAGTCCAATTCAAGTCGTTCCTAAGAAGGGCGGGATAACAGTTGTCACAAATGAACATGGAGAAGTGGTCACAACTCGAGTGAAAAACAAATGGTGTGTGTGCATCGATTATCGCAAATTGAATGCTGAAACACGAAAAGATCACTACCCACTTCCTTTCCTTGACCAAAATGCTTGAGAGATTGGCCGGAAAGTCACACTATTGCTTTCTTGATGGTTACACTGGCTACTTCCAAATTCCAATCGCACCTCAAGACCAAGAAAAGACCACATTCACTTTCCCCTTTGGAACCTATGCTTATAGGCAAATGCCTTTTGGCCTTTCTAATGCTCCTGCAACATTCCAGCGGTGTATGATGAGTATCTTTTCTGAATTCATTGAGAATTGCATGGAGGTCTTCATGGATTACTTTACCATTTATGGCGAGTCATTTGAATCTTGCTTACATTCACTCTCTTTGGTCCTTCAAAAGTGTGTCAAGTGCAACCTTGTGCTGAATTTTGAAAAATGTCACTTCATGGTTTCAAATGGGATTGTTCTAGGGCACATAATTTCTCAAGAGGGTATCCAAGTTGATCCAGCCAAAATTGAGGTGATCCAATCACTTCCTGAACCCAAATCAGTTCGAGACATTCGGTCCTTCCTTGGTCATGCCGGTTTCTATCGGCGATTCATTCATTACTTCAGCAAGATTTCCCTCCCACTCACTCGTTTACTTCAAAATAATGTCACATTCAATTTTGATGAGGCTTGCAAGATATCCTTCATTGAACTCAAATCTTCTCTCACATCTGCTCCAATAATCCAACCCCCAGATTGGTCCTTACCATTTGAATTGATGTGTGACGCTTCTGATAGGGCCATTGGGGTTGTTCTTGGTCAAAGAAGAGAAAATGTTCCTCATGTCATCTTTTATGCCTCAAAAACATTGGATGAAACTCAATCACACTACAATGTGACTGAAAAAGAACTTTTAGCTGTGGTTTTTTCCTTGGATAAATTCCGGCCCTATCTCTTAGGTGCCAAAATCATCATCTTCACGAACCACTCAGCATTAAAGTTCTTACTTAAGAAAAGTGATTCCAAACCAAGGCTAATAAGATGGATTTTAATGCTCCAAGAGTTTGACCATGTGATAAAAGATAAACCTGGAAAAGAAAACCTTGTGGCTGACCACCTGAGTAGAATTTATAATTCTTCTCATTCTGAAATAATTGATCCTGAATTTCCAACTGAACACCTCTCATCTCTCACTCCAAAGTTACCATGGTATGCCCCAATTGTCAATTACTTGGTTTCTGGTGTTTTCCCTGAATATTTTTCAAAAGAACAAAAAGAAAAGATGAAAAGTGATTCAAAGAATTATTTTTGGGAAGATAATAAACTTTGGAAAACTGGGGCTGACATGGTAATTAGGAGATGTGTTGATAAAACTGAACAATCCTCCATCTTGGAATCCGGCCACTCAATGCCTGGAGGTGGCCACTTTGGACCACAAAGGACTTCTCGAAAGGTCCTAGATTCTGGATTCTTTTGGCCTTCACTCTTCAAGGACTCACATGAGTTCTTTCAATCATGTCCCACTTGCCAAAAGTTTGGCACAATTTCCAAAAGAAACAAAATGCCTCAAAATCCATTAATCTTCTGTGAGCATTTCGATGTTTGGGGCATCGATTTCATGGGACCTTTTCCCCCTTCCAATGGATTATACTACATTATCCTTGCTGTTGACTATGTTTCTAGGTGGGTCGAGGCCAAAACCACTAGGAAAGATGATGCTCAAACTGTGAGTGAGTTCCTCAAAACCCATATCTTCCATCGATTCGGAACACCACGTGCTTTGATAAGTGACTTAGGAACTCATTTCTGTAATAGAACCATGGAGTCACTTTTGAAAAAGAATGGGGTTGTACATAAAACATCCACTGCATATCACCCTCAAACAAATGTAATGGCTGAACTTTCTAACAGAGAAGTGAAAAGAGTGCTTGAAAGAATTGTTAAGCCCACAAGAAAAGACTGGCCCGATAGACTTGGTGAAGCACTTTGGGCCTATCGAACAGCCTATAAGACACCCATTGGGATGTCTCCATTTAGGCTAGTTTTTGGTAAAGCCTGTCATTTACCAGTTTAAATCCAACATAAGTCATTTTGGGCTATCAAAACTTGTAATTTTGATTGTGAAAAATCTGGTGAAGAAAGATTGTTGCTGTTGACTGAATTGGAGGAGCTTCGACTCGATTCGTATGAGAACTCCATTCTCTACAAAGAAAAGGCAAAGTCACTCCATGACAAGCACATTCTTCGAAAGGTATTTCATGAAGGTGAGAAGGTAATGCTCTTCAATTCTCGATTTCGACTTCACCCAGGTAAGCTTAATTCTCGTTGGGAAGGTCCTTTTGTTATTACTAACGTTTACCCATTTGGTGCAGTGCAAGTCCAAGACCCCTCTACCAAAAGGACATTCACGGTTAACGGACATCGGTTAAAGCATCACCATGAGAGGTCTCACAATCCAGGAACCACGTCGACTTCCATCGAAACCCCATCCACTTCAATAGAACCACCACTGGATGGAGACCCGCCAAATCCAAATCAGGGGGCACCTCTTTCCCTTTAACTCTCTCTCTATCTCTTCCTCTCTCTACCTCTTTCTTATTCTTCCTCTCTCTTTCATTTTTTTTACCACTTTATTCATCAAACCCTTTCTTTTTATCTTTCTTGTGTGGGTGTGTATTTTAAAAAAAAAAACCTTAAAAACTAAAAAAAACCAAAAAACACAATTACTTAAAAAATTACAAAAAAAGAGTCATGCTTACTCACCATTGAGTTTTGAAATTTTGTCCAACCATTTTGGGGAGTTAACAGACATATTTTCATCTCAAAAATTTTGTATTTTCATCATGACTTTGGATAAATAATTTTGTGTCAAAACCAACACATTTTGAATGCTCAATTTTTGATTTGGAAAATGCTTTTCCCCTACCGTGAGGAATAACATTAGCCTTCATGCCAAGGTCCTCTATGGCCATCTTTTTCATTGTGTGTCTTCACCACTGATTGTGAGTCTTGATTTTGTGGACCTTCGAGCTGAATTTCCATCTTTTGTGTGCATTACTATGATAGAGGCATTTTCTACGCCACATGAGAATCAGAATAGCCAAATAGCCTCTCGTTACCCTTACATTGATCCTACTTTTGACAGCCCCTTTGAGCCTATGAAAACCTTTCTTTTGATAGCCACATTACAATCCTAATACCTTGTCCCACCCAACATCTTCATGGATTTTCATTGTACAATTTATTGAAATTTAAGTGTGGGGGGAATGGACTTAATTTTTTGGCATACTTTCATTGATTTCCAATGTGTCATCATATTCTTGAGGGAAAGCATCCATTCAAGTGTGGGGTAGAGGTTGTAATTCTGTGAGCTTTGGGGTGTATATGTGTAATTTTCATTTGTACAAAAGTCATTGAAAAGTGTTCAAAAAAATGAAAAAAATTATATTAAAAAAATGAAAAAAAAAAGGAATGGGTTGTGTCTTGGGTGGGTCAAAAATCATTCATCATCAACCTTTGATCGTGTTATAACTACTAAAATTAGTTCCATGAGAAGATCAAACATGGGTCGGGAGATGACTGTGAGACTTGTTTCAAGCACAACTTTCGAAAAAAAAAGAGCAAAAAGAGAAAACAAAAGAACACTTGAATCATATTGTATTGTGTCATTATTGGAAGTCTTCCATGTTGTACATATTCCATCATCTCACCCTATTCCATTTTCTATCTCCCTCACTTTTCATTCATCACACATTCATTCCCTTGTAAATATTTGTTTCTATTTCCTTTCAAATCAAATTTCAAAAAAAAATGTGCATTGATTTTTCCATGTTGGTGTTTTTAACCCCTCTTTTCCTTTGGACATTATATACCTATCATCCCATAGCCACTGAAAAACCCCTTAAAAGACCTCTTGATTCTTGTACACATTAGATTTGGGAATGGAAGCTGAGAGCTCTTACAAACTCTTGATTTTCACTTTTTGTTGGTGAATAAGTGAACCTCCTAAAATACATTTTTATCATCTTGAGAGGAGTAAGTTTTGAGTACCTACATTTTCCAATTCAAACCTTGAACATGAAAAAATGAATTGTTTCTAATGCATTATTGTGAACCAAATTTGTGATGTAATTCAATATGGATGAGTGAAATAATCTAAACCTCCCCTGATTGGAGAAAACAAAATTTTAATATTTGTTGGTGAGTGAAAATGATTTTGTCATGTTTTTATATTTGTTGCACATGAGGACACGCGCAAATATAAGTGTGGGGGAGTTGATGTTATTAATATTTTCATGACTTATTATATTCCCCCTTTACTTATTTTATATGAAATGTGCATAATTTGTGTGAAATATTAATATTTTAATATTAAGTATAATATTTGAGCATTTTTAGAAGTAGTCCAATTGAGTCAGTTTAATGTTTTAATTATAACTATCACTATACTGATCCAAATTGTGTGGTTCTTGTTTTGTAGGATTTTCCTTTCAATATACAACATTTCATTAGAAGGAACCATGATCCAATTCTGCCATTTGAAGGGTCATATGGTCCTCACAAATAAGACCAAAGAATCTGTGAACAAAATGGACCAGCCTTGAATATTGATTTAATGGGCTCAATAAAGAAGTCCAAAAACTTTAAATCTCCACCATAATTAGGGGGACACTACATTTCATCTTGGATAAAAATTTCATGGCCCAAATCCAACTATAAGGGGCCCAAATGAAGCTTTGAAGTCCAGCCCACCATTCTGTCCGAGAATTAAAATCAGTATACTATTCATGACATATCTCATGATGTAAGAATCAAATATATCTGAGATTTTTCAGTGGGAAAGAGAAGATATAGGTGTCCGACTTTGTTTAATAATTCATTCGGATTTTAAGTCATATTCTTGTTAAAAAATCCATTCACATTTTGGCCATCGAAAAATCATGGATAGAAATGGACAGTTTACCTTTGTTTAATAAAACCGCCATAACTTTTGCTCCACTTGCCCAAATGCCTCCATATTTTGAAAGTAGTCGGAAACCTTTATTATATACAACTTTTAATAAGGAGATATTTGGAGATTCGGCTGTATGAATAGCCAAATTGGCGATGCAAATGGAGGGACAGATTGGGAATGCAAACAGTCCACTCCTTGGGCTATAAATACTCTCCCCTTCTCTCCTTGAGAGGGGTTGGAATTTCAGAAGAGATTAGATCATATTGGAACGACCAAAGCTTTGCCAAAGGCTTGGGAGGACCTTCCGTACTCAAGTTTTCACTTGAGATACCTTTCCTCCTCTCTTTGTTTTCACTTACTTTTGTGTTCTTCATTTTTGTAATCTTGTAATTCTGTTTCTTTGTAATTCTGTTTTAATGAAAGTTACATATTCAATATCTCTTATTCTCATCCACCTTCTATAGTTTAATATTTATGTTCTTAAAATAGTTTAAATTCATTTGAATCCCCTTCCCTTCTTTTTCTTCCTCATTCAATCGAAATCCATTTTTAATTATCATCATCGTTCGTGTGTGTGTGTCAACGTACCACTCTTTTCTAATCCCTTTATTTTTATTCTATTCTTAATTTATCATCATAATTATTTTAACCAGAATATTAAACATCCAAATGGCTGAGTAAATCTCTCATTGGGGTGAGTTATAATTCGGGAATGTTATGTGATTGAGAGTTTTGCTCGATGAGTATTCTTTAAATTAATATTGTGTATGTTAAACTTAATATGTCATGGATTAATGATATGTTTTGTTTAACGAGTGGTTTCCATGGATTATTGGAACCATAAATACACTACCATAAATAAGTTTTGATTGAGATTAGAACCCTAAGTTAAGTTAAGGCTTGGATTAAAGCCTTCACACTTAGGAATTCCAATCAACGTCAACTTATGACATGGGTGTTAATTTAATGCAATACAAAGTAAGGCTCAAGGATATCACATGCTTAACTCCCCAATAATGAACTCACCCCAATCTTTATAAATTTGGTAAATCAAACATCATCCATAAATCATTTCAATTAAGCTCTGCAAACAAACCCCCCTAATCAAAATACAATCAACTAAAAACAAACGACTATTACAAAGTGTCATCGTCGAGGATTCGACCCGAGTGCTGCTATACACATTAGCAGAGCACCGGAACCTTGAACGGTCGATAGGCGACAATCGAACGCACTTTCAATTCCCTCAAAGAATATGATAGGATGTCAAGAAAAAACATGAATAATAGAATAAGAACGATTTATTACCTTGAATTCTCATGGACCATGCCTCTAGATCCACTGAAATTAGAGTTTAGAGGGATATGAATCACCAGGAACCACCACTAGAGTCCCAAGGTTCAATATCCCTAGGAATTGGAGGAATAATGAAGGGTTTCAAGGAGTTTTGATGTTAAAATCCCAATTTTTAGATTAATTAAATTTCCATGCATGATTTGTTCACATAGTTTACTAAACTATGCACCAACCATGTAAGTCTCACTACCTCATCAAGGAAAATACATAGTTTGGATGAATGGTTTAGTAAACCATGCACCAATTTTTATTTCTAATCTATCTTGATTCACACATTTTCTTGAATAATTTCACAAAGTTAGCTTTAATCATGAACCAATTGTGCGCCATATTCTATTCCTCTCTAATAGGCTTCATAGTTTTATAGGGATAACCATACAGTTTTTACAAAGTTTGATCAAAACATTCACCCCATTAAAGGCCTCTAAAATCCTTTAAAACCCCCAAGAATTTACTCTAGACTTCACCCAGACAAATTATAACTCAAAACACCTATAAATAAGTGATAAAGAAAAGCATAACATGCCTAGAAAATCTGAGGTCATTACGACACCAAAACCAAAAATTATTAGCAACTCAAAAACACAAATCCAAATTCAAAAGCATCCACAAATTCCAACTACCACTCATGTTTAACCAATAATGAAATTCTAAAGAATGTATAACACATCAAGGTCTTTCTTAATAGGTCTTGCCGTCATATTAGGCCTCCAATTATCATAATGGGTCAAATAAAACTAGCAGTATAAAATGAAACACAAAAAAACACCACTTTCCCTCTCTAACCAAGGAAACCTGACACCAATAACAAAATCTAACATCTCATCAGTAATTACATAAATAAAAATAACAATTTCTCTAAAATGGCACAAGTAACAACTAACCCAAAAACAATACACAGATCAAAAGGGGAATAAAAGCATGGGGAACCAAAAATGAGTAACTAGTACTAATAGGATAACCATATTAGAGAAATAAGGAAAAAGAGGAGGGGGAAAAGGAACATAGTGAAAAAGAATAGGGAAACCTCAAATAATCCCCTCTGCATCACTACCTATAGTTCAACTATTAAACCTCAATTCACTAAATTCCTGATGATGGATCAACTAACCACAGAGTTGATAGGTCATCATATTATAGATAAGGCACTAATAATCAAGGGATATATAGTTTAATCATACAATAAAATACTTTTTTACAAACTCATAATGTAATATCAGACCAAAAGAAAATGTTCCCATACTAAGGTTGGTAAAGATAAACAAATGTAAAGTCAAAAGTTCTTAAGAATGATCCAAACTTCAAGAAGTTCTTTTCTCTACCACTCCACCTGGACTGTGGGTAGGGTAAAAAACTATATAGAAATACATTTGAGTCCTGGGAGATAATATTTTGAAGAAAAATCCATGTTTCTACCTATATATGTTTCCTTAGGGTGCTTCTGGGATGAATGCTATAGATATAAAAATAAACACAAGTCCCCACAAAAAAATTTCAAAAATCAAATTTCCTTTGATAAAATTTAAATCCCAACTCAAAATAACACAAATTAATAAATCAAAAACACCAAAAAGATTAGGAATTTCTTTTTAAACCATTTAAAAATCACACACTTTAGTTTGGAATCTTAGAGTTATATTTTGAGAATCATTTTAAAAGTTTTCAAGTAATTTATTAAAACCCTTACAATTTTATAAACATTATATCAATTATAATTTTATATAAAATACCTATATGTGAGTTTCAAAACCTCACTTGTAAATTATTGTGTTTTTTCACCAATCCTTTATTGAAATCCACTTTAAAATTCCAACAAATCACATTTATTTTAAAACTTTTTAGAAATCTCCTTTATAAATTTAAAAACATAAAATATACCATAAAAACTATGTTTAAATGTAAAAACACCAACAAATACCATCCAAGAAACACAAAATTACCATTAAAATTCTCTTTATTAGCATTAAAACAAACTTTCACCTTTTAAGAAATAAATTTTAATTATGAAATCTCATCAAAATAAAATAAAACATCACCAATATACCATTAAAATCATTTTTAATTAATCCCATATAACATCTACACATAACCTAAATAAATGAAACAAAAAAAGGAATCTAAAAAATATATTTAAAGGGGTCATTGGTTTTGTATAGTTTGGTTGTATGGTTTGATGAACTATAAACCAGCCATGTGACATGACACTAAGAGCTTCACATAACCATGTGCAAGGGGACTGCATGATTTTTCAAGTTGTGCTGGAAAACTATGAACCTCAATTATTATCCCATTTTTACCCCAAATTAAAAAATACAAAAAAAACTTATAAAACCCCTAAAAGAATCAAAACACCATAAATTAAAATAAGAACCCAACAAGAAGAGTCAAAAAAATCTTAGAACCAATACTCAAATCCATAAATCACATGGTAACTTAGGTTTCATCATGATAGGTGGTGATTAGGCGCCTACTCATGACCTAACTCCTAAGATATGATGATCCTATCTCCCATCAAACAAAATTCATCAAATGGAAAGGGTGATTCAAGAACTTAATCCCTCTTAAGAACCTAGGATTTGTTACAATTTTATCACAGACTAACTTGGTTTACCCCTAATCCAGACACCCAATCATGTCTTTCATGAGACCTGAGGGGAATTCTTGATCCCTAGGTAATGGTAATAAGTTACAAGGCCTCTGAATAAACAAATTGATAACAATTTTACCTAGATAAATAATATTCAATAGGAAGTACAATTCTACCAATAATATGGTATGGTGCATCCATGCATTGAAAAACCATATAAAAACACAGTAATCATCTCAAAAATAAATAAATACTAAATAAAACATATTCATAAAAAACATCTATATCAAATAAATTGAATATAATAGAAATAGATCCAAAGATACAATAGGAATCTGAGCTAGCTTATACAACTATAACACAAAATAAAAATCAAAAATACCTAATACCATATCCTTAGGACTTAAAGTCCACTCTCCATCCTCAATAATAATATGAATGACCCATGAGTAATATAAATCAAGAACCTAAACATTTAATAAATAATATCAGTCTATAAACACCAAGTGGTTTAAGTAGGGTGTGATCATAAACATACCGGTAGGATTTCACCAAGGATTCCTTGAATTTAATTTTCCAAAAAATTCTAGAGACACTATTTTGAAATATAGTAATAAAAAATATATTTTTATTAATTTAGTGAAAGTAAAATTACAAAAATTCTATATAACCTCTTCTAAAACTGAAAAAATATTAATGGGCTTTAAAAAATATTTAATTGTTCCATTTAAAATTTACCTTTGAAACCCCCTTTTTTAAACCATTTCTTTGAAACTATTTAAAAAGGATCCCAAATAATAATCAAAGAAACATTTAACTAAATAACTAGAATCAAATATAAATACTATAATCAAACTAGAAGAAAATTTTAAGTAAAATCATTTAGGCTAGTAATAGATCTGATATAGGAAAATCAAAAATAGATATATAAAATAAGAAATAAAAAAGTAAAGTTTATATAATCATGGGTAGCTCCTAAAAATCTAGTGATATGATATTATATGTACTCATGTGGAATCATTTTTCAATATATTTATTCATTTCTAGTTTATAACCAACCAGTTTCTCTCAACCAGCCTCGCTAGTGGCACTCCCCCATGGTTAAGACATGTCCCACACAAGGGGGTTCTAATTAGTCTAACCATGACTAAATGGTAACTATATCTCAATGTCTCACTAAAATACATAGGATCTCCATTTTATTTACAATTTAGGATGATTAAGGATGTGTTCTACATTGGGCACAAACAAGTAAAAAATACAAGGTAGCCAGTCCCATTTCAAACCTCAACTACCCCCTCCCCCCCCCCACACACACACTCCTCACTAAAGTCCCCATTAAAAATCATATAAAGAAAAAAATATCCATCCTCAAACACATTACAAAAATATATCTATGGTTCTTTATGTGATTTTTTAGTGTATTTTTAATAGAAACCCCATTTATATGAAGTGTCAACTAGGCCTTAAATTTTGAAACTAGTAAGGTGTTTTCCAAAACCTATTTGGAAATCCATTTCCAAAAAAATAAAATTTTAAGTCTCATTTATAATTTCAAAATGGAAATTTAAATCATAATTTATAAATCACACTTTAAAATCCATTTTTAAACACAACATGAAACCAAATGGTGATTGAAAACCATTTTTCAATCAAACATTATTTTTAAGACCTCTTTAAAACAAAGGGGAATCCCCCACCTTAAATCCAATAAAACCAAGAAATAATAAGTAAATAATAATAATAATATCACTAAATAATCATAAACACACAATAATCATGTAAAATAAATGGAAAAAAAAAAGAAAAAAACTTATAACATGTGTTAAAGTATATAAAAATAACTCTCAAGAAATAACACCTTAAGACCAATAAAGTCTCCATGTAAAACTATTAGAAAGTAGAGAAACACTATTTAAAATGCTAATTATATTAATAAAACTACCTAGGAATTTAAAATAACACATAAAATGCTTATTTTTATGAAAAATATTTTAAGAAAAATCAATCATACTTGGATTTTGAAGAAAAAGAGAAAAACACAAAAACACCTACCTCAACCGTGTGTAGATGTGATGAAACTCTCAAATAAAGAAGGATAAGAACCCAAGGACCAATATGTACACCCCAACATCATAATACATAAATTATTTGGTTAAATATCCACCATATGGTTTATCAAACAAGAAACCAAGGTAATTGATGATAATAAAACAAGAGGAAACAAAGAAATATAGGGAGAAAATGACTTACATAGGAGGAATCACCAAGAAATTGAGAGGAGGGAAGAAAAAATACAAGGGGAAGGAGGGAAACCAACCAAGGATCCCCTAGGATAGGAGTTTCATGATAGGGAAGGAGGAGAGACCCCAAAGGGGTAAAACACTGATAAGGGTATTTTAAGTGATTCATAAATTTTAAAAACTGGCTAGGTTTCATGGTTTGGCCACATGGTTTACCAAACTATGTACAAAATGTGAACCCCTAACTAGATAAATATGGGCACACATATAGTTTAGTCACATGGTTGGAAAAAATATGAATCAACAATAAAAATATCCACAATTAAAGGATTTTAGGTTTCACATGATTCTCCATACAGTTAGTACTAACCATGCACCAATCACGAGTCATTCACTGAAACCTTAAAATATAAAATCATTAGAGAATTTCAAGATGGAACTCAAGGAAAAGGTTAAAAATAAATAAATCAATCAAATAATAAAGAAAATTAAGGTTAGATTTTTACAATTATCTCCACTATAAAACACTCTACCTCTATAAAATCACTAAGTTCAATAAGTAAAGTCACTACAAGGAATCTCAATGAAGAGAAAATACTACCCAAATTATGATATCTATACTAAAGTAGAAGAAAAAAGTGCTAGAAACTCAAAAAAACTAAAAATTCATGAGAATACATGAATTCCAACTACTACTCAAACCTGACCACCAAAGAAATACTAAATAACTGATAACACCAAAAGGGATTCCCCAATTGGTCTCCCCATCATATAAGGCTGCCACTTATCATGATGGATCAAACAAATCAATGGTTCAAAATGAAACACCAAAAAACACCACATACACTCTCCAAATAAGGAAACCAAACATAGATCATGAATCTAACATCGCATCCATAATTCTATCAAGATGAATAAAAACCTTTTTAAAATGACATAAGGAATAATTAGGCCAAAAAATAACGTATCAAAAGGAAAATAAAAAATGGAGGGAGAAACTTAAAAGTATGAAATGTTGTACCCCACACTCTTTGATTTTCATGATCACAATCACTTTCATTTTTGTCTAATATTGTGTTTTAAGTGTTGTGGATGATAGGCAAGAGATTGCCAAAGGAATGGCCCAAGAAAGCATCTCAAGTGGACTGAAATTCAGTCCACCGGCCAACCGGTGTGATGGCACCGGCCAGCCGGTGGACCTGGCAGAGGCATTGCCCACTGCCAGGTTCCACCGGTCAGCCGGTGGCCCTGTCACCGGCCAGCCGGTGGCATCCAGCCCCAACAGTGAGACCTACTGTCTCACCACCGGCCAGCCGGTGGCCTCAGCACCGGCCAGCCGGTGGCACCTGGGCAGAAGCTCTCTCCACTTTCCAAGGCACCGGCCAGCCGGTGGCCCTGTACCGGCCAGCCGGTGGAGCCAGTCAAACTAGCCGTTGCAGTTTGACCAGGCTGGCCCACTTGGCTCCCAACGGCTCTTTAAGCCTCTCCAACGGCTCCGAAGGCCCCCAATGGGTTCCATGCCTATAAATAAAGGCTGAGGAAGCCTCGGAACCTAACCGGAACTATACGGAAGCCCATGGACATATTTTGCATCAATTGGCCAACCTCCGGCGACTTCCTCCAAGGGAACCCCAATAGCTCCAACAACTTCTGCATCCAAGGAGCC
The DNA here is from genome assembly GCA_963277665.1 of Viscum album. Taxonomy (NCBI): domain Eukaryota; kingdom Viridiplantae; phylum Streptophyta; class Magnoliopsida; order Santalales; family Viscaceae; genus Viscum; species Viscum album. The sequence goes on along the minus strand of OY728146.1, from coordinate 1,746,523,217 downwards.
CCTTCAAAGAAGCTTGGAAGCGGCCTTCAACATCTCCATCCAATCAAAGGCGCCCAAGGCTTCTCAAAATACGGTTTTTATTGTATATTTATTTTTGAGCTTAAATTGAGTTTGTGCCTACAAACTCCCACTTTTCTTCATCCCCCTTTCTTTTGGGTTTCACACCACCACTAAGGTGTGAAAAGGTTTCTTCAAGCCTTTCCTTTTAAAAGGCTTGAGTTTTCGGTGAGCTAGCCTTCACCCGTTAAAAAGGCTAGTGGGTTCTTGCTAAACCATTAAAAGAAAGTGGGTTCTTGCTTAACCACCAAAAGCAAGCTGTAATAGGTCCTAGTGCTACCTCAAAAGCCTGGTGGGTTTCTTGCTAAAACCATTGAAAAGCAAGCGGTAGGAATCTCTCAACGGTTGAGTTGGGAGCGGAGACGTAGGCCGGGTTTTGGCCGAACTCCGTTATCAATTTCTTGTGTGATTGCCTCTTTATTTCCGCTGCACTTTACTTTGATTTTTAATTTGTTTATCATTTTTTTAAAAGGCAATTCACCCCCCCCCCCTCTTGCCATCATTTCCTGTTTTTTTTCCGACCCAACAATTGGTATCAGAGGGCGTATTTGAATAATTCCTTAACCGGTTTCAAATTAAAGATCCTATTTTTTTTTATGGCTTCTACCGCTTCTTCTTCTCAAACCCTCGAAGGTCATTCTTTGGATCGTGCTCCATTCTTTGATGGAGCCGATTATACTTTTTGGAAAACCCGCATGACCACTTTTTTAAAAAGCATTAGCTATCCAATTTATAAAATTGTTATGCATGGTTTTACGCTCTCTTCTCCCGATGAGTCTAAATGGACCCCCGTAGACATTGCAAATTTTGAGCTTGATGGCAAAGCCATGAACGCTCTTCATTGTGGTCTTGACCGAAATTTTTTTGATTGTATTTCTTCTTGCACTTCCTCTTATGATATTTGGAAATTTTTAGAACTAACCTATGAAGGTACTAGCAAGGCTCCAAAGCAAGAACCCGCTCAAGAGCAAGAACTCGACGAAAAATTCAAACCCACTTGCCCACTTCACAAGAAAAGGGCCAAGAAAAAGAAGGGAAAGAAGAAGGCTTCAAAGGCATCTTGGAGTGATAGCTCCTCCTTCTCCTCCTTCTCCTCAAGCGACCAAGGTACAAAATGCCTAATGGCAAAACATGAGGTAACATCTTCCGACTCCTCCTCCTCTTGTTCTTCTTCTTCTAATTCTTTCAATCATATGTCTTATGAAGAACTCTCACACGCTAGAGACCAACTAGAAAAAGGTTTTCATGATTTATCGTCAAAATTTGTTGCTTTAAAAAAGAATTTCAAAAAACTTTCCTCCGAAAAAGACCAACTTCTCAAAGAGAAGGAGGAACTCGCCCTTAAAATCCAAAATTTTCCAAATGTTGATTCCATGGAATCAACCATCAAAGACCTTAGGGAGACCCTAGCTAAGTTCACCCAAGGGGAACAAAATTTTAACAATATCCTAGGTTCCCAACGAATTTCTAGAACCACTCAAGGACTTGGCTACACCAACCAAGCTTCCTCCTCCCATGCTCCCACTGTTTTTGTAAGGGGGAGCTCTAGTTATAAATTTTGTAATTATTGCAAAAAACCCGGCCACCTAATTTATGAATGTAATTGTAAAAATGCCCGGTACGGCCAACCCAAGTCTTTTTTCTTTTCCGATGAGTTTTATAGGAGAAGACCCGCCATGAGACAAGTATGGATTGAAAAATCCCTTCTTGCGAGTCTCTCCGGGCCTAAAATTGTCTCTTTTCAAAATCCCTCTCCCCGGTGACTTTTTGTTTTTATTTAGGGGGAGTTAGGATCTTTTAAGCTTTTTTGTAATTTCAAAATTTTCGATTCCAACTTTCTATTTCAACACTTGGTATCAAAATTTTCATTTCAAGATATTCACTTTAAATTTTCAATTGGCTTTTGATTCAAAACTTTCAATTCAAACTGTTATTCAATTTTCATTTCAAAATTTTCAACAATTGGTATTATTTTCAATTGGTTTAAAATCTTGATTTTCAATTTTTCCCTCAATCAAGTTTTATGCCCCATTCTATTTTGATAATCACAAAGGGGGAGAAATTTCTTGATTGATTGGGGGAGAAACCTTTTTGATCATGCATTGCTTATTTTCAATTTACTCTTTTAAAGCATGCCTTTCATTTAAGTTTTTACATTGCTTAGATAAGTGATTGTGATCATCAAAATAGGGGGAGATTGTTGTACCCCACACTCTTTGATTTTCATGATCACAATCACTTTCATTTTTGTCTAATATTGTGTTTTAAGTGTTGTGGATGATAGGCAAGAGATTGCCAAAGGAATGTCCCAAGAAAGCATCTCAAGTGGACTGAAATTCAGTCCACCGGCCAACCGGTGTGATGGCACCGGCCAGCCGGTGGACCTGGCAGAGGCATTGCCCACTGCCAGGTTCCACCGGTCAGCCGGTGGCCCTGTCACCGGCCAGCCGGTGGCATCCAGCCCCAACAGTGAGACCTACTGTCTCACCACCGGCCAGCCGGTGGCCTCAGCACCGGCCAGCCGGTGGCACCTGGGCAGAAGCTCTCTCCACTTTCCAAGGCACCGGCCAGCCGGTGGCCCTGTACCGGCCAGCCGGTGGAGCCAGTCAAACTAGCCGTTGCAGTTTGACCAGGCTGGCCCACTTGGCTCCCAACGGCTCTTTAAGCCTCTCCAACGGCTCCGAAGGCCCCCAATGGGTTCCATGCCTATAAATAAAGGCTGAGGAAGCCTCGGAACCTAACCGGAACTATACGGAAGCCCACGGACATATTTTGCATCAATTGGCCAACCTCCGGCGACTTCCTCCAAGGGAACCCCAATAGCTCCAACAACTTCCACATCCAAGGACCCCCTTCAAATAAGCTTGGAAGCAGCCTTCAACATCTCCATCCAATCAAAGGCGCCCAAGGCTTCTCAAAATATGGTTTTTATTGTATATTTATTTTTGAGCTTAAATTGAGTTTGTGCCTACAAACTCCCACTTTTCTTCATCCCCCTTTCTTTTGGGTTTCACACCACCACTAAGGTGTGAAAAGGTTTCTTCAAGCCTTTCCTTTTAAAAGGCTTGAGTTTTCGGTGAGCTAGCCTTCACCCGTTAAAAAGGCTAGTGGGTTCTTGCTAAACCATTAAAAGCAAGTGGGTTCTTACTTAACCACCAAAAGCAAGCTGTAATAGGTCCTAGTGCTACCTCAAAAGCCTAGTGGGTTTCTTGCTAAAACCATTGAAAATCAAGCGGTAGGAATCTCTCAACGGTTGAGTTGGGAGCGGAGACGTAGGCCGGGTTTTGGCCGAACTCCGTTATCAATTTCTTGTGTGATTGCCTCTTTATTTCCGCTGCACTTTACTTTGATTTTTAATTTGTTTATCATTTTTTTAAAAGGCAATTCACCCCCCCCCCCCTCTTGCCATCATTTCCTGTTTTTTTTCCGACCCAACATGAAAGGGTGTAAAAGGAAAAATATAGTAGAGAAACAAGAAAAAATAGAAGTATAATAAATAAATATTCAAAAAGGGACACCTAATACAATCCCTTTCAGGTCATTAATTAGATTAAGACTATTACACCTCAATTCACCAAACACCTAAAGATGACTCAACAAACCACATAAGTGACTAGTCATGAGAAAGTAGCCAAGGAACCACTAATTTCTAGATAATAATTTCAATTATAAAATGATAACCATGTTTAATTCCTAATTAAGAAAATACAATCTAAAATAAAAAATTCTCATACTAAGCTCATGAAAGATAAAGGAATGGTAGGTCAAAGGTTCTGAGGAATGATCCGAACTTCAAGAAGGATTTCCCTCTACCACTCGACCTGGAGTGTGAGTTGGGTCAAAAAATTAAAATAGGTACACTTGAGTCCTAGGAGGTAATATTCTAAATAAAACACCAAATTAATAACTCTCTATGATTTTTTAGGACTCTTCTAGGAGGCATACTCTAGATAGAAAAATAAACAAAAAGACCCTAGAACAACATTTTAAAACTTGAATCACCCTCATTTAAATTGAAACCCCAACTCAAAATAACCCAAAATAATAAATCAAAAACAATAAATAATATTATTAATATATTTTTAAACCATTTTAAAATCATACACATTAGTTTGTAATCTTAAGGTTCCATTTTGAGAATCATTTTAAAACTCTTCAAGATCTTTATTAAAACACTTACAAGTCCTCTAAAAATTAAATCCATTCCAATTTTATATAAAATTCATCTTTATAAGTTATAAAACTTCATTTTTAAATCATTTCATAGTTTCACCAATCATTCATTGAAATCTAATTTAAAATTCCAAAACATCACATTTATTTCAAAACTTTTTAGAAATATACTTTATAAATTTAAAAACTTAAAATATAACATAAATCCCTATTTTACATGTAAAAACACTAAAAAATCTCATACAATAAACAATAAATTAAAATTAAATAATCTCATCAAAATCAAATCAAACATCTCCAATATACTATGAAAATAATATTTAATTAATACCGAATATCATTTATACATAACTCAAAGAAAACCAAATGAAAAAGGAATTGATGGAAATATTTCAAAAGGGTTAGTGGTTGTTCACTTTACAGACTATGTGTCAACCATGTGAAAAGCCATTGGGAGCTTCACAAAACCATACACACAAGTACCACATGTTTTTTGGGATATTTTGGAAAACTATGTGCCTCCAATTCTTTCCCCATTTCACCCCAAATCTCAAAAATCCTAAAAAACTTATAAAACACCCATAAAAATAAAAAATCATCAATTCAAACCAAAATCCAACAAGATGAATAAAAAATAAATCTCAGAACCAAGACACAAATCTTGAGATCCCATGGTATAATAATAGGTGGTGATCTAGGACCTACTCATGACCTACCTTCTAAGCTCTTATGATCTTATATATATCTACTAAACACCCATAAATATCAAGGGTGCTTTAAGAACCAAGTACCTCTTAAAAACCTAGGCTTTGATTCCATATTTTCATGAACCAACCTAGGCCTCACCTAATATGGGCACCCAAGTAGGACCCTAATATAACCCAAGGGGAATTACCAATCCCCATGGGCTGGAAACAAGTGACAAGACCTTAGAATAAACTCATAATAAAAATTTCTACTTCATAAATAATATTTAACATGTAATAAAATTATATTAAGAAATTGGCACGGTGTGTCCATACATTGGATGTTCATGTAGAAACAAAATATTCTTATAAAATAAAAGGTAATACCAAACAAATCATATCTATAAACAACATCTATCTCAAAAAAATAAAATAAAAGAACATAAATGGGTCCAAATATATATCTTTAAGTTGAGATGGATGATATAACTAAGGAATAAAATAAAAATACTAAATACTAAATACCATATCCTCATGACTCCAAGGTCACTATCCATACTCAAGACCAACAATATGTTCCATAAATGATCCAAATATACAACTTGAACCTAAATCTACTCAGCCTACATAAACTGAGTGGTGTAAGTAGGGTGTGAGCATGAACATTCAATTAGGATTTAACCAAGGATTTCATACATTTTATTTTTCAAAACATTATAGAAACACTAGTTTGAAATACATTAATTTAAAAAAACTCTATTTTGAGAAATATAACTCATTAAAATTTTCCAAACCCTCTTCCAAATCACAAATAATCATAAGATATTTTAAAAAAAACTTTTAAAAATGTTCCATTTAAAACATTCCTTTTAAAAACCTTTTTTTTAAATAACCATTTCTTTAAAACTACTAAATAATGGACCCAAATAATAATCATAGGAACATTTAACTAAATAAATAAATTAAAATATAAAGTAAAGAATAAAATTGTTAGAAGAAAGTGAAATCATGCTAGAAATTAATAGTAAAGTGACATGATCATATAAATACTCAGGTGTAATCATCTATCGACCTATCAATTCATTCCAATTATATAATTAATCGGTGTCTCTTAACTTGCATCATTGGTGGAACTCTCCCAGGGTTATGACGTATCCCACACAAGAGGGATATATCCAGTCAAATCATGACTAGAAATTAATTGTCTCTCAATCTATCACTATGATTCATAGTATCCCAATTATATTAATAATAGAGGATAAATAATGATTTGTTCTGTATTGGGCATACACCAGTAATATAATGCAAGGAAAACAGGCCTATGTCAAACCTCAACCTCCCCCCCCCCCCACTCATCACTAAATCCACTATTCTAACTCATATAAAGAAAACAAAAATAATAATATCAATCATAAAATTCATTATAAATAGAGATCTATGGGGATTTAGGTGAGAGTGTCGTGAATTTTGAAAGGAAAACCCATTTACATGAAGTTCCAATTGGCCATAAATTTTAAAACTAATAAGGTTTTTTCAAAAATATATTTGAAAATACATTTCCAAAACAAAAACATTTTAATTCCCCTTTCTAAGTTCCAAGTAAAAATTTAGATCATACTTTAAAAATCACACTTTAAAATCCATTTTTAAAACCAACTTGAAAACAAATAGTGATTGAAAACCATTTTTCAATCAAACATTATTTGTATATCCTATTTAAAACCAAGTATAATCCCCAACTTTGAATACAATGAAACTAATAATCCACAAAGTGATAATCATAGTGTCATTGAAAAATTTTACACACAACATAATCATATAAAGTTAGTGAAAAACAAGAAACCAAAATCATAACACATGTTAAAGTATATTAAAAATGAATTATTGAACAATAAAACCTCAATACCAATAAATTCTCCCATGTAAAACCATTAAAATGTTGAGAATCCACTTTTCAAATTCTAATTCCTTTGATAAAACCACTTAAAATTTTATGAAAATGCATAGAACACTTAATTTTGAGGAAAAATGGTTTAAGAAAACTCAATCATACTTGGATTGTAATGAAAAGGGTAAGAACATGGAAACACATACCTCAATTATATGTTGATGTAATGAAACACCCAAATATGGAAAGAGAAGGACCTGAGGACCAATCTGAACACCCTAACATCGCAATCCACAAAGGATTTGGTAAAATATCCACCCTAGGGTTCATCTAAAAGGATACCAAAGGAGGGTATGAAAAAAAGACAATAGTAAATAAAGAAAGAGAGGGATATAATACCATACCAATGAGTAATCACTAAGAAATAGAGAGGAGTGAGGCCAAAATTAAAATGTAAGGAGGGGAAACTAACCAATGCTCCCTTGGAATAGGTTTTTTGTGATATTAAAGGAGGATAGACCCCAAAGGGGTAAAAACCTGGTAGGGTATTTTATTAAATTCATAAATTTTAAATCATGGGTAGGGAACACAGTTTGGTTGAATGATTTAACAAACCTTGTGTTAATTGTGCAACCATCAATGGATACACCTAATCACCCACACCGATTGGCCACATAGTTGGGAAAACCATGTGCTAGCTATAAAAATCTCCAACATCAAATGATTTCAAGTTTTTCATAGTTAGTATTAACTATGAATCAACTATGAACCTTTCACGGAAACCATAAAATTTAAAATTTTATGGGTATTTTGACCTATAATTTAAGGAAAAGGCTAAAAATGAAAAATAAAGAAAATAAATTTTGGAATGTGGTAGTATCTTTGAGTTTGAGATATCTTATGGGTTTCATTTAATCTTCTTATGATTATTGGAAATGGAAAACAACCCAAAAATATGATGATCTATCTTTAAGAAATAAAATTGTAAATATATCATAAAAACAAAGTACCTAGAAAATGTGAATTATATAGCCATTATCTTCTCTTAATAAAGATGATGCTTGATAAATATAACTGAAGGAATAATTGAAATCTTCTTGTCTCTAAGGGGGTACACTAGACAGTGGATCCATAATCGTGTCATGTGGATACCAAAGTAGCTAAAGGGGTACTAGTTCCTTCTAAAGTGAGATAAATCATTTTGAAAAAGAATAGAATGTTTCAAAAACTTTTCATGAAATTGATGATATTCATTACATTGATTGAATGAGATCAAAATCATCCACGCACTTCACATACAACCAATAGAAGAGATCATATCTATTACATAGCCGAACCTTGATACTTTTTCTTCATAATGCACCATATTCTTTATTGTCCATTGGGTATTATTCATTGAACTCATTTCAAACAATAAATGAAAAGATATAATGAACCAACCTTTGGTTCATGCCTTTATGAAGCTGTTTAGGAGATGTTATAAAAATTGTTGCATCGTATTCAACTCATATATGCATCTCATGCATATTAATATTATATATATATATTAAAAATATATATCAAATATTATACATTACACATGAATCATATTCATGATAATATACATGCATCATATGAATCATAATATACATGCATCATATGCATGTTTTTAAATTTACACTATATACTACATATATATACAATATTATATACTATATATATATATATGAATCACATGCATGTGTACATACACCCATGAGTTTAGTTTAGTGCACATGAAAAAATCTCCCACTCACACTAAAATCCCATAAGGACTTCTTTAAAAACTTCACAACTCATTTTGAATCCATCCAAACTCTTTTATATATGGGTTTTCATCAAACTCTCATCATTTTGAACAAACACTCTAAAATCCCTATTTCATATATGTAATAAAAGATCAACCTATAACAAATCATCAGTTCTACTCAATCTATTAGGGGTTTAGCATGATATCCATCAAATATACTCATGTCTCTATATGAACATGTCCTCTACAAGATATATTATATACATAATATGTATACCTATATAATCTCTTTTTCCATGACATAGAGAGACCACTATACATAAAACATGTAAATCTTGTATAGTACACTCATATTTTCTTGATTATTTGAAAAAAGACTTACCAAGAAAATGAATACCTCACATGTCATTAATCTTGTAGATGAGTACATCTCATGCCCCTCATATCTATAGTTGAACACATCATATCTAACTCAACTAAGAATTTCCATTAATTTTTCGATCTGATTCAATTAAGTTCCAGATATCTTTACTTGTCACGCAAGAGGACAAATCTCATATTGGTTGTGCTCTAGTTGCTGACCCGGTCAACAAAATACCCAACCACCCCCATATTAGCTAAGTTATTTTCAAATTTTCATAAGTATGGTATCAAAGTATGAAGTTTCTAATGGTAGGTATCTTTCTAACCTCGGGTAAGAAGGATTGACAATAAGAATACATCCCTAAGTATATCAATGAATCTATGAAATTATATGAGATATAATTTTATGGGTTAGTAGAAGTAATAAGTCTCTACTTATTACTTCATGAATCCATTATTTGTACCTCATATAAAAATCTTTTTAATGAGTAAAATAATCTATTCAAGCAAACCTTAACATTTCATTATAACCCATAATACTCCATAGTGATCATAAATTAGGGACAACTAAAATTTATACTTTTAGGGGATATTATCATTTGACTACTCATGTAAAATAAATTGCATCACACATGAATGAATTACAATTGTATATTAACTTTATTATAATAACATGGTGTATTTATAACCATTACAACCAAACTCTCGTGTGTCTTACACCCAGAGATTATATATGAATCTCATATTATTGCATAGGTAATGGTTTTGTTAACTCTTTGCATCATATCTAATTCTTGTCTCGTCTTTATCTGACCACCTGATAAAACCATCCCACTAACTCCTTCATAAGAAACATTTATGTTGTAAGAAAACTTCAATAAAGGTGGGATTTAGGAATCATATTCTTAACTATTTAACTCTTTGAATATATTCAAAATTCCTAAATTCATCACATTAAGTGTTACAATGTATACTTTTATTTTTTATATATAACTCTTTATAAGTGCATCATAATCATCCTTGGAAATTTTTACATTAGACTTTCCCCTTGAAATTTTCAAATAATATAACCTTTATGTTATTAATTTACCAGTAAATTCTAAACCCTTTTATATTAAAGTGACATTTACTTTGTTATGATAACTAATGTAAATATTTACATTTTTATTTACTATTATACCATAAATTGTCTTATGATTGAAAGAGTAATATACTTTATAATTTGGTTGGTACAATCCTATAGAAAATAGCGATGTTCACTTACTCATAATAACTAAATGTAACTCATTATGTTTTTTTCTTTATCATCGCATATCCTAAACTCTTTAGGATATTAAGTGAAATAAAACTTTAATATTAGAATGATATTATCTTTTATTTGTCAAATTTAACTTCTTGGAGTCTAAAAATACCCTCACTAGCCACTTAGTTACTATATTATTTTTAGAATATTATGTTAAGATATATAAACAGCTTTGTGTTTATAAAATAACACTTATTTTATTATAGTATTAATATTTAACAAATAAACTATTTTTATATATTTTATATTCTTTTCTATGTGTTTGGAACATTTTTATTTTAAAAATAAGGATTTGTCAAAATATACCACTAGTGAGTGGTAGGAACACATTCCCTTATGTTTTAAAAAACATTTGGATAAACACTTTATCTTGGATAAAACATTTTTATCCATATATTATCATAAAAACTTGTCATGGAATCCTTATGAATCATAAACCATATGTATTTGATCAATAATATAATGTTTTTCATAACAACACTTTGTTATCTAATGACTTATCTTATCATATAAGATATATAAGATTAAGATACACATTTTTTACTTAGATTTATCTGAGATTGACACATTATTTGATATTAAAATATATGATGTAGAAAATATTTTCTTTATGAATGTAAACTAAAAGATACATTAATTATTACCTTGATTTTGAACTCATGTATATTTACAACACTATTAAAATATACATCTGGTATCATATACCTTTCAAAATTTAAATAATTAATTTTTATAACATTAATACCAAATATGGACATTCAATGGAGTTTCTAAAACTTCTTTAGGTATATCTTGGATAATACAATAATATTTGTTTATTTTTTATTTTTTAACAACCATAGGTTTTAATACCCTTTAATGGCTTCTTGAATAAATATTTTCTAACACTTCATCAAAATTTTCTTCTTTCAGTTTGAAATTTTACCCAATAACACTGTCTACGTAGCACTAGTATCTAGACATAATATGTTTAGTTCATTACTTATCAACATTTGAGAACATAAGGTAAATTTTATTTTTAATATTTTAAAAACATTTACATAAATGAAAATAGGATGAATCATTAACCCGAATGATCCATTTTAAGTCTTCTTTAAATTATGTTATGGAATTAAACAAATCATAAACTTTGTATATCAAAATACCCATCTCATTTTATCCAAAAAAATTGTTTACATGATATTTTCAAGAGAAAATGAGATAAATTATGCACATATTATGATGGGTTCATTAAATCCTGAAGTTTCTAAGTTATCAATGGTGTAACTTCTTTTCTTTATTACTTGAAAACAAACTTAAATATTCAATTATATTATTTTCTTATGACTTCCTATATATTTAAAAAAATTATAGAACATAAAATTTATATCATATATTTGTCACAATAATAAAATTGAATTCTATAATATTTATGTGGTATTTATACTAGGATTCTTACAACTCTTCAGATAATCAAGGAAATTCCTTGATGTGGAACAAATACTCCTTTATTATTTCAAATTTGAACTCTAGTTTTAAATGACCTTGTCTGGATATTTGAAGAAACTTTACTAGATACTCCAACCAAATTTTTTTATTCTCGTTTAATCTTTTACCCAGTTATACTATCTACATAGTAACAGAACCCAAAAATCATATACCAAGTTTATTTATTCTAAAATCTTTGAAACTATTGGATAAAATTTTTATGAATTCATTCATATTTTCAAAAAATTCTATTTATGAAATTAGAATGAATTTCTTTACCTATGTAAGCCTCAAAGAAACCTCAAGTTTTAAAAAGTCATTGGTATATCCAATCATATTGAATATATATAGAGAGATTGAAATTACTTATGTCAATTTTCATCTAATTCCTTTTGAAAAAATAAATAAATCTTTTTGTGATTCTATAAACATTTATATTCACTTATTGAACAACTTCAGCACTAGGTTACTTGGGAAGGTTTTTATTTAGCGCATAGAATTTTCTTCAAGGGATTATCTTAATTCTTTTATATTGGGATTTTTTTACATTGAGCTTCCCTTTTAAGGATAAATATCAAAGTTTTTCTTGATGACAATGATTTCATCTACAAAATAAGCTTTTATCATATGAGTATTATGTTATATAATTTTTCATTAATGACTTTAAATGAAATTTCTCAAACTAAAAATTATAACCCTAAACATAATATCAATTTAGTGATAAAAGACCCATATTTTATTAAGTAATGAGTTTTTTGGGAAATTCCTATCACAACTTAATTATTTAGGTAGGTAAACTTCCCAATCAAAATAGTTGTGACTCTTAGATAGTTTAGTGGATAACTATTTATCCAAAACCATAATAAGGATTCACTCAACAATATTAATCTAGTATTCTTTCTAAGGGTTTCCCAACTAAGTGTAACCCAAAGAAAATGCCAAGAATAAAATAAAAAATATAGTCTAGAGGCACCCTGCTAGGTAAAAATCTACCCAAGGATGATCCAATGTTATATATTACTTACTTTCCTTATATAAGATAATTCAAGGGAACCCTAATGGAGTATAGCATACCCAATTAAATTATATAGGTCTTGAAATGTTCCACTTTGGAATGAATATCACACTTAGTATATAGGGGGTTTTCCAGTCTTCCCAATTTAATATACATCATATGCATATTAAGTTCATAACTATTATATCTTATGGAATATTTTTTCTTATCATGTTTTATTTCTTTTTATTTATGCATGATTCTAACATTTTAGTTTTTTAATCCCTATTCTAACTACAAAATTAAAGTATTCAACCCACATTATTGTGTAACTCTTTACAAAACCCACAAGTTTGTGTTACTCACCAAAAAAATAGAAGCCAAGCATATTCATACATAGCTGAATGCATCATATGCATAATATATATAAACTCTTCATGTATAGTCATAGATTTAAATGAGACTAAAAATATTTATATAAGTAATATTGGAACAACAGATAGCCAACCCCATTCACCTTTTTATGGACCCTAGGCCAGTATGTGGTCCGACCTAAGTCCCTCTACCCGGGGAGACTTTACTCAAGATAGAATTTAATTTATGATATCTATAACACACAATATTCACAAATTATATTCATTAAATATTCTCAATCTCATAACACAAAATACAAATTGAGGTCAAGGTAGATGAAAACTAAATTTTATAGATTTGTACCTAACATGTAATGCAAGGTTCTAACTTCTAGAAGTGGTTAAACATAAATCATACACAATATTAACTTTTCTTAAACAATTTACTAAAAATGAGTATCAAATTAATATAAAAAATAAATAATCATTTTATTTATTTTCTAAAACATGTGATAATTATTCATAAATAAATTCTAACTATAACCATTTTATAAATTAGTGGGAATATAAATATTTTATATTCCATTTAATATAAAATATTTCATATTTTTTATTATATGACATTTATATGATATTTCATGAATTATAATCATTTTATAATTCAATTTATATTATACAAAAAATTTATATAATCTAAATATCATATATTTTGTAATTTATAAACACTATAAATTACCCCTTATTATTTCTAAATAATCCTTTTATCTCTTGATCATAAAGAATGTCATATAATTGGAAAAAATGTATTTAAAATATTAACATTTAATATTTGGGAATAAAAATATTTCATAAAAAATTATTTAATTAATTATAAAAAAAATATAATTAATTAATTAATTCCTTATAAATTAAATATCCTCAAAATACATTTTTTATTATGATTTATAAACATTTTATAAACTATTAAAATCATTTAAATATTTAAAAAATATATTTTTACCCTAACGCAAAGGGGTATACCAACATAAATGTAAAACCTTATACCCTTATTCTGGTCACCTAGAACTATTTCATACAGGTAATTCAGAGAAAAACTTTACACAACTCAACTGTAACTCATTGTGTAAAGGTGATTTGCAGATTACCTTTACATGACTCACTTCGCCTATAGGTAGATCGGGTAAACCCTTGTGCAGAACTCTTATACATAAGGGTAACCTTAAATATTATTATGTTGTGTAATGGTAAATATTAAATAAATTTATGTAGTTCCTTCTCTACCCTTACGTGTAAGGGTAAGTTCCAGTTACCTTTACGTAGAACTTTTCTATATAATGGTTGGTCGGTGGTTACCTTTACATAGACAATCAGTGTAAGTGTAATTCCCTGATGAATTTTATATTGACCCCTATACATAAAGGTAATCAATAATGACATTTATATAGATCCAATATTCTATATAAAGGTACAAAAAAACTAAAAATGTACTTTGTGAAACATTGTTCTTCATTGTAATTCGAAAACAAGTTAATTAAACATGTCAGGTTATTAAAGAAATAAGAATTAATACAACTGATGAGTTTCATTTAATCATATTATGATTATTGGTAGTGTAAATAAATCCAAAAAAATAAGAGGATCTATCTTAAATAAATCAATGTGTAAATATATCATAAAAATAGAGTATCTGTAAAATGAGAATAATAATAGCGTCCATATTCTCTTAACAAAGAGAATGCTTGATAAAGATCACTAAATTATAAAAACAAAGCTTCATGACTCTAAAGGGGAACACCATCCAATGGATCCATGATCATATCATGAGGATATGCAAGTAGCTAAATGGGTTATAGCACCTTCTCGAGTGAGATAAACAGTTCTCAAGAATAAGAGAATGTTCAAAAACTTTGCATTAAACCGATGATCTTAGTTACGTCAAACAAACAAGATCAAAAGTATCCACCCACTTCACACATCCCCAACAGAAGAGATCATATCTAGTATATATTTGAAGCCTTGTTATTATTCTTCATAACACATAATATGTATTACTATACATGGGTTATTATTCATTAAACTCATTTCAAAGAATAAATGCAAAGTTATAACGAACCGACTTTGGTTTATGACTTGATGAAACTGTTTGGTAGGAGTTATATAGACCGTTGCATTGAATGCAACTCATATATACATCTCATGCATCTTAATATAATATATTATATATATGTCATATATTATACATTATACATGCATCATATTCATGATAATATACATACACTATATGCATGTATTTAAATGTGCACTATATACAACATATATATATATATACCACCATATATTATATATATACTATATGCATCACATGTATGTATTTTAGTGAACATCCAACAATATCTACTTTGAATTTATCCATCACTGATATGATTGATTATATTATCATTATCTTATACCATAGTGACAAGAACAAAAACACATGCACGCATAGAAATACACACTCACATGCACATAATGACACACACACTCATAAGGATACACACTCACATACACATTTAATGGAACTCGTACATGGAAGGATGAATTCATGAAGAATCACACATAAATATACACAAATATATACACTCACACTATTTTCCCCTCATTTCCCACAACTTATATAACTCAAATAAATTTCCAAGATCTTATGAAGTATTTACCTTGTCTTGGTGATCACATGCCACCAATCCTTCTCTAATAAATATTATATTAGTGGATGGATTAACACACCTCATTTGATTGGAAAGGTGATATAATGTGGATCAAGTATATAAAGATTGGTAAATGGTGAAAAAAATTGGATGGGTATAGTGCATAGGATTTCCCTAAATATGTAAGATAGAAATTTATAATAATAAGATCCAAATATAGAAAATATAGTGGTGAATAAAGATAAAAGGAAATGATGGTGTAAAATGAGGTGAAAATTAATGGTGTTAATAATATAAATCATAAAGATATAAAAATGAGTCCTTAATTTTTTTAGTCTCTCACAAAATTTTTGTGCCAAATGAATTAAGATAATTAAGGGTTGAGAGAAAAAAAATGTTTTGTTTTCTTAATCTCCCAAAAATTATTGTGCTTATCATTTTAAAAGAAAAAAACAATGTATGAAGATAAATTATTTTTTACATAAAAAATTAAAATATAGGAAATGGAAGTGGAAATATAGATGTATGAAATATTGGTTTAATATAAAGATTTAAATCTTACATAATAAGGGCCAAATTCTAGAGGTCTTTAAGAAAATGGTTTTTCTAAAAGGTGGATAATATGGAAATACTAGAAGGATGATGGATAAAAGGAATGTAAATAAAGGGATAGATGTAAATCATGTCAGCTAGAGGTCTGATATCAACTAATATGAGATACATGAGGTGGTCAGGTCTTCATGATGTAGGTTGATGGATGAAAGATAAGGTACGATCTCGGTGGAATAAAATATCCAACCAATGATAAGGTGTGTGACTTACTATTTAGAAAAACACCCAAAGTGGATAAGTAAATCCAATTCACAAAATAAAACAATTGAGTTGAGGCCAGAATTGGGGGATTTTTGATCTTGGATCACCAATCCAACTTATAGATTAATAAGGCAAGAATGCACAAGTGTTGGGGAAGATAATCACGATCCTCGCAATGGAGAGAAATAACTCATAGAGTTTCACTAATACAAACATGAATGAAAATACACCTCCATGAAAATGAATATTTATAACCAGGGGGAGATAAAATGGTAAAGGTAATAATTCCTTAAAGTAATTGGACACTAACCTACTTGTATCCTTAAAGTTAGAAAGAAAACTTAGAATTAAGTCTTTCCTAAAAAGTATCACATGATTTCCACCCATACCCCACTGGACTTAACATTCATTCCCTATCCCACCAATTTTGATTTTTATGTCTGAAAAGTTAACTTTATAGATTCTCCATATGGTTTGTGATTACAAATTCAAGTAACCATGAGGCTTGGGATTAATGTATCATATTTAGGCCTAAATGAGGGAAATAATGGGCTCATTTTCTCTATCTATTAAAGGTAAGATGTATTAATCCTTTTAATGCAGTGAGATGGGATCTCGTTATCTCTTGAAGTATCTTCAATCTCCATCACGTCTTTAGGTATTGCAACTCCAACTCCTCCCCATGAGTGATCAGGTCATCACCTTTGACTCATCTCGTATCACGATTCATACTCTTTTTTAAATAATATTCCATCATTATAGAAATAATGTATTTCTTCATAGCTCTTACCCATTAAATGTAACATTTTTTTAGCATCATGTATTCAATAATGAAACTTGTTGTTATCTAGAAGCATACATTTAAATAGGGAAAGCTACCTAATAAAAAATGATTTTTATTAAAATACATGCAAGGAAACAAGATGATCAGGGGACTCAACCCCATGATCATCTCCCCAAACCCCTAACCCCCCTACAACCATAGTCGCCTATGTGGGAAAATAGAGAAATCTACCTAGTTAAACTATAATTACTCTATTTATTGATCACTTTCAAGTTATATAGTTTTAGTATTGTTTATAGTGTTGTATATTTAATGTGACTATCATAAAATGGAATCATTGTACATTTCTTCAATTCATCAAACAATTTTACACAATCTATAAGTTCATCTTAACTCACTTTTTTCATTTCCTTAATGTGATCTACAACATTGTATACACCTGTACTAATATCATCTATCTTATAAAATGTATTGTCGTTCCACTTATTATATACATTTATTTCCTTGTGTTTCATCCAACATTTATAACTCTAATTAATTTTTTAATAGATCGGGTGTTCTTTCATCCTAGTTAGACCAATTCTCTTTAAATAAAAATAATGCAGAAAAGGGAACATGATTTGAGAAAGGTCATTCTCATGATTTATTGCAAATTTTAATAACACTTTGACACCTACCTCATACTCTCTCATCATACGATTGGCATTCATCCATTTTCAATTCATATCCATCCTATTTAATTGAATAAAATATAAAATATATACATGTATCACTACTAAAAAGCTGTTGTTTAATAGAGTTGGTATTTATCAGTGCTACAAAAAATCATTGATAAATGGAATCTTTATCAGCATTAAAGAAAGCACTGATAAACTTAACCTTTTATCAGTGCTTTTTTGTTAGTGCTGATAAAGGGTACCCTTTATCATCTCTTTCTTTTTAGCACTGATAGAGATAAATTTTATCAGTGCTTTTTCAGCATTGATAAAAATCTGAATAAATAAAATGAAATAATTAAATAAATAAAAAATAAAAAAATGAGTTTATTAAAAAAATATTACAAATTTTATTAATTAAATAATTATTGATAAAAAATTATTATAAGTTATTAAATATTAAACATTTTATTAATTAGATAATTATGATAATTAATGTTAATAAATTGTATATATTAATGTATATAAATTTTATTTATATATTGAAAAATATTTGTGCGCTTTAAATTAAATAGTCATATATTTATAGAATAATTTTTTATAATTAAAAAATAATATTAAATAAAAATACTAACTAATTTCATAGTGTAAATGGACATATAATTGAATGTGTCTTTGATTTTTCAATTTAACATAGATGAAATGTGTTTTATATTGATTTCACATATATGTAATTAATGCATTTTTATATACAATGCACATACACAAAACTTATCCATTTTTTCAATAATGTTAAAGTGTACTTATTTTTAATTTATTCAATTCACTCATTTTTAACATATCTACATGCATGCACTTAAAATTAGTTATAAATATTATTTTTGAAAAATATTTTTATAATTATAAATAAATAACTATAAAAATATAATTAGTATATTTAAAAATGAATATATTTTATATATTTATATTTATATTTATTTATTAATTATATATATTTAAAATTTCTTTATTTATAATTATAATTATAAATCCTTTATCAGTGCTTAAGTAATAAGTGCTGATAAAGGTAGGTCTTTATTAGCGTTTTTTTTTCGTGCTGCTAAAAATGAGGCTTATCAGCACTAAAAAAAGTGCTGATAAAATCAATTTTTATCACTGCTAAAATGTTAGTGATAATAAATATGGATTTTATCAGTGCTTTTTTAGCACTGATAAAGACCTAACTTTATTAGTGATAAAAATCACTCATAAAAGTGTCCTAATCTATTTAATAAACCCTAACCATTTGTAAACCCATCATGATATTATAATCTTTCCATGGAAGCCACCCATTGTAGGTGCTCCTCCTATGTTAATTGAAGCTCAAATCACACCACTCGACTACCTCCAATTGCTTGAACATCATCATACATCCGGTGTTCAGTTGCAGTTAGGGTTTCTAAAGTGGATTTTCCTTAACCTAGTGAAGTAGGCCTTGAAATTTTCTTTGTGTATTTTTTGTTTTGTTTTTTATTTCTTGTTTGATGATGTCATGGTTTATTTTTTGTCCAATCCTTGTATACTACTTTTCTTTTATATTATGAACAAAAATATTTTTTTATGATCTTTTGTTTGATTGAATACCGATTTGGATATCTTATTTTGGTCTTCTTAAATTATTGTTTTAAATCAATTTTATTCAATGTCTACATTTGTACCCCATCTTTTTCTATAAGCTTAATTTTTTTGGTATTTTAAAATCTTAGATAATCACCTCTAGTGAATTCATTCTCATTGTTAGGTATGAAATAATTTATTCACATCCTCAATTCATTCTCAACTGTTCAAATAGAAATCTTGGACATTTCCACCACATCTCATTTATTTTTTATAATCATCACATTAGTCATTATGGTAAATTCATAAATAAATGTGATGAAGTAAATATCGCCTTGAGTGGAATTGTGTCACATGGGTCCAAAAAATAAAAAAAATCAACTATATATGATTGTTGGACTAAATTACCACCATTTTATGACTGCTTTTAATGATTTCCCATTTTGTATTGTCTCAAAAATCAATCTCATTTGGAATTTGAAATGAGGAAAGTCTCTCAACACATATAAATTTTAATTTTATCACAAAATTATTT
This sequence comes from Viscum album, assembly GCA_963277665.1. Lineage (NCBI taxonomy): Eukaryota > Viridiplantae > Streptophyta > Magnoliopsida > Santalales > Viscaceae > Viscum > Viscum album. The sequence continues at coordinate 1,746,503,097 of OY728146.1, read as the reverse complement.
TAAAAATATTACTCAACCTTCTAGTACATTATTTTTTCTCATCAATTGAACTTAGATAGCTAGAATGGTTGGAGTCTCCATTCGGAAAGAGATTCTCACTAGTCCTATCACATTGGTTAACAGTCATTCCATATTTTATCCTATTTAATATGAATATTTTATTTATAAATAAGAACTCATTACAATCATCACGTAACTAAATTAACCTCAAAAAAATTGTGTTCAATACCATCACCAAAAAATAAATCTTATGACTTCAAAATTATTATGGGGTTGTATTTATTTTACTATGTTGTGATATTCTACTATAAGGGTTACATAGATTTTTATCAATTTAAGTTTATTTAATAAAGATATATATACATATATATATATAATTACAATATTTTGGGAAGGGGATAAATACAATGAAAATTCTACTCTACACCAATAAGGAATAACTCAGCGAGACTTGAACCCGAGACCTCACCAAGACCCTGTAGAGCCACTACCAATCGATATGGACCCTAGGGGAATATGTGTGTGCGTGTGTGTGCATTTGTGTGTAAATATATATATTTCTATCTATTTATATGTTTTTTCATAAATTATAATGTATGGGTGATTTTATAATTATTTATTCACAAATTATGGTTTTGTATTTCCAAATTAGGAAGATATTTTATTTATTTTCATTAAAAATTGTGTTTAAATGTGCATTTGTTTTGTAATTATGTGTATTATAAATTCCATGTTATATATATATGTGTGTGTGTGTGTGTGTGTGTGTGTGTGTTTAAATGTGTATGGGATAGATGTTGCAAGGGTTGGTGTGTTTTCCTCCTTTGTTTGTGATATATCTTATTATGTGTATTATTGATTTATGTTATGTTCTTTATGGACCTCCCTATAATATCAATTATGGGTCAATGTGTATTATATGGAATTCCAAGAATCCTTCATATGGGTAAATCTGATGTGAAAACCTCCCTAGAATCCTTAGGATGGGTCATTATGGTGATATGACATCCCAAGAGTCTTAATATGCATTCAAATATTCGATATACCATTAATTTTAAATGTAATAATTTCTTAGGTTGCTGCATCACTTGTTCCAAAAAATAGAATGAAAGTTATCAAATTCTATATATTATAAATTATTTTAATTTGTTACTTGAGACTCGTATCCCATATCTTTTATAGAAAATTTTCATCCTCACCACCTTCATTTTCTGAACAACCATTAATTCAATTTTTTGCTTGAAAATAACCCCCCCCCCATATCTTTTATGTTTTTTTACTACTTTGAGCATTTGTAATCGCATGGATGACTACTACTTAGAGTATTTCAAGTAACATAGGTGCATGTCCACAAGAGATGAAGGATGTGTCAAACAACAAAATGCAATGATAAATGTCTAGGAGATGAGGTGATGAGGATGAGTTATCTATAACTTTCACCTTTGAATGAATTCATAGGATAACACCTACCATAGTGTAGTAATTCTTTTCTTAAATCCAATTACCCATTTTCTTCAAAATACTAAAATTATTTGAAACAATCAAATATTGAGTTTCCCTTATTATAATTTTCTATAACTTTCACCTTTGATAATAAATATCTTATATGTATGTATTTAAATATTGTAAAAAATAATATTTTATGAACTCAATAGGATGGATATGAATTCAAAATGGATGCACGCTAATCATTTGACAAATTATTATGAAGAAGGAGTTTGAGAGTTCATCAAGTTTTCAAGAGAGCATGCAGACGACCCTTCTAAAATCCTCTATCTGTGTTTATGTTGTTATTCAAGAAAAAATAGTCTGAAAGAGTTTGAAGAAAATTTGATTTATCATAGAATAGATCAAAGCTATAAATGTTGGACTAAACATGGGGAAAAACTGAATGTGGACTCCGATTGGGATGATAATGCAGTTTATGAATCATTTGATATGAATACCTGTATAAATAATGATGGAGATCACATAGAAGAAATGAAATGGAAATTGAAGATGACCTTCATGATTGTCCAAATTTTTTTGAGGAGTTAAATAGTTGTTTCAAGAAACCATTGTATACCGGTTTTACTAAATACACAACATTGTTAGCTATTTTGAAGTTATATAATTTGAAAGCTGGCAGCAGATGGAGTGATGCCATATTTACAGAACTACTTGGTTTCCTGGATGATATGCTACCAGAAGAAAATGAACTACCATTCCAAATATATGATGCTAAACTAATTTTACGTTCAATGATCATGGTCTCTAAAAATTCATTTTTGTCCAAATGATTGCATATTATTTTTCAAGGACCATGAATCACTCATAAATTTCCCTAAGTGTAGCGCAGATCAATACAAGAAAAATGAATCAAGTCCTTTGAAATATATATGGTAATTTTATATCATTGTGTGGTTTAAAATACTATATGTATTTCAGGAAACCGTGAGACAATTAACATGGTGTGTAGATACAAGAATAAAATATGGGAACCTACGTCATCTAATAGATTATCCTCAGTGGAAGAAAATTGATTATTAGTTTCCTGAATTTGGAAATGAGCAGAGAAACATGAATCTTGTGCTATCTACATATGGAATAAATTATTTTGGTGTACAGAGTAGTACTCACAATGCATGGCCTATAATATTGGTAAATTATAACTTTCCACCATGGTTATTCATAAATCACAAATACATTATGTTGTATCTGCTTATATCTAGATCAAAGCAACCCAGTAATGATATTGATGTCTATTTAGATCCATTGATAAAAGATCTGAAATTGATGTGGGATACAGGTGTTATAGTGTATGATGCTCATAGAAGTGAAGAATTCACATTGAGGTCCATGTTTTATGAAATGATAAATTAATTCCCTGCTTATGGAAATTTATTAAGCTATATCATTAAAGGAATGTTGGGGTGTCCCATTTGTGAAAAACACACATACTCAATTTGGTTGAAATGTTCCTCAAAGACTTTGTTTTTAGGACATCAGTAAATTTTTACCTTGACGACATAAATACCGATCCTGGACGATAGTATTCAATGGGAATATCGAAAAAGGTACAAGACTATCTCCAGTAACAGGCGGTCAACTTTATAATAAATTAAAAAATATTGACACAATTTTTGGTAAACCATTTTTGAAAACCTTACAAAATTAGGTTGTAAGAAGAGATAAATTTTCTTTGAATTACTGTATTGGAATTTTTTGTATGTCATACATTTTCTTGATTTCATGCTTGTAGAAAAAAATGTATTTAATAGTGTTATTGGAACATTACTAAATGTTCCTAGAAAAATGAAAGATGGAATCAAGGCTAGGTTAGAGTTGATTGAAATGGGGATAAGGGAAGAATTGGAACTAGTGAAGGGTAAAAGGCGAACTTTTCTTCCTCTAGGTTCTTACACTCTATCCAGACAGAAATAATTTCAATTTTTCTTTTTTCTTACTAGTGTAAAATTTCCACATGGATATTCATCAAATATCAAGAATGTCTTCTCAGGGACTAATTTGAAGTTACAAGGACTAAAATCATGTTACTATATTGTTTTGATACAAGATTTAATGTATGTTACTTTCCATTGCATTCTACCTCAAAATGTATGACATACATTAACCAGACTCTGCTTCATTTTCAAAGACATATACAGTAAATTTGTTTACTTAACAAATTTTACCATCATGGATAGTAAAGTCATATTATATTAATTAGATATATTCTTCCCACCATTATTGATGGGAAAAAATCTCTTCAGGTAACATTGCATCATTTTTTGGGTTGGTTGTGTTTGTTGACAAAGTAGGTTTTCAAGATGAGTTATCCAGTTCTAGAGATATTATTAACAACCCGTGTTGACAAAGAACCATGACGAAGGAATGGAAGATTTTTATATGGTAAAAAAATAACAAACACAAGATAACATTGTTTCCCAGTGTTTGCAAATTTTTTGGGGTTCAAAATTTGGAGTTTGTCCATGCATCGTGAAAAGTGTATTTTCTTGAAGTCCATATAAAAATATGGATAAGTTGTGAACTTTTTGAAGATTGGGGTTTCACAAAGGGTGGTTTGCGAAGATGTGAAAGCTTTTTATAGTGATCTTTGTGATTAAAAAAATATTTTAGAAAGTGTATTTTCTTGAAGGCCATATAAAAATATGGCTAAGTCATGAATTTTGTGAAGACTGGGGTTTCGTGAAGGGTGGTTCGTGAATACGTGTTTTTATGGTGATCTTCGTGATTACGAAAAAATTTTGTGAAAGTGGATTTTCTTGAATTCCATATAAAAATATGGCTAAGGCGTTAATTTTGTGAAGAATGGGGTTTCGTAAAGGGCAGTTCATGGAGATGTGAAAGTTTTTTATCATGATCTCTGTGATTATAAGAAATCTTCGCAAAAGTGGATTTTCTTAAAGGCCGTATGAAAATATGTCTAAGTCGTGAGTTTCACAAAGAATGGGAGTTTGTGAAGGGTGGTTTGAGAAGACTTTAAGGTTTCTAACAATCATCTCTATGAAAAAGGAAGTGTCACAAAGGAAAAGGAGGTGATTTGTGAAATAGTGATGATGTGGCCAAAAGGTTCAACGTAAATGCCTATAAATAGGCCTCTACCCCCTTAATAAGAAGAGAGAGTGAGACTTAACAAAAAACATAAGGCTCTGAATTCATGAAGACATTCATGAAGGTAGTATTAGAAGACATTTGTGAAGGCTAAAAGCCAACTAAATGTTCTGAGCTTTGTAAAATATAATTTCTTCATGAAAGCAAAGTGATTTTCTGGTAAAAGTAAGAGCTTCATGAAGCCTAAAAAATCCAACCGATTGTTCTGAGTTTTTTTGAAGTAAATGAGTTTCAAAAAGACCATTTGATCTTCATGAAGGGTCTTCATGAAGAGCTCTGGAAAGGATCTTTGTGAAAGAGGGTTTTTTCCTAAGGTAGTGAGAATCGCAAAGGGTGTTTAGAATGCATTGATCAACGAATATATGGTAAAGGGGTATTCATCAGTGAATAAAAAGTGTACTTAAATAGAGCATATACATATAATAGAGGATGAATTCATTAGTGATAATGAAGGGACCTACAAGTCCATAAAATGTGATTGGATCCTTGCTAGAGCAGTGAGCAAAGGAAGAGGAAGAAGGTGATCCTCTCTATTGGTAGTGATCCCGAGAGAGAGTCACAGGGAGTGACCCTTGGGAAAGAATTTAAGTAACCCTAAACTTTTTAAAGGCAGTGAGCCTGGGCATAGAAGTGATCTAGTCTGAACATTGTAAATTTGCAGCGAGATTTAGTGGATTTGATACATCAGCACATCATCGTTGTATGCTCCTTGGATATATCCCAGTGAGGCTGAACCAGGTAAAAAACTATGTGTTAGTATGCTTGGTTTCTTGCATTTCATTCAAATCATCATCATCAGATAAAGAAGGAAATCATAATATTAATAGTAACACATAAGTGTAAATAAAGTGACCCTTATAATAAAGAGGTCAAGATCTAGTGGGGTGGGGATAATTTTGAAAAGAATATCCATACCCTGATTCACCCCCCCCCCCCCCCTCAGGGTATCTAGGCCCATTTTGGACCTAAAAATGGTATCAAAAGGAAGGTTTATTTTATCATATTTGTTTTCTCTTATGTTGGTGTGCCATGAAAAAGGTAATAACTTCAAAGAAGAAGAATAAGTCTAGTTAAATTCTTCAGTGTGTAAGTGTTAATGGAAACAATATGATTCAGTTGAAGGAAACCAATAATGTATCAAACTATGAGACTATTTATTCATTCAATAACACTATAAGAATGAATAAATAGCCTAACATAACAAGTGATGTTGGAACTACTGATGATGAAGAAACTATAAGAAGTCTCAAATTGGATGTTTTCCATGAAACAAATGAGTTGGATGAAGAAATTAAATTCAAAGATATTTGGATCCAAGTATTGGAAATTGAGGTCAACAAGCTAAAAGTTTTTAAAGGTTGGGGCTGAAGCCTCATTTTATTATTTAAAGAAAAGCAAATACCTTTTTTAACTAGGTATAGGGAGACCCATTACATAGCCTGAAGGCCCAATGGGCATATAGCCCATTACATGGCCCGTAGGCCCAAATTTTTGGCCCAAGTCCCATTCTCTAAATAGTACTGCTATAGTACTCTGCCTGCTACAGTACTGCACAGTATCCGCCGCTGCTACAGTACCCTGCCGCCGCTATAGTTACTGTCATTGCTACAGTGCTGCCGCTACTACAGTGCGCTATAGTACTGCTATAGTGCCCTGCACCTAATGGGTTTTGAACCCCCATTTTTCATGTAGGATTACAGGATGCTTACCACTAAGCCAAACCCCAACTATAAGTCAACAAGCTAAAAAGATTAAATCAAAGACTTATTGATGTGGCTACTAATCTAAGGGAGAAGAATAATTCTCAAGAAAAAGAACAGAAAAAGATGTCTTCAAGGATAGAAAAATGCAAAGTTGATGACAAGATAAAGAATCTGAACTCATAAGACATTTAGAATTTGAAATCCAGAAATTCTAATCTTGCTACACAACTATATGAACTAGATCTATAAAATAAAGGACTAAAAAAGGAGAATTTGTGTTGTAGTAATTTTGTTTCTTAGATTAACTCTAAGTTAAAGGAGAAAAGTGGCATGGTGGATAATCTCACATAATAATTAGAAGATGAGATGAGTAGTGGGAAGAATCTCAAGAGAGAACTCAATGCTCAAATTAAATCAAGGGATATGAAGATTCAAAAACTGGGAGAAGAGCTCGAATTAGAAAAGAAAGAAGTAGAGAAATCTAGTGCCAGAGGAAATCCTAGGTTAAAGTATGCCTTGAAATTACTATTTTATTATCCTTCAGCTGGTCATGATGAAATGAAAAGAAAATATAATATTTCTGAAGAGAAACAATAACATATTTTCCCATCTCAAAGGACATACAGTCTGGGAAAACCCGGAATTAGATTTGATGAATCCCCTCCTATGCATGACAGGAAGAGAGCAATGAATAGTTCTAGAAATAGAAAAATTCTTGCAGTTTCTAAATATAGATCTAAAAAGTCTTTCACAGGAAATAATGATATCATGTGCTTTTTCTGTGGGTTTTATGGTCATACATAAATATTTTTTTAGAGGATCAGGAGTTTATTTCTTGTTGTGAAGATTGATAAAACACAATTTTATTGAATATTTTATTGATAATAAATGATATAATTTCCTCAAATTGTGGTAATTATTTTCATTTATTGAATATTTGGAATTAGATCGTTTATTTGAAAATTTGATGAAAATTCTAGTTTTACCCTTTAAAAATTAATTATAGTAGTTCGAACATAAATAATTTTATTTAAATTATTTGAACTTAATATTTTGTAAATTTATTACTAACTTAATTTTATACAACTTTTATTTAGGACATTTGAGCTAAATCATGCTTTTGGTTGGTGCAAATGGGTCATGAAGTTAAAGTTGGGATGGACTCGCCAGATTGGACATGGGTTTGGTATTTGGGCCATAACTTCTATATAAGTGAATGTATTAAGCCCAAATTTTGAGATGAGATATAAAACCCAATTTCACACAAATTATACTTCTGGAAGAATAGTTGTTTCACGATTTTTTAAGGTCAAATGGGTAGTAAAATTTGGCTTAAAATATTTGGCCAAGATTTTCCATTCACACTTGAAACCACTTTGAACCTAGCCTCCCCACCACTCTATAAATTGGTGTTTTAACTATTTGGTATGGTTGTTCAAGGAATTTTAAAGTTTTTTCCAAAATGATTTCTCTTGGGAGCCCCTCAAAACTCTTGGAATAAGTAAGTCCATGTGTAAAAATATCTTCCAAAAAAGCTCTCCTCTCCCACCTCCTCTTTGTATTTATTTGCTTTCATGATTGTATCAGGATTTTTTATTCAATTAATCTTCTATGTTTTTCCCTTTTAATATTATTATCTTCCTATTTTGATTATAATAATGAGTTTATATTATATTGGGTTCTACCTTTTTAATCCTTTGCTCATGCAAAACGTCTCCACGATGACCACACCGCCCATGGAAGAGTAGTTCTCTTAGTGATCGATCTATCTTCAGCCCTCTTCATTTAATTATTTTGAATAATTTAGCTATTGTAATTAACTTAATATGATCCATTAATTGAGTTTTTAAATTATAATAAACTAATAAATCAATTGAACAATTAACACAAAAACACACGAGGTCGAGTATTGTGTGAATTGTGAGAGTGTGATCTTAATCGGTAATACAAGACCACACGGGATAAGTTTGTAGAGTTAAAATATAATCCCTAAACTCAATTAATAATCATCTAAAGAATTTATATGTTCTATAATTAACCACTGACCATAATCTAACCTTATAACATCAATCAAAGAAGGGTGTTGCGATTTCCGTGTTCCAAATATAGCCTAGGGTTTAATTCTCTTCATATTTGTGGTAAAGTTAATTCTCGTAGGGTTAGGGGGTTAACAAATTAGGGGATCATAATTAAGTAGATATTAATTTAAATGATAATTATTAATAAATAAATGAATAGTTATAGTTATATCGATTATTTATTTTAAATATTTTCTAAAAAAACATCTTCTTGTTGTGTCTTTTTAATCAAACTTCATTTCAAAAATAAAAACAAAAATATTATATAATCTTCTTCCAAAAAACGTATTATAGTTTTATGAATGGTAAAAAAACCCCACATCTTTTAAATTAGTGTTATTATTTCCTTTTATGTTATTTTTAAAATACCTTTAATAAGTTGTCAAATTTACTTCTTCCTTTGAGAGATGACCTTGGTCAGCCACTCTGCTGCACCTAAATACCGAAAAAAATCACTAATCATTTAAGGGCGCCCATGACAGCACCTTTAAAATTGGAATTTTTTCTGGGGAGTCAAGTAATTATTTCAACTAATTATAGGTATTTATTTTATTTTACATTTTATTCTCTTCCTATCTTTTTTCTTCCTTCTATACTCAATCTGATTTTTTTCTTATTCTTTTATTTTATTCTACTTCTTTTTAGACCATAAACTCAAACTTATCATTTTTATTTTACTATAGTCCACTTTCATTCTTTTCATTTTTATTTTATTTATGACACAAACTAATCCTGAGGATATTTTAGATCTTGACCCTGAGATTGAATGTATCCTTTAAGCTTGAATCATACATTCTCATTCTACGAAAAGTTTCAACATTCAACCAGTTGGAGAATTCCTCCACTCCAAGAAAATTGAAATTGGAAACACTTCTAAGTTCAACTTAAAACAAGAACCAATGGATGAAGAAAATAACAATTAACTTAATAGAACCATTTGATAATTGGATACACCTGATATTAATTATCAACTAAATTGCATTGCATAACCAAATCTCGAATCAGACTTTGAAATGAAATATGGGTTAATTCACCTGCTTCCAAAATTTCATGGCCTCTCTGGTGAGGATCCCAATAAACACATTAAATAATTTAATGTGGTTTTATAAACCCTAAAACCAAGAAATGTATTTGAAGACCAAATCAAACTAAGAGAATTCCAATTCTCACTTGATAGAGCTATGAAATATTAGATGTATTATTTACAACCCGAAGATGTAACTTGTTGGAATGATTTGAAATCTCTTTTCTTGCAGATATTTTTTTCCAGCATCAAAGACCACTTCCATTCATAAGAAGATATTGGGGATCAATAAAGCCCTAGGGGAGTCAATGTATGAGTACTGGGAGTGATTTAAGAAGTTATGTGCGAGCTGACCACATCACCAAATCAGTGAGAAACTCCTCATCCAGTACTTCTACAAAGGACTCACACCTATGGAGAGAAGCATGGTGGATGTCATGGTTGGAGTAGAATTGGTGGACAAGACACCAGTAGCTTCACATTCATTGATCGACAAGATGGAACAAAACTATCAACAATTTGGTGATTGAGGTACACCACATGTTTGAGAAGTACATCAGGTAAGTCCTTCTTCTCTTGAAAGTCATTTGATTGATACCAAGTTGGAAGAATTGACAACTATGGTGAGGCATATTAATTAGGATCAAAATAAATCCCAACCCACTCCTTCAAGGCCTTTTAGAATTTTCACAGAGATAGGTCACCCAACTAACTGTTGCCCGCAACTACAAGAGACGGAGTATTGTGCCACAGTATTCCCAGGGAGACCATATCAGTATCAACAATAGACATATCCCCAAAAGAAGTTTTATTCTTTTGCACCAGTATACAACCAAGGGTGGAAGGATCAATCGGACATGAGGTATGGATATATACAACAACAAAGGCCCCCTTTTCAACAAAACTTCCAGAAGCCTCTGCCTTACCAATAGGGTTTCCAACAACCCCAAAGGATATTTGAAGCCCAAGCATAAATAATACAACAACAACAAGGGAATCCCCCACCCAAAGTATATTATAACACTAATGACATTTTGAATCAAATTGTTCTTAATCAACAGAATGAGATGAAGAGTCAATTTTTGGAGCTGAGGGAGTTGAAGACACAAATGAGCCAGATTATCACTGCCCTTCATGAACTAGTAACTAAGAACTTTGGAAATCTTTCTTCCCAACTTACTCCAAATCCCAAGGGGAATGTTAGTTCCATCACATTGAGAAGTGGGAAGAAAACAACTGATACATCTGCACTTATCATTCCACTGGTATTTACCTCAACTCCAGAGAATCCCCATTCAAAATCAGCTAATGAGCAACCTAAGGAGAGAGATAAAGGTAAGAAAAAGATTGATGATGTTCCTCCTAAACCCCTTCCATTTTCAAACAGAGTTGTACAAACCAAAAATATGGCTAAAGAGGCAATGCAAAAATAAGTTTTGTATATATTCAAGCGTGTGGAGATCAACATCCCTTTACTGAAGCCATTAATAAAATCCCAAGGTATTCCAAATTTTTAAAAGAACTTTGTACCGATCAAAGAGGGATCAAGGGAAATGAGAGGATCAATCTTGGAAGGAATGTGTCAAAACTCATTACACCAACTTTAGAAATTCCAACAAAGTGCAAGGATCCCGAGACATTCACTATCCCATGCACCATAAGGGAGTTACACTTTTCTAATGCTCTTTGTGATTTAGAAGCTTCTATAAATGTGATGCCTCACTCTGTATTCTCTTCTTTACAGGTTGGTGAGTTGAAATCGACGATAGTAGTGATGTAGTTGGAAAATAGAGCTACAACATATCCAGCGGGAGTCCTTAAGGATGTACTTGTCTGGGTAAGATACATGATCTTTCCAGCATATTTCCACATGATTAACATAGAGGATGATCAGGTAAGTTCACATTCTCCCATTATATTAGGTAGACCCTTCCTCAAAACTACAAAAAAAATATCATAAATGTCAATGAGGGTATACTTTCCATGGAGTTTGGAGATGAAGTTGTGATATTTAATGTTATGGACTTCATGAAGTATCCCTCAAAGGACCATTCTGCATTTTTTATCTCCCATTTTGAACCACCAAATAAAAACCCCATGGAATTTGATTGTCCTGTGCTTAGGAATATTATGAGCATTGGTTCTATTTTGATGTCTAAGAGTACTTCCACGTCTATTTATAATGCACAAGACTCTCTTATATTTGATTTTGAAATGGATTCATATTTTGATTTTGATCATGTTCAATCTGATTATGACATGGTTGTGGAGTATGCTGATGGATTTGATGATTTATTCTCTGATTTTGATGATGTGTATTCTGATACTAATGTTCATTGTATGCATATTTCAGTTCCTTTAATTTCTCCATCCATATATCACCCCCATACATTTGAACTCAAGCCATTACCACAAAATATAAAATACTCATACTTGTTAAGTGGTGAGAAATTACCTGTTATAATTGCTAACAATATCTCTTTTGAATGTGAAGAAAAACTTTTGAACCTTTTGAGGGAGAACATCATGGAATTTGGGTTGACCTTGGGTGACATATCAGGTATTAGCCCCTCCATTTTCATGCATAGAGGATGGGGCTAAACCAGTTAGGCATCCACAAAGGAGACTCAATCCAACACTTTTGGAGGTTGTTAAAAAAAGAGGTTGAAAATTTACTTGAGGCGGGTATAATCTATCTCATTTCAGATTCTCAGTGGGTGATTCCTATTCATCTTGTGCCTAAGAAAAGTGGTGTTACTTTTTTAAAAAATGAAAAGAGGAGTTAGTTCCTATTATGGTACAAAACGGTTGGTGTGTGTGTATTAATTATAGGAAACTAAATCAGTCCACTTGCAAGGACCATTTACCCCTCCCATTTATTGATCAGATGCTTGAGAGACTAGCTGGGAAAATACAATATTATTTCTTGGATGGATTTTTTGGGTATTTTCAGGTTCCTATTGCTCTAGAGAATCAAGAGAAGACAACATTCACTTGTAACTTTAGCACATTTTTCTACCATAGAATGCCATTTGGACTTTACAATGCCCCAGGTTCCTTCTAGAGATGCATGGTGAGTATTTTTTCTGATTTTATTAAGACCTACATGGAGGTATTCATGGATGATTTTATAGTGTATAGGTATTCATTTTATGATTGTGTCTCTAGTTTGGGAAAGGTTTTGAATTTTTGTATTGAGAAGAATCTGGTCTTGAACTTTGAAAAGCGTCATTTCATGGTAAAGCATGGCATTGTCTTAGGGTATGTAGTGTCAAAAAATGGGATAGAGGTTGATAGATCTAAGGTAGATATTATTTCATCCCTATCATATCCTTTGTGTGTGCATGAGGTTAGATATTTCCTAGGGAATGTAGGATTTTATCGGTTCTTCATCAAAGATTTTAGTAAGATTTCTCTTCCTTTGCCACGATTACTTCAAAAGGATTCTAATTTTGTGTTTGATGATTCATGAATGGTATCATTTTATGAGATGAAGAAGTGTCTGGCCACTCCACCGATCATATAACCCCCACAATGGGACATTCCTTTTGAGCTTATGTGTGATGCATCCAACTTTGTAGTTTGATCTCTCTTATCACATAGGGTGGAGGGATGTTCACATGTGATTGCCTATGCTTTGAGGACATTGGATTCAGCCCAATCAAACTACACAACCATGTAAAAGGATTTTCTTTCCATCATATTTCCTTTAGATAAATTTTGTTCATATTTATTGGGCTCTAAGGTATTTTTTTTTTCTAACTATGTAGATCTGAGGTACTTTTTGAAGAAGCCGGATGCAAAGCCCAGACTTATCCGATGGATGCTCCTACTTCAAGAATTTGATATTGAGGTAAAAGACAATAAGGGGTCAGAAAACCTAGTGATGGACCACATGAGTAGGCTTACTTACGCACTAGAGGATGACACTATGGACCAGGTACCACTTCAGGATACTTTCCCTGATGAGCATCTTTATTCCATATCAGGTACACATCCTTGGTATGCTGATTTAGTTAAATACCTTGTGGCATCTGAAATTACTAAAAATTTAAAGAAATATCAAGTCCAAAAATTAAAGAGTGAGTCTAGGATTTATGTGTGGGATGATCCCTACTTATGGCGCATGTGTAGTGACCAAGTTATTAGGAGGTGTGTTTCTGATCATGAGTTTGATTCTGTTCTATAATTATGTCATACACTTACTTATGATTGACACTTTGGACCCCAATGGACAACTAGGAATGTTTTGGACTCTGGATTGTATTGGCCAAGTTTATTCCATGATGCTCATGTGTTTTTTAAATCGTGCTCACGTTTCCAATACACTGGTAATATTTCTAGGAGACACAAGATGCCCCAAAAACTCATATTATTCTATGAGATTTTTGATGTATAGGGAATTGATTTTATGGGTCCTTTTCCTAGTTTATTTGGTTTATTGTATATTTTGGTTGTCATTGATTATGTGAGAAAATGGGTGGAGGATAAGGCCACCAGGACTGATGATTCTCATGTTGTTGTGGACTTTGTCAAAGAACAGATCTTTTGCAAGTTTGGAGTATCGAAGGCCATCATCAGTGACCAAGGGACACACTTATGTAATTGGGATATTGCTTCTCTTCTTCAGAAGTATGGGGTGACACACAAAACATCAACACCATACCACCCCCAAACAAATGGCCAAGCTAAGGTTTCAAATCATGAGTTGAAACAAATTTTGGAGAAAACCATGAAACCAAATAAGAATGATTGGAGAAATAGCTTGGATGATGCATTGTGGACTTATAGGACAGCATATAAGACACCCATTGGTATGTCCCCATTTCAGATTGTTTTTGGGAAAGCGTGTCATCTCCCAGTGGAAGTTGAGCATCAGGTTTATTGGGCTATAAAGAAATGCAACATGGATTTGGCACAAGATGGAATCCAAAGGAAGTTGCAAATTCAAGAGATTAAGAATATTTGATTTTCTTCATATGAGAACTCAAGTCTCTACAAGGAAATATCAAAATCAGCTCATGATATAATTATCTAACAAAGGAGTTTCATGTTGGAGAGAAAGTCCTTCTCTACAGTTCATGACTGAAGCTGATGCCTAGTTAGTTGCATTCCAGATGGTTAGGTCCTTATGTTGTGACTAAAGTTTTTCCTTATGGTGAAGTGGAGATAACATAAGAGGACACATGAAGTAGATTTACAGTCAATGGGAAACGTTTGAATAAATACATTGAGAGACTTCCTCCTGATGAAGTGGATTTCATCACACTGCATGACCCCATCATCACTTGAGCATATCAAGTTGTTCCTAACCCTTTCACTTTTTTATTATTTTTCCTATTTAAAATTATACATTTCATGTGCATATATCATATCATGGGTTCACATTGAGGACAATAAAATATTTTAAGTGTGGTGGAGGGAACCTTTTAGTTTAGTAATTTCAATTATTTTCCTATTTTTCAATGATTTTCAAAAAAAATGTGTTTTTCAAATTTTGTGTGTTTATTTTTAAATTCTTTGTCTGTTTTTGAAACTTTTGAGCTGAAATTCTTCTTATCGCCATTTTTAAATTCATATTAATAAGTGAAACAATTTATCCCATGAAACCGATCTTAAATGAATGTTGAAAATAACTTTGTTTCAAGTTCAAATCTTTAGTAATTTCATTAAAAGTACTCTGAATTTTGAATCTCATGCCACATCTCACTGTCTTTATATTTGAAATCACTTTCTTATGAGGTTTATAATGTAACGCCCCAAGATTTCATAGTACGTTATCTCTTTAAATTAATTCAATAGCTTACGCTACACGCAACACCGGGTTCGCGCGCACCACGACTTACCAAACTAGCCGTTCAAAAAGATGTTATGAATAGTATTAACTCAATTTTGAATTTTACAAACTCCATATAATTTTAGAATACATATTGTTTGTTTCTTATACATAATATAAAAACAAATTCATATTTTTAGATAAAAGAAGTATTTTTCAAAAAAATGCAATTTTACTACCTTTTAATGAAGAACCCTTTTTAAAACCAATATTTAACACTTTTATATATTCAATTTAATAAAATTAAATTCTAATTTATAATAGGGACATAAAAATTTAGTTTGGATAAATTTTTTGTACTTTTCTGATAACTTTCATATTTTGATGAATAGTGAAAAATACTAAATTTTAATTGAAAACAACTTTTTTAATCGAAATAATTTATAGTGTTAAATTATTAATTTGAGTGGTTTTAAAGTATAATTAGATTTTATTTTTATCATTTAATACAATTTAGGTCATTATAAGTAATTTCACATTTAAATTCGACATAAACAAATGTCAATCTTTTGATAGTTTTTACTTTTTAAAAAAACTCGCTTTCTAGTTTTGACAATGAGAATTAATTTTAAATTAATTAATGAAACTCATAAGTTTTTTATTTGGTAAAATAGACATCATTTTTGGATTCTTAATATCAAAATTTTATTAGGGTGAATTTTTGGTATTTTTCTAAAAAATTTCAATTTTTGATGAATAGTGAAAAACATTGTGTTATTATTTAAAACTGACTTTTTATTTAAATAATTATTTATTTTATTTAAATTTATTTTAAGTAAAAATAGATATATAATACCTATATAAGTTCAATTTAATTCATTAGAGCCATTTTATAATAAGATTGGATGTATAAAATTTTATTAAACTTTTTACCGTCTTTTACCCACCTTCTTGGCACATTTGCAAATTTGCGTAAAACGTAATTTTACCGCTTCTGTGAATTGAATTTCAAAAATATGAGAGACATAGTTGACATCAGTAAGTAAAATTTGGTTCAATAAGATGAAAATAATTTTTTGTGAACAGTAACTTTTGACTTTTGTTTACCACGGTTAAAAGTAAATAGGGTAATTAAAGGTAAAATGATATTATAATTAACCTAACACATGTCCTAATTCTATTGGATAAGTTTATTTCGACTAATACCAACCTTAATAATAAAATATGATTCTTTTGGTTCACTTGGATTATATTAGAACATTTATTATTATTTTATTTAAAGAAGAGTTAAAAGTGTAAAATTCAAATTTTAATAACTAAAACATTTTTAATATAGGGTTATACATAAGATAAATTCGACTATAAATATTCATTATAAAGATAAAAATATTTTCTACATAGTGGTATTTTATTTATAATTTTTTGACATTAAATAATTAAATTTATTTTTAATACAATGATGATGCGGTAATTACTTTATTAATGAAAGAATCAAATAAATGGTATTATAAATATTAAAATAAATATAATTTCAAAGTTTTGATGACATCCAAGAATTTTATAGGTGAATATGACATGTTAGAGTTGATTAAATGTATTTTTTTTTAAAGTAATCAAGTTGTGATGACTTTCAAAAAAACTAAATACTAAATAGTGTCAAAATTAACATAAATGAGTTTTTAAAACAAGTAATATATTATTAAATGATATAACATTCCTAAAAATATAAGGTTCAGAAAAAGGACTTATATAATGATAAATATTTCATTAATGAATCACTTGGGGTTCTCTTGTATTTTTATAGTAAGTTTATTAACCATTTATTATAATAATACAAGAAGACACGGTAAGTGTTAAACTATTTAACCAAGAGTTAAATCTAAAATATAAGGTTAATATGGTGACCTAAACTTGACTAAAAACTATTGGTTGAGAGGTTTTCAACCCATAACCACATTATTCTCAAATTAAATCTATTTTTATCTATTATAAACCAAAAATGATTTTATAATAAAATAATATTTCAATCTTTTCCTAAAATTCCCCTCACCTCTCTTATAAAATGGCACTTCCCCTTCTCTCAAATTCACACCTCCAAAGCCATTTGGCTTGGCCAAACCCTGCTCAAATATCCTCTCAACTACCCTAAATTAAACTTATAGGCCTTACTTTGATCATAAAGTTAACCTAAATATCCCTTTTGATCAAATCAAAATGAAGTACCCAAATAAGAGGGAATAATTTCATCACCTCTTCCAAAGTTATTTTCTTCTTCCACTTCCTCTTTCTTTGTTGTTTCCATACTAAAATAATAACTCCAGTACCTTCTAAATAATTTTATTTTATTATAAATATGGTACAACCATATTCATTATTCTATCCATCCTATTAATGACAAATTCACCATACGTGCATAAGTATGGCTAACCGTCTCCACGTCGTGGTGTAGTTTGTTATTCAACACTTCATTATTTGTATGGGTATAATAATAAGTATAATTAATGTAAATAATAAATATAAAATGTTAATTTTTCTGTATAATTAATATATCATCAAATTCCATATCATTTTATCATTAAAGAAATGATATCATTGCTCGTGCGTACGTACGGCTTACCGTCTCCACGACGCGATGAGATTCATTTCCACATTCACCATTAAACGATGATTATAAAAATATATATTATTAATAAGTATGTAATATATGAATTAATAATTCTACTGGAAATATGTGTGTGTGTGTGTGTGTGTCTTTATGTATATATGTATGTATTTACATATATCTCAATCACTCACTTCCATTCAATACGATAAGAAAACGGAAACAACATCCATGCACACGTACGGACTACCGTCTCCATGAATGGTGTTTCCATTTCATATATATATCTATTGTACACATTTATATTCTGAATATATATGATATATAAATCATTTTTTATATTTTTTAATTATGTAAATAATTATCTAAGTGATATGATCAAGAATAACAAGTTAAAACACATACGATAAAGAAAACGATTATTACCCGAAATGTTACTTTAACATGAAAATTATTATTAATGGGAAGTATAAAGTCATAAATGAATCATGTATGATATAATAAATATTAATATGGTTCTGGTATAATTTAATAATATACTATGGTCATTGTATAGGAGGTTAAATGTACCCTCGACCAAAGGAAAGTGCAAGGTAAGGGTTAATTCCTCAATCTCATTATTATACAAGATTGTTTATGTGTATGTATTTTCTAGGAAATATTTATTATCCATGTACATGTTTCATAAAATACATTTCAAAATGATTCTTTTAAGGTACTATTTAACTAAAACATCATTTTAAATGTTTTAAATATTTATTCTTCTAAATCTTTCTCATTAATGTCCATGTTTTCAAAATGGTTTTAAGGATTTATTTATATGGACATGATTGTTTTAAAATTTTAATTCCTTTAAAAAGTTTCAATGTGGTATGGGACACTTTTATTCAAAAATATCTTTTAAATTACTTCTTTTATAAATTTGTGACTTTTAAATGATTTCACAAAAAGAGATATTTCTCTCAAAAAGTTTTACTACTCATTTTCAATTATGTCAAAATTATTTACTGGATATTATTCTTTATTAAGGTTGATTTATTATAATAAAATCTTCCATATTGTATCGAATGAGTTATGATATGTTTGACTTTAGATGTGCTATTTTTATACCCTTCATGGTTTATGGTTGAATTATTGACATTTTTTCTGCTAGTTTTAATACGAATGTTTATGTTATGTTTCAACATTTTCATATGAGGAATACAGTGGACTTTGTAAGTGATGGGTGGGGCCCACTATAGCTACTCAATGAATCTGTAAGTCTCATGAGACAAAATAGTGTCTTGGAAGAAATCCTTGATAAAAAATTTATTTGTAGTCTTGGCATGAGGCCTTGACTATATGGTAATGATGTCCGGCGTTAGGCATTTCCTCATTATGAAATTAATTATTACATATAATTATTCGACTAGTAGAATATCCATGTGCAAGTTTATATGGTAATGTTTGATTTATTTTCTCCATAAAATGTTCAAGGTTATATTTAAAAGGCTGTTGTTTTTATTACACATCTTTCCTTAAAAGTTTATAGCTTCTGCTAAATTATTTACTCTAACTGAGCATCTTAACTCACCCCTTTCTTATGTTTTGTTTTCCCAGGATTCCAAGAAGTTTATTATGTTTGATATGAAGGGTTAAGCTAGGGGAATAATGGTGTTCTAAATGGATTATTTATGTTGTGTTTTATGTTTGAATGTGTAATGTAACGTTCATGTATGTAATCTATTTTCCAAGACTACTAAACTGATTGGTCCTTTGGGACTTGATTACTTGTAATCATGCAAATGTATCAAAATAATGCACCGGATTTGGGATTCTAGAGTCGAGGAATTACAGTTGGTATCAGAGGAAGTTTAGTACAAACTTTGGAAACTAGATTTAGAAAAAATATGATTAGATAACTTTACCCTAAGATAAACTTTGAGGATTGTTATAGAATAGCTTCCTAGAATTTTGGTAATGTAGAGATTTTGTGAGTTTTCCAAGCAATAAATCCTTATATGGATACGAGCAGGTATAGGCGGCTTTGGCACAGATGTACCTAGGAGTGAAAACTCTGACAATGAGTTTTAGGCTTGACCTGGGGTATCTTGGTACACGACAATGGGCCTTGCTGCACTCATGGTTATGACACTCCCGGGGGATATTCTTAGGATAATTCACATTTTCTTTGCAAACCATTATGAAGGATTTATGAGTAAATATGTCATTAAAGAAACCATTTTTATGATTATGAGACTAGATGTGTTAAAATATTCAATTAATGTTGAGGATTTTTTTAGTTTTTGGATTATACATTATGATATGATCTAACCTAGTATATTTCATCATTTAGAAATAGCTCCCGGTAGAAGGAATGATAACTCCATCAATACGTATGATCCAAAGAGTAAGAAGGATCATATCTTTAATGGTATTAAGCTAAAATTTAGAAAGGAAATAGTCTCTCATGTATTCTCATCATATGAAGAAATATTATCATGTGTTAATAAGATAAGTAAATAATTCTCTGAGTCCTATGGATTTGAAGGGAAGCAAGAGAAGAAAAGGATGGTATAGAGAAAGATGGATAAAGGGGAGAGGGGAAAGAAATATTTTCCCATATGTGATAAATGTGGAAATAATCAACTTGGTAAATGCTTAAAGGTAATGAAAGTTTGTTTTAAGTGTGGGAAAAAAGGACACCAAGTACATGATTGCAAGGGTAAGAAAATGATTTCAAATGTATAATGATTCATCTTCAAGGAGTTGGGACACTATGTGAATCAATGTCCAAATCATCAGATTATGCCCCAAATGATGTTATTGGATAATAATCAAGTTATTATATTATCACAAATAAAGATGAATAACTAGTGTTCTTATGTTGTTATTAAAGAATTATTTCATTTGAGTGTTGTATCAACGATGTACTGGTTATATGAATTATGTAAATAAATAAGTATTGTACTACAGTACTATTTCATTGAGGATTTGAGATTATATGGTTCTAAGAAAAGTGACTCAATAGAAAGTTAAAATTTTTAGAAAATAAATTGTTAAAGGAAAGATAAACCTTAATATGGTTCTGATACTGAGGTATTGATTTTGGAATAAGATATAATTGATTTGGATAAATTATATTCGATAATCTTGACTACATTGAAACTGATTAATTGTTTGTTTATTCCATTATTGTTGGAGTTTACAACATTTTTGGATATAAAGAGTATATCCAGTATTCTATAAGGAATAAGGGAGCATGAATGTAATCAGTAAGGTTTTATGTTAATTCAGGTTGTTATGGTGTTTTAAAAGAATACATGATGAAGGTATTCACATGTTTTTACATGAAAAAAAAAGATCTTCATTATGTTTACCTTCCTTATAAATTTTGGACTACAAGTTTGGACAGAAGTATTTTGGATAAGTCCAAATGTTGGAATGGATAAATTTTTACATTAGATACTATTGTTTAAGGTTAAAACATTTCTTAAGATTATTTTTGGATTGTTATAAAAAGGACAACTTGGAGGTCGGGTGACAGCATGTCACGTCTGGAAAAACCGCAAGACTTGAACCGGCAACCGAAGGGCGACAAGGGTGCATCACCTACCACTGGCCTATGTGATGTCCTTATTTGTATAATTTATTTTTTTTAAAGTTATGACAGATGAATTATAAATTCATTTTTTTAAACCGTATACGATTAGGATAAATAGAGTATTTTTTAGTTCTATTATCTTTTGGATTGAAAGATGAGTTTGTGGTATAAATTAGTTAAAAGATGGAACTCTACTTGTCATGTATATTTTTTTCTATTATTCTATAAAGAAATTAATTCTTATAATTTAGGGAAGGGATCTTAAAAACAAAAATGTGTAATCCTAATAACCTATGTTTTTTTGAACCAATGATATTTTAAATCATCTTAGATTGATGTCTTTGAGGCCCTCAATTTTACACTTGTTTGTGATTGATGACCTCAATAACTCCCTATAAATATTTACATTTTCCTCAAATTATGTGTCTATAATTTCCACCAATGTTCTTATATTTGAAACCCTAATTTGGTGGTGACTTTTTCATTTCTCCCTCTCTCTTATTAAGACTAAATTTTATTAACCCTATTTCCGATGTGGGTTTTCCACAATGTTATTTTCTATTTTAAACCTTTTATTTTCAAAGAACAATTTCAAATTGTGAGGACGCAATTTATTGAAAGAGGGGAGAATGTAACACCTCAAAATTTTATAGTACGTTATCTCTTTAAAGTAATTCAATAGCTTACGCTACACGCAACACCGAGTTCACACGCACCACGACTTACCAAACTAGCCATTCAAAAAGCAGTTATGAATACTATTAACTGAATTTTGAATTTTACATACTCCATATAATTTTATAATCCATATTATGTGTTTCTTAGACATAATATAAGAACATATTCATTTTTTTCAGATAAAATAAGTATTTTTCAAAAAAATGCAATTTTACTACCTTTTAATAGAGAACCCTTTTTAAAACCAATATTTGATGATTTTATATATTAAATTTAATGAAATTAAATTTTCCTTTAGAATAGGGACATAAAAATTTAGTTTGGATAAATTTTTGGTACTTTTCTGATAACTTTCATATTTTGATGAATAATGAAAAATACTAAAATTTAATTGAAAACAACTTTTTTAATCAAAATAATTTAGAGTATTAAACTATGAATTTGAGTGGTTTTAAAGTATAATTAGATTATATTTTGATCATTTAATACAATTTGGGTCATTATAAGTAATTTCACATTTAAATTGGACATAAACAAATGTCAATCTTTTGATAGTTTTTACTTTCTAAAAAAACCCACTTTCTGGTTTTAACAGTGAGAATTAATTTTCAATTAATTAATGAAACTAATATGTTTTGAATTTAGTAAAATATACATCGTTTTCAATTCTGAATATCAAAATCATCTTAGGGTGATTTTCTGGTATTTTTCTGAAAAGTTTCAATTTTTTATAAATAGTGAAAAACATTGCGTTATTATTTAAAACCGAATTTTTATTTAAATAATTATTTATTTTATTTAAATTTATTTTAAGTAAAAATAGATACATAATACCTATATAATTTCAATTTAATTCATTTGAGCCATTTTATAATAAAATTAGATGTATAAAATTTTATTGAACTCTTTACCGTCTTTTACCCACCTTCTAGGCATATTTGCAAATTTGCGTAAAACATAATTTTACCGCTTCTGTGAATTGAATTTTAAAAATCCAAGAGACTAGGTTGGAATCAGTAAGTAAAATTTGGTTCAATAAGATGAATATATTTTTTTGTGAATAGTAACCTTTGACTTTTATTTACCACAGTTAAAAGTAAATAGGGTAATTAAAAGTAAAAATGATATTATAATTACCCTAACACATTTCCTAATTCTATTGAATAAGTTTATTTCTACTAATATCAACCTTAAGAATAAAATATTATCCTTTTGGTCCACTTGGATTAGATTAGAACATTTATTATTATTTTATTTAAAGAATAGTTAAAAGTGTAAAATTCAAATTTTAACAACTAAAACATTTTTAATATAGGGTTATACATAAGATAAATTTGACTATAAATATTCATTAGAAAGATAAAAATATTTTATACATCATTTTATTTTATTTATAATTTTTAGACATTAAATAATTAAATTTATTTTTGACACAATGATGATGTAGTAATTACCTTATTAATGAAAGAATCAAATAAATGGTATTATAAATATTAAAATAAATATAATTTCAAAGTTTTTATGACATAAAATAATTTTATAGGTGAATATTACATTTTAGGGTTGATTAAATGTTTTTTTTTTTGAATTAATCAAGTTGTTATGACTTTCAAAAAAACCAAATACTAAATAGTGTCAAAATTAACATAAATGAGTTTTTAAAACAAATACTATATTATTAAATGATATAATATTCCTAAAAATATAAGGGTTGGTAAAAGGACTTATATAATGATAAATATGTCATTAATTAACCACTTGGGGTTCTATTGACTTTTTATAGTAATATTATTAACCATTTATTATAATAATACAAGAAGACATGGTAAATGTTAAACTATTTAACTAAGAGTTAAATCTAAAAGATAAGGTTAATATGGTGACCTAAAATTGTCTAAAACCTATTGTTTGAGAGTTTTTCGTCCCATAAACATCTTATCCTCGAATTAAATCCATTTATATCTATTATAAACCAAAAATTATATTATAATAAAATAATATTTCAAGCTTTTCCTAGAGTGCCCCTCACCTCTCTTATAAAAGGACACTTCCCCTTCTCTCAAATTCACACCTCCAAAGCCATTTGTCTCGGCCAAAACCTGATAAAATATCCTATAAACTACCCTAAATTAAACCTAGAGTCCTTAATTTAATCATAAATCCAACCTAAGGATCCCTTTTGATCAAATAAAAAGGAAGTACCCAAAGAAGAGGTAATAATTTCATCACCTCTTCCAGAGTTATTTTCTTCTTCCACTTCCACTTTCTTTATTGTTTCCATAATAAAATAATAACTCCATTAACTTATAAATACTATGATGTTATTATAAATATGGCACAACCATATTCATTATTCTATCCATCCAATGAATGACAAAGTTGTCATAAGTGCGTACGTACGGCTTACCGTTTGCACATCATGGTGTAGTTTGTTATTCAACACTTCATTATTTGTATGGGTATAATAATGAGTATAATTGGTGTAAATAATAAATATAACATGTTAATGTTTCTTTATAATTAATATATCATCCAATTACATACCATTTTATCATTAAGGAAATGATATTGTTGCTCGTGCATACATATGGCTTACCGTCTCCACGACGCGATGAGATTCATTTCCACATTCACCATTAAACGATGATTATAAAAAAATATATTATTAATAAGTATTTAATATATGACTTAATAATGCTACTATAAATGTGTGTGTGTGTGTGTATTTATATATTTATTTACATATATCTCAATCACTCACTTCCATTCAATATGATAAGAAAACGGAAACAACATCCATGCGTACGTACGGACTACCATCTCCATGAATGGTGTTTCCATTTCATGTATATATCTATTGTAAAAATTTATATTCTGAATATATATGATATATAAATCATTTTTTATATTCTGGAATTATTTAAATAATTATCTATGTTATACGATCAAGAATAACAAGTTAAAACACATACGATAAAGAAATTGATTATTACCCGAAATGTTACTTTAACATAGAAATTATTATGAATGGGCAGTATAAAGTCATAAATGAATCATGTATGATATAATAAATATGAATCTGGTTCTAGTATAATTTAATAACATACTATGGTCATTGTACATGAGGTTAAATGTACCCTCGACCAAATGAAAGTGCAAGGTAAGGGTTAATTCCTCAATCTCATTATTATCAGAGATTGTTTATGTGTAAGTATTTTCTAGGACATATTTATTATCCATGTACATATTTCATAAAAGACATTTCAAAATGATTCTTTTAAGGTAATATTTAACTAAAACATAATTTTAAATGTTTTAAATATTTATTCTTCTAAATCTTTCTCATTAATGTCCATGTTTTCAAAATGGTTTTAAGGATTTATTTATATGGACATGATTGTTTTAAAATGTTAATTACTTTAAAAAGTTTCAAAGTGGTATGGGACACTTTGATTCAAAACTCTATTTTAAATTACTTCCTTTATAAATGTGTGACTTTTAAATTATTTCACAAAAAGAGATATTTCTCTCAAAAAGTTTTACTGCTCATTTTCAACTATGTCAACATTCTTTACTAGATATTATTCTTGATTAAGGTTAATTTATTATAATACAATATTCCATATTGTATCGAATGAGTTATGATATGTTTTAATATGGATGTTCTATTTGTATACCCTTCATGGTTTATGGTTGAATTATTGACATT
The DNA here is from genome assembly GCA_963277665.1 of Viscum album. Classification (NCBI taxonomy): domain Eukaryota; kingdom Viridiplantae; phylum Streptophyta; class Magnoliopsida; order Santalales; family Viscaceae; genus Viscum; species Viscum album. The sequence goes on along the minus strand of OY728146.1, from coordinate 1,746,477,330 downwards.
TCGTATGCTAGTTTTAATACGAATTTTTATGTTATGTTTCAACATTTTCATGTGAGGAATGCAGTGGACTTAGTAAGTAAAAGGTGGGGTACGCTATAGACCCTCGATGCATTGGTAAGTCTCATGAGAAAAAATATAATCTTGGCACAATTCCTTGACAAAAATTTTATTTGTAGTCTTGGCACGAGTCATTGACTATGTGGTAATGATGTCCGGCATCAGGCATTCCCTCATTATGAAATTAATTATTACATATAATTATTAGAATAGTATAATATCTATGTGAATGTTTATATGGTAATTTTTGATTTATTTTCTCCATATTATGTTGAAGGTTATGTTTAAAAGGCATTTGTTTTTATTACACATCTTGCCTTAAAAGTTTATAGCTTCCATTAAATTATTTACCCTTACTAAGCATCTGAGCTCACCCCTTTATTATGTTTTGTTTTCCTAGGATTCCAAGAAGTTTATTATGTTTGATATGCAGGGTTAAGCTAGTGGAATAATGGTGTTATAAATGGATTATTTATTTTGTGTTTTATGTTTGAATGTGTAATGTAACGTTCATGTATGTAATATATTTTCCAAGACTACTAAATTGATCGGTCCTTCAGGACTTGATTCCTTGTAATCATGCCAATGTATTAGAATAATGCATTGGATCCGGGATTATGGAGTTGGGGCGTTACATCTGAACCATTATTTTCATATTCTTTACATTTACTTTACATATTGAGAGAACCAAACCATGCTTAATTTAACCAGAATTTGATTTATTCCTGTCAAAACTTGAGGGTTTTAGGTACTTATGTTTTAAATGATTGAGGCATTTGTTTGGTATTAAAGCCCCTATTTCAAAGAATCCTTTTTATAATGGCCTACCTTGAACATTTAATCCTTTTAGCCCTTATAATCCATGAGAATACTATTAGGTTAGCCACATTAAAAGCCAATTTTCCCTATCTAACCAACTCTTGAAGTGAAATTGCATAATCTAGTTGAACTTAAGTGTGGGGGAAGCTGTCTTGTGTTGTGCTGCCACATTTTATGATACTTTGTGTGGAAAATTAAATTCTAAAGAGATGTGTTTTCTGCTAAAGAAAATCATTATATTGAAATCTATTCCTTTTCTAAAGATTTCATGATAATTGAAGTTGTGCCTTTCTGGAGCTTTTAATAGAGGAAGAAAGTTGTTCCTATCTGGAGCTTTCAAGAAAATCATGTTTGAGAAGATTGACATTTTTATTGCTAAAATGTTGAATGGTATGAACATTCCTTTATTTTTCATGATTATGAACATGAATTTATGCTATGGGTATTGAGTAGGATAGCATATTTAAGTGAAAATTAGATTAATGCAATTTTTCTTCAAAAAGAGTCAATCCCCAGTCATTCAGCCTCAGAATTTTTCACATATAAATCCTACCAACTGAAAGCCAAAAAACAACCCTGAAAAGTCCTCAGAATAAACATATTTCCTTGACTCACATTGGGTGTTTATATAGAAATTTATCAAACCAATGATGACCCTTGTATGAGTTTGGATGAGAAAGGCATTGTTGAAAAATTGACATTTGGGTGATAAGAGAAAATTCAAGTGAGGCAAGTGTTTTGTGTGCATGGGAGGATAAATGAAGTTAAAATATATTGAATGATATAAATGGAGAACTTAAAATAGTGTTTTTTATGAGTCGTGATATCTTTTGTTTCTTGGTGTGGAATTTTTGGATCTCAAGGATATGTGTTTGTTTTGATTTGATATTTATGCTTACTTGTCACAATTTTTTTTGGAATACATGATAAGAGGTTTTTTCCGGGAGTGCAAAAGGGTAAGTGTGGAGGATTTGATAAAACACAATTTTATTGAATATTTTATTGATAATAAATAATATAATTTCCTCACATTGTGTTAACTATGTTTATTTATGGAATATTTAGAATTAGATCATTCATTTGAAAATTTGATGAAAATTCCAGTTTTACCCTTTAAAAATTCAAGGTAGAAGTTCAAACATAAATAATTTATTTGAATTATTTGAAATTAATATTTTTTAAATGTGTTCCTGACTTAATTTTAAACAACTTTTATTGAGGACATTGGATCTAAATCATGCATTTGGTTGGTGAAAATGGGGCATGAAGTCAAAGTTGGGCTGGACTCACCAAATTAGATGTGGGTTCTGTATTTGGGCCATAACTTCTACATCCGCACATGAATTGAGACAAAATTTTGATAGGATATCTAAAACAAAATTTCTCATAAATTATCCTTATTTAAGAACAGTTTTTTCACGCATTTTTAATGTAAAATAGGTGGTTCAAGTTGACTTAAAATATTTGGCCGAGATTCCCCATTCGCACTTAAAACCACTTTGAACCTAACTTCCCCACCACTATATAAATTGGTATTTTAACTCTTTAGTATGTTTGGTTAAGTAATTGGGAATGTTTTTCATAAAGGTTTTCTCTTGGGATCCCCTCACAACTCTTGGAAGAAGTAAGGTCTTGTGCAAACATCTCTTCTGAAAAGGCTCTCCTCTCCCACCTCCTCTTTGTATTTTTTTGCTTTCATGCTTGTATCTTGAATTTTTCTTCAATTAATCATCTATGTTTTTTCATTTTAATCTTCTTATCTTCCTATTTGGTTTTTAATCAAGAGTTTATATGATATTGGGTTCTACCCTTTCAATCCTTTGCTCATGCAAAACGTCTCCACGATGACCACACCGCTCATGGAAGAGTAGTTCTCTTAGTGATCAATTTATCTTCTACCCTATTAGTTTAATTATTTTGAATCATTGATCTACTTTAATTCACTTAATATGATCCATTAATTGAGTTTTTAAATTATAATAAACTAATCAAGCAATTGAACAATTAACACAAAAACACGCGAGGTCGAGTATTGTGTGAATTGTGAGAGCGCGATCTTAATCGGTAATACAAGACCACACGGGATAATTTTGTAGACTTCAAATAAAATCCCTAAAATCAATTAATACTCATCCCCAAAATTTATATGTGCTATAATTAACCACTGACCATAATATAACTTTAGAACATCAATCAAATCAGGGTGTTGCGATTTCATGTTCTGAAGCTAGCCTAGGGTTTAATTCTCTTCATATTTGTGGTAAAGTTAATTCTCATAGGGTTTGGGGGTTAACAAATTAGGGGAACAAAATTAAGTGGATATTAATTTAAATTATAATTATTAATAAGTAAATTAATAGGTATAGTTAGATCGATTATGTATTTTAAATATTGTCTAAAAAACATCTTCTTGTTGTGTCTTTTTAATCGAACTCCATTTCAAAAATAAAAAAAATATTATACAATCTTATTCTAGAAAAATTCTTCTAGTTTTATGAATGGTAAAAAAAACCAACATCCTTTCAAGTAGTTTTATTATTCCCTTTTATGTTATTTTTAAAATACCTTTAATAAGTTGTCAAATTTACTTCTTCTTTTGAGAGATGACCTTGGTTAGCCACTCTGATGCACCTAAGTGCCCAAGAAAATCACTAATCATTTGAGGGTGCCCATGATAGCGCCTTTAAAAGATATAAATTTTTATAAGTCTAAGAATAATAAGAATAATTATGATAAATTTGAAATAAAATTCTCTCAAAATAAAGTATCCATGAAGTGCTTCTATTGTGGAAGAATGGGGCACACTATGAGTATTTATCAGGAAGCTTAGGAGATCAATGTCAGAAGAAGAACTCAAGTTGCATCAACATCTCAGCTGAGAAATGATGATTTGAGGTATGTCTTTGATGTAAGATGTTTTATTTATTCTAATCATGGTAATTTGTCAAGACATTGTAGAAAGAAGAAATCGAGGAAGGAAAAAGAACCCAGAAGGAGATCCCCAGCTCATGCAGTGTACAACGAAGAAGCCTATACTAAAAGACAACATGGTAAGATGAAAATAGATTTATAGTCTTAGGTAAATCACAAGGATATCAATGAAAGGTGTATCAATCACCTCCTCTGTTACACTCACAAAAAATCCCCTGGAATGGATATGTACAATCCTGGAAGAAAAAGGGAGGAGATGCCCCAAGTGTAATTAAGAATAATGTAAAGTCGGTGGAAGGCTCAACCCCAACAAGAAAATGTGGCATGAATCAAACAATTTATAAAAGAAATATGAGTAAATAATGTCCTAGAAAATTTTCATGCCATGCCACAGAGTGGGAAGTGAAGGAAACAAAAATAGCTCATCAATAGAAGAAGAATCAAGAGTAGGTGATCAATGGAGAGATTCTTGGTTGAAGAATGAATCGTGAAAAATGGCATATTGGTGGATTATCAAAGAATAAAATTTCTACTAATGGGATTAATTCCCAAATTTTGAAAAAGTAAAAGCATCCAGAATCTTAATATCAGAAGAAAAACTCAGAATGTGGGTAAAGAATGACTTGTCATGTGGCCAAAATAGTTAAAGTTGGCTAGGCAGTTGGAGCAGGCAAGGAAAGAGTGTGATGCTTTGCAAGAAAGAATCAAAGGGTTGACCCATCAGGATCAACCACAATATTCTTCTTGAGTATTCCATAAGAACCCCTCTCCCTATGTGTATAAATGATATTAAATGGTGTTAAAGTATTTCAGGTTCAAGGGAGATACGATCCAAGGGGGAGTGGCATAAAAAGATGCAAAGTGGTGATGTGATGTTCTCCATAATTTCAATTAATTCAAATCAATCACAAGATCTGAAGAATTAAGCTGGAAGAATTTGTTGAAAGGATATAATTTTTTACAGCTACTTGAAAGGTATGTAATTAATTGAGAACAATGGACAATGATTGTGTTATTAACTTTATCTCTTATTTTCAACACTGAGTTCTGACTCATTAGTCTTAGAGGTTTTGTTGATGGCTCGTTAAAAAGTGCCACATGTGAAGAAATGATGAAGGGGAAGAAGAATGTTTTTGGGTGTAAATAGTGGTCCCAACAATTAAAAGTGTTTCATATCATTTGGAGAAACTTTTATCCCCTAATCAGATATAGTATCTCGATGGTATTGAAAGAATGAAATTTTATGTTCAAGAAGATCAATTAGGCGAAAAACAGATACATTCATGTATTTCATGATTATATTTTTTTTTCAACACCATGGCATCAGTTGAATATTTTCAGGATACCAAGATGTTGTAAGAGAATGGAAACAATGTTTCAACATGAGGCTGCAAAAATAGTTGAAATAAATGATGTCACTGTAGTATATAATGAATAGAATATTTAAAAGAATAGTGGACATTTTCTTTATGGAATAAATGATAAGGTAAAAAAATCAAGGTGATTTAAAGTGTAAAATGATAGTTCAAAAGAAGATACTGATGATGAGCAGGATGAAGAATCTGAAGATAAAAATTGGGTTCAATCTATGAATGTAGAGCTTGATCAAATTGAGAAAATTAGACATGGGGTATTGTTTCGAGTCCAATAGATAAGAATTTCATCGGGACTAAATGGGTCTTTCACAATAATATGAATGAATATGGTATAGTGATTCAAAAAAAAGAATGATTAGTGTGTAAAGGATACTCCCAGATAGAGGGTATTAATGTTGATGAGAAATTTTCACATGTTGCAAGGCTAAAAAATAATCCGGTTATTCTTAGTCATTGCAGTGCAACAGAAGTTCAAGGTTTTCCAAATGGATGTAAAATCTGCATTTTTTAAGGGATTTTAAAATAAGAAGTTTATATTGAGCATCTAGATGGTTTTCTCATTTATGAAGATGAGAACAAAGTGTGTCAGTTGAAGAAAGTGCTATATGGGATGAAACAAGCACCAAGAGCATGGTACTTGAGGCTTGATCGATATTTGAAGAAACTTGGCTTTCAATGTGGTGGAGTTGATTACAATCTCTATTTCAATAATGATAGTAATAAAATGATTGTGGTGTTGATTTATGTTGATGAAATCATATTTGGTAGATCAGGTGAAGCTCATTGTAGACAATTTTCCAAATTCATGAAATGTGAGTTTGAAATGTCAATGATTGGTGAGATGACGTTTTCCTTTAGTTTACGAGTGACACAAGGAAGGAATGACACTTTTATTTCTCAATCCAAATATTCCAAGGAGGTTCTAAAAAGACTTGGAATGGAAAATTCCAAGGATATGAAGACTCCAGTTGCTACCCGGATGAAATTATCAAAAGATGGTAATGGCAAGGTAGTTAATATCATAGAATATAGGCATATTATTGGAAGTTTACTATACCTAACAGCAACAAGACCTGATATTGTTTTTTCCACATTCCAAGTAGTGAGATACCAAATCAATCCCAAGGAAATCCACATTCTTGCGGTGAAAATAATACTTTAGTATATTAAGGGCACTGTGGATTTCGGTTTATTGTACAATGAAAAATATCAACAAGAGATATTGGGATATATAGATATAGATTGGGATAGATCAGCATATGATAGAAAATCAATGTCAAGTGGTGCATTCTATCTTGGAAGATTGTGTATTTATTAGCTAAGAAATAAGTAATATTTCACTTCATTGAGCACTGTAGAAGCTGAGTATTTTTTCACCAGTCAAGAATGAACACAATTATTATGGATGAAGTAGCAGCTTGATGATATGGGAGTTGAAGTGAAGTCTCCAATCATAATCTAGTTTGATAATTTAAGTGCTATAAATCTTAGAAAAAAATCTAGTCCATCACTCAAGTACAAAGCACATTGAGATCAAATATCATTTTATCAAAGAGAAGGTGGAGAAATGGCTAGTGAATTTGAATTATGTGCCAGTCGACTCCCTTCACTTGAGAAAGTGTGGATATGGGACCCCTCCCCTCTTCCCGAGGTATGGCGTGTCTTTCCCTAATGTATTAATCTGTGTTCTTTCCAATGTTGCAGACCACAAAGGAGTGACCTTTGGTTTCATTAACAAAGGGTTAGAAAGTGCGGTTCTTTGAGGGGGAGAAAATGCCTTAGTCAAGACACAGGGAGAAGTTGACAGATGGAGCAGCGAGATAGGGGGAGCAATGAGATAAGAGAAGGATTATTAAATCTGATGATGCTAGAAGTGATTGATCAAATATTATATATCACGACAGCTGAGGTTTGTGATGAAAGTGGAAGAGTGGTGTTTGAATGGTATCAAAAATTGGCGTCAGGAATGAAGTGATTCATTGATGAACTTTTCATTATACTCTTGTTTATCATGCCAAGCATTGCTCGTGTGGGCTTAGAGTATGTATTGAGTAAATAATTGATCTCTATCTAAATCTCAAGAGGTGAATGGTGGTAGCAGCTGGAGGAAGCTTCAATTAGGTATCAAAGTATGGAGAATCATTATAAAATCAGGTTCTCAAGATGAGTTATTAAGTTCCAAATATATTTTTTACAACCCATGTTGACAGAGAACCATGACAAAGGAATGGAAGATCTGGAGGTGATACAAAAAGAACAGACACAAGCTGATGTCATTTTCCAGTTTTTTCCAAATTTTTTAGGGTTCAAAATTTGGAGTTTGGCCAAGAATCGTGAAAAGTGTATTTTCTTTAAGGCCATTTAAAAATATGGCTAAGGCATGAACTTCATGAATACTGGGGTTTCACGATGGGTGGTTCGCGAAGACGTGAAATTTTTTTTACGATGATCTTCGTGATTATGAAAAATCTTTGTGAAAGTGGATTTTCTTGAAGGCCGTATAAAAATATGGCTAAGGCATGAATTTTGTGAAGACGGGGTTTTCACGAAGGGTGATTTGTGAAGACACAAAATTTTTTGATGATGATCTTCATGATTACGTAAAATCTTTGTGAAAGTGGATTTCCTTGAAGGCCATATAAAAATATGGCTAAGGCATGAATTTTGTGAATACTGGGGTTTCGCAATGGATGGTTCATGAAGAAGTGAAAGTTTTTTACGGTGATCTCTGCAATTATGAAAAATCTTTGCAAAAGTGTATTTTCTTAAATTACATATGAAAATATGGTTATGGTATGAGTTTCCTGAAGAATTGGAGTTCACAAAGGGTGGTTCGTGGATACTTGAAGGTTTCTGATGGTCGTCTCCACAAAAAAGGGAGTATTGCGAAGGAAAATGAGGTACTTTGAAAAATGGTGATGATGTGACTGGAATTTTTGGTGGAAATGCCTATAAATAGGTATCTATCCCCTTAATAAGAAGAGAGAGTGAGACTTAACAAAAATATTAAGGCTCTAAATTTGCAAATATGTCCACAAAGGTATTATGCGAAGACATTCGTGAAGGCTAAAATCCAACTGAATGTTCTGGGCTTTGTGAAATAGAATTGTTTCATGAATGCAGAGTGATTTTTGGGGAAAAGTAAGAGCTTCGTGAAGGCTACAAAATCCAACCGATTTTTCGGAGTTTTGTTGAAGTAAATGAGTTTCATGAAGACCGTTTGATCTTCGCGAAGGGTCTTTGTGAAGAGCTCTGCAAAGAAGCTTTACGAAAGAGGGTTTTTCCCGAAGGTAGTGAGAATCGCAAAGGGTGTTTAGAAGGAATTTCCCAGTGAATCTATGGTAAAGGGGTATTCATCAGTGAATGAAAAGTGAACTTCAACAAAGAATCTATATGCAGTGGAGGATGCATCCATTATTGATAATGAAGGGACCTAAGAGTCCATAAACTTTGAATGGATTCTTTCAAGAGCAGTGAGAAAAGGATGAGGAAGAATGTGATCCTCTCCACCGGCAGTGATTCATAGAGAGAGTCACAGTGAGTGACCCTTGGGAAAGATTTTTGATAACCCTAAACTTTGTAAAGGTAGATAGTCTAGGCATAGAAGTGATCTATCCCGAACATTGGAAATTGGCAGTGAGCTTTAATGGATTTGGTACATCTACACATCATCGTTGTATGCTCCTTATATGTAGCCCGGGAAGGGTGAACCAAGTAAAAAATTGTGTGCTAGTATGCTTGGTTTTATGCATTGCATTCAAATCGTCATCATCAAATAAAGAAGGGAAGAATAAGATCAACAGTAACACATAAGTACAAACAAAGTGACCCTTATAATAAAGAGGTCAAAATTTAGTGGGGCATGGATAATTTTGAAAATAATATCCATACCCTGATTCACCCCCCCCCCCTCTTAGGGTATCTAGACCTCTTTTTGTCCTAACAATAATTATTTGATATAATGGTCCACCTAGTGGTTCACTTGGTTAGAGAGGTTCAATTGTGTGATCATGTCCATTACAGATGGATGTACCTCATTGAACGGTATATGAAGATTTTGAAAAGGTGTGTCAAGAATCGAAGTCGGACAGAAGGTTGTATTACAGAACAATATGTTGTTAAAGAAACTATATAATTTTGTACCGATTACCTATAAAATGTTGAAAGCATCAGTCTCCCAAAGTCTTGTCACAGTAAATGTCTTCTAGGTGAAGGGATTTCCAAAAGAGATGTTGTTACAATTACTTTGACAGAGTGGCAGCAAGGCACCTTTACATATTACATAATACTGAAGATGTTGATTCATACATTGAATCCCACAAAGAAATTCTTAGAGATTTGAATCCATCAAAGGTTGAAGGATGGATATCAAATACACATAATCAATAGTTTATATGATGGTTCAAATATCAAATTTATAATGAGTTATCTGAAAATTCAAATTCAATTGATGAATGACTTCAATGGTAAACTAGAGGACTGAATGCAAATGTTATATCTTACACTAGTTTTGTAATCAATGGTTATACGTTCTATACAAATGAACATGATGACTTCAGTATGATGCAAAACATTAGTGTTACGCTTGTGGCTGAAACGATGCATATATCTAGTTCCAAGGATAGAAATCCAATTTATGAAAATATTTCATATTTTGGAATTATCAAATAGATATACGATTTGGGTTATACAACATTTCAAGTGCCGATTTTCCGTTGCAAATGGGTTGACAATATCAATGGTGTGAAAGTTGATGAAATGGGCATTGTGAAGGTGAATTTTAGTGTGGAAGGGGAAAAAGACAAGTCATTCATAATGGAATCACAAACAGTGCAAGTATTTTATGTCTCTGATCTAACAAATAAGAATTGGTCGATTGTCCAGCTAATGACTAAAACAAATGTCGAGTCAGATGAAAATTCAATTGAGGATGACCCTTTTATTGGGACATCACAATCAGTTCATGATGGTCCCAATGTAGACAATGTCTTGTATGTTAGAGGGGGCACAAAGGGGATTTGGATTCTTGATAAAGGAACCAAATCATTGAAAGCTTTAAAAAAGAGTTCAATGAGAAGGTAAAAGTGTTTTTAATATATTGTGTTTTTTCTCATAATATTATATGTTATCTACTGTATTAACATAATTTAAATTGAATGTTTGACTACTCATGTAGAAAATGTCTTCTACACATGATGATGTAACCAATATCTTGAAAGAACAAACTATAATGAAGGAAACTCTTTAAAAATATGTAAAGGTAATGTTACGATATACTCTATATTTTACCGAAAAAATATATAATGGAACGTTGATTTAATTTTAGTAAAAAGGACAATTGACGTACTCAAAACTGAGAAAACGCATTCAGATTGTTTTGATACTTTAGGAAAACAATCCATAAGTGGTTTAGAATGTGTAGGAATTAGCTGCACCTCAATCTGATTCACGGTGTGACCGATATAACTCTAAGTGCATTTTTATTTAAAATTGACATCAATTTTAGTAAAAAAACAAACCGACCTACTCAAAACCGAAAAAATACATTCAGATTATTTTGATACTTTAGGACAACGATCCATAAGTGATTTGAGATGTTCATGAATCTACCGCACATCAATTCGATGCACAGTGTGACCGGTATGACTCCAAGTGCGTGTTTTTATTTAAAATTGACATCAATTTTAGTAAAAAGTCCAAGTGACCTAGTCAAAAATGAGAAAACATATTCAAATTTTTTAAATACTTTAGAAAACGATCCATGAGTTATTTGTGATGTGTAGGAATCAGCCGCACCTCAATCCGCTGCACAATGTGATCGATATGAGTCAAAGTGTGTGTTTCAATTTTAAAATGACATTTTTGTAAAAAAGACAAGTGACGTACTCAAAACTGAGCAAACACGTTCAGATTATTTTGATACTTTAGGACAAAAATCCATATATCATTTGGGACATATAAGAATCAGTCACACCTCAAATACGATGCATGGTATGACCGATATGACTCAAAGTGCATCTTTTTATTTAAAATTGTCATCGATTTTAGTAAAATGGACAACTGCCCTACTCAAAACTGAGAAAACGGAATCATATTGTTTTGATACTTTACGAAAACAATCCATAAGCCATTTGTGATATGTAGGAATCGGACACACCCCGGTCTAATACATGATGTGCCCGATATGACTCAAAGTGTCCATTATCAGTTTAAAATCGACATTTTAGTTCAAAAAGTGTCACTCGTTGAAAACTGATCAAACGCGCTCAGATTTTCTTGATAATTTAGGACAACAATTCATTAGTCATTTGTGACATGCAGAAACTTGTTTCATATCAAACCAATACACGATATGATCGGAATGAGTCAAAAGTGTGTGTTTCTGGTTTAAAATGACATTTTAGTAAAAAAGACAACTGACGTACTCAAAACCGAGCAAACACATTCAAATTGTTTTGATACTTTAGGACAAGAATCCACAAGTCATTTGAGATGTGTTGGAATCAGCTGCACCTCAATCTGATGCACGGTGTGACCGGTATGACTCCAAGTGCGTTTTTTTATTTAAAATTGACATCGATTTTAGTAAAATTAACATTTTCTCTTAATTTATTTCTTTATGTTATTACTAACATAAGAATTGTTTTCTTATACAGGTGCATTCTTTTGTTCGAGCATGAGTGGTTTGTTCGACAATAGCATGAGTCGGGTCAGGATTAAAAGATAAAGGAATATTGATATTTTTGAATGTATGTAATAATTTGTATTTATATAATTGTATAAAGCAATGTTTGAAATGTCTATAATATAGTGTTTTTTTCTTGCGTTTGTATTGTAAATTTCATTTCATTTAAATCCTGTATTAGGACTTGTTTTTGTTGATATCTGATATGTTTCTGGTGTTGTGGTGTGCTGTTACAGCACAGTGCAGTGGTGCTGCAGTGTGATGTTACAACACACTACAATATGGCCCTTTATGAGCGCTTTTAGAAGTGTTGATAAAGGACACATTTATCGGTGCTAATAAAGGTATACTTTATCAGCGCTGAGAAAAGGTCTTTTATCAGTGTTTTTATAAGCGCGGAATAAGGTATACTTTATCAGTGCTTCTATAAGCACCAATAAAAGACTCATTATCAGCGCTTTTATAAGCACTGATAAATGATGTCTTTAGGGGCGCTAAAGTGATGATAAATGATTCATTTATCAGTGCTTTTAAAAGCACTGATAAAGGTCTCATTTATTAGTGCTTTTAAAAGCGCTGCTAAAGGTCTTATTTATCATCGTTTTTTTAGTGTCGATAAAGTATCCTTTATTAACGTTTTTCAGCACTGATAAAAGGCCAGAGCTTTTATCCTCGCTCATTTAGTCAGTGCTTTTCTAGCACTAATAAAGGTCATTTTTAACGCAGCTAAAGACCTATTTTGTACCAGTGTATATAACATACATTTATATATATATATATGCATAACACACACACACAAATATATATATATATCAAATAAAACATGTGTGTGTGTGTGTGTTTATATATGATATACCAAAAATGATTATATAGATAATACATATACATATACATAAACAATATGAACATGTATAAATATATATAAATGATAAAATATGTGTGTGTAGACACACGTACACTATAAAACACACACACACACACGTACACGTATCTGTGTATCATGTGTACACGCACACATCATACATATATACATGTGTGTGTGTATAAGCATAAATATACAATGCACAGATATATATATATATGTATATGTATATATATATAACATATATAAAAATCTGATTTAGGAAATACATATACGTAAACATTATGAACACACACACACATAGTATCTATATATATATACACACATATAGTATAAAACACTTATATATACATCATATATTAAAAATTAAATACAAAAATATATATTTACATACTACAATCAGAACATACATATATAAATTATAATATATATATATATATATATATATATATATATATATATATCAAGAGAGGGGGAGCGAAGAAGAATACCAAAGAATGAACTAAATCTAGAAAACTACATGATTTACATTAAAAAAACATCACTGGCATGGATAAAGAATTTTGAATTAAATACCAAAAATTTAATGTTGTTTTGAAGAAGAAAACCAAAGTTCAAGGAAACATCAACAACGATTCGGAAAAACTGTGTGATTGGTCGAATTAGGAAGAAGAATGGGTGGTGGGAGGTTTAAATTATAAGAGAATTTCTCAATGCTATAAGTGAAAGTGCTAAGAAAATATGTCTTGGTGCTAATTTAGCACAATGAGAAGTGACCTTTCTTTAAGTTTTTAAAAAAACACTAAAAGAGGCGTCCTATTTTTTCCTAGATCTAGCATAGTGGTGTTTCCACTTTTCTTCTTTATTGGTTTACATTTAGTAAAATAAAATGTGTTTTTTATATCATTTATTTGTAGAATTTGGACTTAAATGTATTTGTTTTTATTGTAAATACAGTGATTTTGGACATGGTTTTATTATTATATTTTTTGCTTGTTTTCTTTAGTTTTTGCACAATTCTTCATAAATTAAAAAATATTATTTTTATCATTGGTTATTAGAATACCTAACATGAAAAATAATTTTTCATGTCGGTTATCATAATTATTGAGGTTGTGGAAGAGTTTTCACGGCGATTATTTTAGAAACAGTTGTGGAAACCCAATGAGAATTATTTTCTAAAGAGTTATTTTTCACATTGGTTTATGTGCCCGAATGGTCCGAAGACCTTTTTATTTTATTATGGATAATCCATCTTTTAAGGGTTGAAGGGGAGCCAGTACATGACCCGTAGGTCCCAAGACACAAGGTCCGACATGAATTTCAATACATGACCCCAATAAGGTTTCCTTGTTGTTTATTAAGCCAATATTAATATTAATGTTACTTATAGTTTATCTTGCCGATTTTTGAAATAGTCGATGTGAAATATTTTTAACATTAGTTTTCATAACCGATATTAAAAATATATTTTGAACATTACTAAGAGTAATTAGAGATGACAATGGGTCGAGTGCCCAAGAAATTTGGGTTCCGAACCATAACTCATTCAGTTTTACAAAACCCAATCTCGTTTATAAATTGTTTTATTTAATGCAATACCTTAATCCAATACCCTGTTATATTTTTAAAATATCCATTTAAATGCCCTGACTCGTTTATAATTCCAAGTTTTTTAATTCCATTTATAAATTTAAAATGGATTGGTCTCAAATTAAATAAATATATTTTATAATTGTATAATCATTTAGAAATATATTTATAATGGTAATAATTAATTTAATCCGATTCGAATTGAAAATTCATTTATAAATCTAATATACAAAAATAAAATAAATAAATATATTTTATCAAATTACTATTATCTAAAAATATATAATTAACAAATTAATAATAATAAATTTAATGGAGGGATGATGTCAAGATCACACATTCAATCATGGTTGTTTTGGTCCACACGCGGAGCTACTGCGTATTTAGATGGCCCGTCCTTTCACAAGTATCATTACATGCGACAGCGACCACACCATGTTCTATTGATCGCACATGTACACCCGCAAATTAATCAAACCCCCAACACCTTCCACTTTACGCGCTTATTTTACCTCCTCAATAACTTATTCTATTTTATATTTAAATATAATATATAAATATCATTTCTATAACTATATTATAATAAAAAACTATTATCAATCTTATTTTCACAGTTTTTTATATAAAAAATTATCAAATTTATATTAATCAATGTAGTATATTTGTATACATTAATTACAAATCGTATATATAAATATAAATATGATATGTTAATATTTTATTTAAACAGTTATATAAATATATAAATGAATATATTTATTTAAATATGTAATTTGTAATTAATTTATATATTTATAACCATATTAAATAATTTAAAACATACGTACATTTTGCATGTGTATGCATATGTATGTAGATGTGTGTACGTTTGTATGTGTATGCATGTGTGTTTGTATGTGTTGTATATGTGTATATATATGTGTTGGCGTGTGTGTTTATGTGTGTGTGTATATGTTTGAATGTGTGCATATATGTATGTGCATATGCGTGTGTACATGTATTTGTAGGTGTATGCATGCAAATATGTACGTCTATGCAGGTATATGTATGTGTATGTGTGTGTATGTGTAGGCGTATGCGTATGTCTATGTGTATGTGTGTATATGACATGTCTATATGTGCATGTATGTGCATGTTTATGTAGCATGTGTGTCTATGTAGTACGTGCATGCATGCGTGTGCGTGTGCATGCACGAGTATGTAGTTGTATGTATTTGTATGTGTATACATGCGTGTACGTGCATGTGTATGTATATGCATATATGCATGTGTGTGCGCACACATTTATGTGCATATATGTGTACATGTATGTCTATGTGTATGTATGCGTGTATGTGTATGTGTATGTGGACGTGCATGTGCATGTGCATGTTATGTGTATGTGTATGTGTAAGTGTATGTGTATGTGTACGTGTTTGTGTGTGTATGTGTATTTGTACATGTATATCTATGTGTATGTATGAGTGTATGTTTATGCATATGTATATGTGCATGTGTATGTATGTTTATGTACTATGTGAATGCATGCATACGTATGTGTATGTATGTGCATTCACGTGTATGTAACTGCATGTATGTGTATGTGTATACATACGTGTATGTGCATGCACATACATGTATGTGTATGTGTATGTGTATTTGTACGTGTATGTACGTGTACATGTATGTATGTGTGTATGTGTATGTTTGTTTATTCATTTAATTCTATTTATTCATTTTTAATATTTCTCCATTTTAGTATTTTTTTAATTTATTCATTCTTAACACTTATTCATTTTTTATTATGTATTCATTTAATATTTTTGTAATATATTCAATTTTTATAGTTATTTATACATTTTTAAATATTTATACACTTAATTAAATAAACATATTTTTATTTATTATTAAAAATTCTAAACTTAATCATATTTTTTATATACAATCAATACAAAACATACATCAATAATTAGCAATAGTAACATTATTTATTTATTCATTTTTTAATGTGTTTACAATTCATGTAATTAATGTTACGAACTCACTTTTTAAAAAATATTTTTTTTAATTTATTCAATTTAATTTCTTCATTTTTCATATTATTTCATTTTTTTTCATTTTTTATATTTATTAATTTTTCATATTTTTTGAATTCATTCATTTTTTAAAATTTATACATATTTATTTATTATGTTTTAATATTTTCAATATGTTTGTAATTTATAGAATTAATGTTTACTAATTTTTATTTATTAAGTTTTAATATTTTTAATACGTTTGAAATTTATATAATTGATTTCTATAAAAGCATTTTAGTTTTAATATTTTTGTATAGTTAATGTAATTCATTTTTAATAATTTTGTTATTTATGCAATTAGTATTATTTATTTATTCATTTTTATGTGGTTTTTATTCATGTAATTAATATTGTGAATCCACTTTTTAATTTTTTTTGTAATTTATTCAATTTTATTTATTCATTTTTAATATTCTTTCAATCAATATTATCTATTCATTTTTAATATTTATTAATTTTTAATATTTTTGGAATTTATTTGTCTTTTTAATAATAAATATTTATCTACTAAGTTTAAATATTTTCAATACATTTCTAATTTACATGATTAACATTCATTCAAATTTATTTATTAAGTTCTAATATTTTTAAAATGTTTAAAATTTATATAATAAATTTATTTAAATGCATTTTTTTAATATTTTTGCAATTTAAATAGTTAATATAATTCATTTTCAATAGTTTTGTATTTATATAATTTATTTATTCACCATTCTTCATTTTTGTATGTGTTTACAATTAATGTAATTAATCTTATGAATTAATTTTTTAAATAGTTTTGTAATCTATTAAATTGTATTTATTCATTGTTAATATTCTTTCATTTAGTATTATTTATTCATTTTTAATATTTAATATTTTTTAATTTTTTTTTAAAATTTAAAATTTTTAATATTTATTTATACATATTTATTTACTATGTTTTAATATTTTCAATATGTTTGTAATTTATATGAATAATATTTATTCATTTTGTTTATTATTTTTTAATATGTTTGAAATTTATATAATTTATTTATTTAAATGCATTCTTTAATATTTTTATAATTTAAATAGTTAATATTATTCATTTTTAGTAATTTTGTTATTTATATAATCAATATTATCAATTTGTACTTTTTTTCATTTTTATGTGTTTGTAATTTATGTATTTAATGTTATGAATTCACCTTTTTATAATATATTTTTTATAATTAATTCAAATTTATTTACCCATTTCTAATACACATTCATTCAATATTATTTATTATTTTTTAATATTTTCAAAATTTAATCATTTTTAATATTTATTTATACATATTTATTTATTAAGTTTTAATATTTTCAACATGTTTGTAATTTATATAATTAATTTATTTAAATACTTTTTCAATATTTTTTTAATTTAGCATAGTTCATTTTTAATATTTTTAATATTTATATAATTAATATTATTTAGTTATTCATTTTTGTTTATATTTTTTTTTTACATTTTTATCACCGTTAGGTTAAGAACTGATAAATATTAATTTTTCCAGTGCTGATAAAAGTGATGATTATCAACGCAAAGAAAACACGTATAAAAGTGTTATTTCTCTATGCATATGTTTTTAGCGATGATAAAATCTATTTTTATTTGCACTTTTAGTAAGCGTTGATAAAACCATCTGCCCTCTTTATAAAAGATTCCCAACAAATTGTGTCTTCCTCGCACCACACTCAAGATCTCATGGAACCAAAGGTCTGCTGCAGCCGAAGTTGATTGTTTTGGACAAATCATACCTTAAAAACAAAGATATGAAATTCTGAATTTGTTTTTAAGGAATCTTAGTCGTTCTTTCATGTGTTTTGCACGTTTTTTGGGTTTATCTTCCCTTTAATCCCACACGATCCTTGGAAATGTGATTAAATATCACATAATTGCTGAGAGTATGTTTAATATGACGAGAGTCTGGTAGAATTCACTTTAATTACACGAGTGTATATTTTTGATTTTATTCATCCACAACCCATGAAATTCCTAGTAAATCATATGCAGTTGCACTTTGCACCTGAAAATCAATGAAAATCTCATTTTAAAGTGTAGACTTATACCAAAATTAATTCTCAAATTAATAAAACAATATAAAGCATGAAATTAAGCCAATGAACAATTTAACTCTAAAATATTCTAAAACACTAAAAAATGTGATAAACCAATGAAAATATGAGATAACATTTGAAATTAAAATCAATTAAAATGTCACAATTTTCTCATTTTATCACTCCCACACTTAATCCATTATACTCATGTGAAATATCTACACTTAATCCAAACTCAAACCAATTAAATCGAAAATAGAAATGATAACTCATTTTCCATCACATTCTTATATAGCTTATTTTATGATTTTTATTCCCTTTTTATTATGCTCAAGAAATTTCATTCAAGTTAATTGATCAATCCATTCACATGTTTACCTACCTCACATAGAAATGCATCACCCTTACTCAAGAATATAAGTTTTCAAGCTTTCCTCTTCTTGAGATCATGAACACTTTGCATAATATTGCAATGTACCTACATCTCCACTCAAAGAGAAAAGTTGTGCTCAATCATAAGGACTTTTACATGAGTTACATAGGGAATTTAGGTTGGTGGTTTGATGTTTAAAAATAAATGATTCAAAGAGGTATTTTTATCTCTTTAGATTCAATGCATGAAATTACAAGAAAAGACAATAAAAATTCACTCATCCCCCCCAATGCATCACCAAATATAATATTTCCACCCCTTTCAATGGTAAGATGCATAACAAAATTTAGAAAATCACAAATAAAATTATAAATATTTTTTCCATTATAATTAATATAATTAACCCAATGTTGTTAAACTTCATTTTAAGAGTTTACATTATTCTCAATTACAGATAAATCAAAATTTGAATATTGCCAATTTTTTTAGAATTTAAAATTTTCAAAACATTCATTTTTATAATTTTAATAACAAGGTTGTTTATTTTTTGAATTCCATTACTCACTAAAATTATTTTTTGTGATTAAATACACCCTCTTCATGGTTTTGAAATTTGAAAATTTGGGTTATTTTGGTTAAAACATTCATTTTTCCCATTCTATCAACAATCTTAACTATTTTCAAAATCTCATGACATATTAAAATTGTTATTTTGATCATTACCAAATGAAGAATTCAAATATGATATCTTTCATAAATTTACAAATGTAATAACCATAATCAATGTGATTAATTTGTTTCAAACACTGCGAGAACATTGTGAAAAATAAGTAATTTGTTTTGATATATGTTTTGATAGTGAAATATTATTATATATACCCTAATACTTATCCAGTTTTATAAATTCATAGGTTTCTTATGAACATCGATAGCGACATGGAGTGAATCATCTCCCTTTATGAATCAATTAAAAAATTGATTTATGATATGCGACTTCTTGTAAAAAAATAAGTATTATAATAATTTAAATTCACACAATTCTTAGCCTTTATATGTTCTAACAAGTTCTTGACACAATTCCAATTTATATCAAATATGATGACTATATGTGTGTATATATAAAGAGAAACCTTTTAGGGTTCTAAGCTCATACCTTTTGTGTATTTTTTTTTTAAATATGAATATTATAGAATCAGATAGGATGAATATGAATACAAAATGGCTGGATGTCAATTGTATGACAAAAGAGTATGATGATGGGGTGAAAGAGTTCATCGAGTTTGTAAAAGATTGTGCATATGACCCTCTTCAAATCCCTTTTCCATGTTTATGTTGTTGTTATTCAAGATTAATTAGTCTAGTGGATGTGGAAGAACACTTGATCTGTCAAAAAATAGATGAGATTCATAAATGTTGGAATAAACACAGAGATTAACTGAATGTAGCTAGTGTCTGAGATAACACTGCATTTTATGGATCATTTGATATGATTACAAGTGTGAATGATGATGAAGACTATATCGAGGATATGATTACAAATGTAAATTATGTTGAAGATCATATCGTGGAAATGCCAATGACCATTCAAGATGAACTTCAAGATTATCCAAAACTATTTTAGAAGTTAAAGAGTTGTGCAAATATTCCATTGTATGCTTATTGTACTAAATATAAAAAATTATTATCCATAATAAAGCTATATAATGTAAAAACAGGCAATAGATGGAGTGACACCAACTTTACTGAACTACTTTCTCTCTTGAATGATATGCTACCAGAAGTTAACGAGCTTCCTTGTTGAACATATTACATTAAAATAATACTAAGTTTAATGGGTATTATCTTTGAAAGAATACATGTCTATCTAAATAAGTGTATATTATTTTTCAAGGACCAAAAATCACATAGAAAATGCCCAATGTGTGGTGCATTTAGATACAAGAAAGATTAATTAAGCCCTTAAAAATTTGTATGTAACTTTCCAATCATTACAAGGTTTAGGTGCTTATTTGGAAGAGAAGATACTGTAAGACAATTGACGCAACATACAGATACAAGAAATCAAGATGAGAAACTTTATCACCCAACAGACTCTCCTCAGTGGAAGAAAAATGATCACGAGTATCCTTAATTTGGAAATGAGTCGAGAAACCTTTGTCTTTCCCTATCTACAGATGGAGTGAATCCTTTTGCTTTACAAAGTATCACTCACTGTACATAACCGAGTTGATAAATTATGAATTTCCACCCATGGTTATACATGAATCAAAAATACATTATGTTATCTCTACTTATAACCTGAATAGCCCGAAGGCCTTTGTTTTTTATTGATTTTTATAAACCCCCTTTAAAGGGACGAGTGAGAACCCTTACAAGGCCTGTAGGCTTAGAGATTACATGACCCGTAGGCTTATGAGACATTACATGGCCCAAAGGTCTTAGGGAATTCAACCAACTTATAACTACAAGTAACTACCCCTCCCCAGCAACTACATCGTGATGGTAGCACTACACCTTTACATGGTCGTCCGACTAAGCTTCTCGTGCAAGCACATGCTGATACCAATGAAATTTCCATACCCTCTCATTATTCCAAATCCGTTGGTTCTACTCCGGTGGGTGCGCTTGCTCTAAATCCTCCTCTGGGGCTGCTCCTTTTTTGTAGAGTATGTCTGGGGAAACTGCATTGATCATGTGGCCTGAAAGCCTTGAGGTGCCCCGAAGGACTTGAGGTGGCCCGAAGGCCTTGTGGTGGCCTGAAAGCCTTACTGGCCTAAAGTCCTTGGGTGGACCAAAGGCCTTGAAGGACCCGAAGACCAAACTGGTGGACCGAAGGCCCAAATAGGTGAATAGTTCCAACTGCTACAGTACCGAACAGTAACTGATACAGTTCTACTACAGTACCTGCAACAATACCTCTACAGTAACTGCTACATAATAAGGTACAACACTATTTCCACTAATAGGTGATCAACAGTTTGAGAATGTAAATGATATGACCACCACTTTTGGTTGACCTTCTTCAAAAAACCTTATGAAAACTTATTGAAAAAATAGATCATTTTTTTGAATTACCATATAGGAATTTTTTGTACATCAAACATTTTATTGATGTAATAAATGTATAAGAAAATTTATGTGTTATTATCATTGAAATTTTACTAAATGAACCCAGTAAAATAAAGGATGACATTAAGGTTTGGTTGGATATGACTGACATTGAGATATAGGAAGAGTTAGTGTCAGTGAAGGGTGAAAGACAATTTTTCTTGCTCCAGCTACTTACAATATTTCTAGTAAAGAGAGATATTAGTTTTGAAACTTTCTAAATGATGTAAAGTTTCTTAAGGAGTATTCATAAAATATCAAGAATATCATGTCAATGAATGATTTAAATTTAAAGGTACTAAAATCACACGACTGCCATGATTTTATGTAAGATCTAATGCATGTAGATTTACATTTCATTTTTCCTAAAAATTTCCATTATACATTAACCAAGTTTTTTTCTTTTTCAAATCCATGTGAAGTAATGTTATTGGTCCATTGAAATTTACAACTATAAAAAAGGAAATTTATATCATATTATGTGAATTGGAGATGTTATTCCAACCATCATTCATTGATATGATGGTTTACTTGATAGTTCACTTGGTTAGAGAGACCTGACTATGTGGTCCTGTACATTATATATAGATGCAACCCATTGAACGATATATGAATATTTTGAAAGGTATATCAAAAATAGAAGTCGGCCTGAAGGTTTTATTACAGAGAAATATATTTTTAAGGAATATTTTGAATTATGTATCGACTACTTATCTTATGTGGAAAGCCTTATTCTACCAAAATCTTGTTAGAGTTGGTGTCCTGAGAACCAACTGTTTATACTTTGATTACATGAATGTACACTTATTATATATTGTTCATTGTTCTGCATGACTATAATATAATAATGTCCTAGAATATTTATTGCATTAATAAAATCATGGCAGATCCCTGCTATGATGAGAACCTTGAAATGCTATAACAATATTCTTAAATAAAGTTATATAGTTGGATGACATACTATGATAGGACACATATTATACAGACCGTCATGTGTGAGTACTCGTAAGAAGACAAGACTCTCCCTCATGGAGTTCGCACTTGGTAATCTCCAATATGGGAGATTATGAGAACAGACCCGCCAGTAGTAATTACACATGTCTTGGTGTCATCAGGCATTGCTATCTACGAGCATGTGTAATGGTCCTTAGACTGAAATATTATCATTAACTCATGTCATGACTCGCGCACTTAGATTTTCTGACGAAAACCGTCATGAAGACAATTGGTGGGAAGTAGGGTACGTTGGGTGCATCATGAATGACATGTTGTTAATGGATAAATTGAGGAAATATTTGTCCCTTCTATATCTATAGAAGTAGATATCTCGGGTCCTTTGATTTAAATATAACTATTGCCCAAATTCCATGGCCATGGTGTCATGATGAGTTTATTTCTGGAAGTCAAAGAATGACAGATCAAGCATATAGGTTTATGAAACTGCCATGAAACCTTCTTGATGAGATATTGAGACAACGAGATTAAATTTCATGGTAAGAATTCGTATGAGGTGACACGTCAATGCGACATCAAATTCTTTCTCTTGGGTTCCTTGACCCGTTGATAGACAACAATCTTGGACTTTAGGAAAGCCCGCCTAATGCCAATAAGAAAGAGGCCTAGAGGGTCACACACTAAGTGTATCCAAGTATCTCAAGTAGAATAAATATTATTCCCATATGTGTTTTAATAATTATTCAAGGAAGCCTAAATCGTTTTAATGTTGTAGGAAGAATAAAATGAAAACAAGATATACACGCCGTGTACATTGAATGTACACGCCGGGTAGTTTTCATTTTGGAAAGGAAACGAAAAATGAGTACACACCGTGTATTAATGATTACATGACATGTAGTTTTTCTAGTTGGTATTTTGAGGAAATAATATCATTTTATTAAAAGATATTTATTATAATCAGTATGGGTGCATGTCAAGGAATTAATGATTCTACATGGGGGTTTTCAATAAGAGTTAATGAAATAAATAAAACTCGTAATGCATTTATTTATTGTCATAACTCTATAATCTCAAACCTAATTATAAATATCATCACAACCCCAACACTTTTCCCCAATCGTTGTGCACAACAATTCTGGAGAATTCTCTCAAGGTTGAAAGAACTTATTCCTCTAAGAACGCTCTCAAGACTGAGAGAGATCCTCCTCCATCGGATCAAGGCGATCTAAGGCGGACAATGCAAGAAAATGATTCTCCATGTTAGCACCCGAATATTCCTTTGGTGACGTCCAGAGATACGTGGTGCATGTGTGGATCACCACTAGAGGAAGTCTACACTTGGCTTCTGCAACACAACGACGAATCACATCGAAACATGATCAGAAATATCAACGAAAAAAGAATGCCATAAAAGGTACTTCTTGTCAATTAATTAAATTAATTATAATCAACCTATGATGATCCTCCTTTGTGGTTCTGGGACTATTCTTCTTCTTTTTCTATTTCTATGATTCGATATGTGGAGTCTGGAATTTATCGTCGTATTGATCCCAGATTGATCATTTCTAATGATAAAAAGTCAAGTGGGCACATCCACCCACAAGCTTCTACTGCGCTCGGGACCTACAAGTGGTATCAGAGCGGTCACAACGTTGATTATAGTTATTTAATTTTCGTTGATAATTTACGCATTTATATTTGATTAAATTCAAGATAAACCATTCTATAAAACTGAATGAAGGAGATCTGTTCTCCCTCCTTCGTTTCTTGATTCACATCATAGAAACAACATTTTAATTTTAATTTTGATTAAAATAAAAATGAGGATCTCATCCGAAGGATCCTCTCATTCTGTCTGTACAACACCGGAATACACGGGGTGTGGTGAAATCTACATGCCGTGTACTTAGGTTCAACGAACCGGTACTGGTCCACCAAACCACGCCGTGTGAATTGAGCATACCTAAGTTTTTTAATACACCGTGTTGACCAAAACTGAATGGCGTGTAGAAAATAGAATACACAGCATGTATGTTGAATCAACACACCGTGTAGTCCGATCCGGCCCAGGTGAAACCGTGTACAAGGAGAATCCGTGTGACCACATACACGATATTTCCAGGCTGGTAACCACGTAACAAGGAAGTACATGCCATGTTAGATTAATCTACATGCCGTGTACTCCAAAATTTACAAAGTACAGAAAACACGCCAAATCCCACGATGTGTACTTTGGATAAAGGGTGAAAATAAATGCATGCCATGTAATATAGCCTACACACCATGTACTTTCCAGAAATGGAATTTCACCAGGTTTCCTCCAAAGTACAAAGACCCGTACAAAGAATATGGATGAGAAGAATCTAAAGGAAATTCAGAAAGGAATTTAAGATAAATAATTGATTAATTATAAGATCATAATTAATTGAATTCAAGCACGAATTATCTTGAATAAAAGAACGATTAAAATAATTTGAATACTAAATATGCGTAAATATCGTTGCATGCTATGGATGATCATGAGCTAGACCAAAGACCCTTTGTGTGTGTACGGTTTCATTTAAATTTATTTAATTTAAATTCGTTGTCCTGCGATCCCTCTTCCAATAAAATGTAGGGCCTACGTGTCCATGGTTTCTTTAATTTAAACCCCATGTAATGGAGGATCTCCCAAGCTAGAGGAGATGGTTCAAAATCCAAAGCCGAGGTGAAACCAACCCAAGAAGATACAAAGGTGGACAAGTGGGAGCTGCAAAACACAAACCATCGGGTTTAAGGTGTTTTTCCCTAGCTCAAGGTTAGATTATCAAAACTGCTAGATAATCTAACCAATAAAATCTCATGATCATGCCATCTTATTTTATTTCTGTCCGATTGCATGGTTTATTTATTATGCGTGTGTTCTCGCAATCACATAGTTAATGAAATAAACAAGCATGCAAAGATGAAATAAAATAAAAACTAGACTATGTGTAAACATTATCAGAACATGGTTAATCACTTAAGAAAGCATCACTTAATATTAACAAGCATGTGATAATGCAAAACTACACATAAAAAATTGAAATCCCTCAAATAATATATTAAGTCAGACCAAGCCTTCTGTTACTTGATTAAGGAAAAGACTCAATAAAACTATGTGTTTGACCAACCCTTTTTGGGACACTTACTTTTATAAAGGAAGATCTTATGAAAGCTTCGGGTTGACTTAAACATTTTACATCAAGAGGAGTAACCCATGCTAGAATTTTTGTAAAATGGAGGCAAATGTTGAGGAAATCCAAGTCAGGATTTCAGGATTGGGGATTCCACTCAACAGATCAAGGAACTGTAAGCTCACAGTTATCAAATACCTACCTACCTAAATACCTTTAAATAGATTGACCAACCCTTGTTGGGGTTATGCGAAGGAGAATATGGATCCTTTCCACTAGAATGTCATAACAACTAGGCATTCCAAGTTCAATGGCAGGGGACGTTGGGTCATGATAAAATAGTGAGAGAATTAATAAATTCATTTATTATTTTTCATAAAATGTAATCAAAAGGCACTGATAAATCTGCTCTTTTAATTTGTATAATCAATATGAAAAACACGTCAAACACATTTTCTCTTCAATCAATTTTGGATAAAGACAATATCCTCACCGGTAGTAACTTTCAGGAATGGTTTAGGCACCTTTGGGTTATCCTACACCATGAACGAAAGTTTTACGTGCTGGAGTCCTCACTTCCTAATTTTCCTACCCAAGGGGCGAGTGATGAAAATTTCCTGGTCTATGATCAACACATGAATAATGCACTCAAAGTTCACTATTTGATGCTATCATCAATGTCTAGTGAGCTCATGAAGTCTCATGAAGACATGGATTCCTATAGCATGATTGATCACCTTCGTGGTCTATACTAGGAGAGAGAAAGACAGGAAAGGTTTGAGATCTCCAAGGCTCTATTTCAGAGCAATCTTGGAGAGGGTGCCCCAGCTGGGCCTCATGTAGTCAATATCCACTACTGGAAATTCGAGCTATAGCCACAGTTTAAAACCGTGGCTATAGATCCTCAAAATGTGGCTATAGGTAATAGCCATGGTTTGAGGAACCGTGGCTAAGTTTGGTGTGGATATAGGCCTAGACCTATAGCCACGGTTTGAACCGTGGCTATAGGTATACATCCATGGTTCAAACTGTGGTAATATCACTATAGCCACAGTTTAGAACTGTGGCTATACAAGAGGACATACAACCTTTATTTCCACGGTTTGAAACCGTGGCATTAAGCCTATAGCCACAGTTAAAAACCGTGGCAATAAACCAATAGCCACGGTTTAAAATTGTGGCTATAGGGTCTGAAAATCAATAAAAAAATTACCCCCCTTCATGTTGTTTTGCCTGTGTCCTTGACCTTCCAGCAAATTGGAAAGCAGCAGCCACAATATTTTGGAAGATTTCATCTATATTAGTCCCTTGGATGTAGGGAGTCTTGGTCTTGGGATTCCTTAGGGTGAAGAGGAATTTTTGGATGAACTATTTGTACGACACCCTTTTGGGTGATTAAAAATCTAAGAAATTCCATAAACATGAGGCAAGCAGTCTTCCACTAGCGTTGAGGAGCCAAGCTATACAAAATAAAAACTTATTTACCTTCCTCTTCACTAGATATGGATTAGGTTGCATCCCTTCAAAAGTTAAATGATCAATATCTCCATCACACACTGCCAAAATAGACTCATGTGACATCTTAGAAGATGGGTGTTCTTTACGCATTTCTAGTTAAGTATCATCTCAAGAGAGTTCTGCTGTCAATGGAAACAATGTGACTTTCAACCCTAACTAAAGCATGTCAAACAATAATGTGTCCAATATTGGAAGATAATTGATTGTTTAAAGTGGTATTCAACTTTAATTTCAAGCCAGAAAAAAATTGAGGGGTGGCTCTAAGAGATCAACTTTGAGATATTGTTCCTTTGAGATAATAGGGTGATAAAGATAAACAATCTTATCATTATGCAGTTTAATACAGCACCCCCCCGCCTGGACACCCCTCCCCCCTGCTTGGACAGCACCCCCTCCCTCCCCCTGGACACCTATCCCCCCTGCCTGGACAACACCCCCCATACTGGACACCCCTCCCCCCTGCCTGGACAGCACCCCCTCCCTCCCTTCTAGACACCCCTACCCCCTGCCTGGACAGCACCACCCTTGTTGGACACCCCTCCCCCCTGCCTGGACACCACCCCCTACCTGGACAGCCCCCCCTGCCTGGACACCCCTCCCCCCTGCCTGGACAGCACCACCCCTGCTGGACACCCCTCCCCCCACCTGGACAACACCCCCCTGCCTGGACAGCCCCTCCCTGCCTGGACAACACCCCCTGCTGGACACCCCTCCCCCTGCCTGGACAACACCACCCCTTCTGGACACCCCTCCCCCCTGACTGGACAACACCCCCTGCTGGACACCCCTCCCCCTGCCTGGACAGCCCCCCCTACCTGGAAAACCCCCCTCCCCCCTGCCTGGACAACACCCCCCCTGCTGGACACCCCTCCCCCTCCCTGGACAACCCCCTGCCTGGACAGCCCCCCCTGGGACACCTCTCTCCCCTGCCTGGACAACACCCCCTACTGGACACCCCTCCCCCCTGCTGGAAAATTATTGAGACAACTATTCTTATTCCCGAATAAAGTCCAATTTTGAAGGAAGAGCTAAACCGGAGGTGGATCATCAGCCAATGGATCCAATTATCCTTGGATCACTTGCTGATGAAGATTGAACTGATGATGTGGTTATGAAAACTATTGAACATTCTCATACACCACCTATACCATCACCACCTCCAATTGTGCATGAGAAAACACCCTCTATTAGTAAGATCTCATAAAGTTATAAAATTTAATATTTTTCCTCTGATATTCTAAATGAGTTTGATAATATTTGAGGAGATTATAATGACCTGAAAGAGAAGTTAAAATATACTAATTATGAGATTAGAGAACTTAAGAAGTCCTCTATTCCCAAGGTTGATTTTGACAAGTTGGTTGGGTTAACGACTACCCAAACAAAGTTGATTAAGAATCTCCAATCATTCCCTCCTATTCAAAAAGTTGTTTCTAAAGTTAGTTTCAAAGAGCTTAAGGATGTGAATGGTCTAGTTAGATATTTGAAGGATGTTTATACCACCAAGTCTGAGTTAAATTATCTTGGTGAATGGTTGTATCTCAAAGGTACATGTTCCAAAATATTTCAATGGTGCAATTAGACATGTCTAAAGATGCTCTTGACAAGGTTAAGTCTTTCGGGACTGAAATGAAGGGAATACTACACACTTTATAAAGTGTTGTATTAATCTAGTTTGAGTTCATCGAATGGTTTCAACCCTATATAACTTCCACCTCAGAACCTTTAGTTCCGGCTTTTTAGAGTGGAGTTGATCAATTTCTCTCAAAATTGAATTATGTATCCTTACAGATTCAGTCCCTATAGTGTGATATGTTCACACCATTCATTATGCAAGATTTCAAGAGGAATATTATGAGTGAGTTCTATGATACCAGAGAAGATGTCAGGAATCTTGGTATTTGAACTAATAGATCCCTAAAATTAAGTAGTGGTCTTTTATGATGAATTTGATGGGAAGTTGAATGAAATCATGAATGTCTCTAAGGATGATCAATGTATGGTTTTTATATCTCTCATTCTAGTATCTAGAAACTACTAGCATTTGTTAACCTCTTTGAACAAGGCCTATAAATAAGTTCAAGGTCTATATTCATATTCTTCCTTGACAAAGCTAGTGGTTATTAGAAAACCATTTTTTTAAAACAATAAAGCAATTATGAAAACAAGTTTTTAAAAAAATCAAACAATTATATAATTCAAATTAAAGGTTTAAGCAAAGGGAACCTACCTCAACCTCAAGCGCGTTGCTTTTGACGACGACAACTCGAATCTTTCTTTTTTCCGCTTGCACGCATATGCAACTTCACATATATATAAGGACACATAGCCCCTATGTACATATTTTCATGGCCGAATATGCACAAGGGGGTCCTTAGATATATGTTTATACTTGCATATACCCCTTTACACTAACACATGTATGAATTTTTCATATCTATATATAAGCACACCTAGCCCCAATATATATATTCATACTGCCATGAGTGAATATATATAAAGGGAGAACTTATATATGTATATGCCTACCTATGCATAAACATGTAAGTCTTCGTCAATGGCGACTCTAATCCACCTTAACAAAATCCAAAACGCACTGCAAAAATATAAAAAACCTAAAAAATCACAAATGCCCTAATTAAAATTGGGCCAAAGAATAAAAACGGAATAAACCTTACCCAAATCCGATGTTGAGTTCACTGTCATCGATGGTGGTGGATAGAACTGGTCTCGTCATAAGAAACCACCTATAAGAAAATAGTGGGAGAAAATGAGACATAATGACTTCTTATATATATGTGATCAGTGTGTCAACTATACATGATAAATGATACATGAATCTATAACCAACAATGAACAAATAATATTCAGATTGATATGTACATCCCAATACTAAATAACATGATCATTAATAAAGCTCTTTATTTTTCAAACATCGCCTTTAATTTCCTATTCAAAAATCAAAAATCACCAAAATATGAGAATAAAGTAAACCTCCATCATCACTTAAAAGAGATAAATAGGGATTGGACATTGTTCTTAACCTAGAAAATTCATTCCTTGAATGTATAAAATACCTAAAACTCTTCATGCCTATATCCTTCTTAATTTTATAGATTGAAACCTCATTTTTTAGCATGTTATTCTTTTGGAATTCACCTTTATTCTTAGTTTATATAGGTTCATCAGTTTTATAAAGTAGAGGATTTTCCTTCTTTTATTCTTACTCAATCCGCTTGGATTTTTCAAACCAGTTTGCTAATATGATTAGACAATCTTTTGGTGCATGATCTTCCTTCTTCTTGATTGTATATTCCTTCTTTGTAGAAACTATTTCCGAACATGCGATAATTGGTTCTTTCCTTTTATCTTTCAACAATTATTATTGTTATGGAATCTATGTCATAAATTCTTAACAATTTGGACTACTTGGTTTCCCTTCCACACACACTTTCAACAGCCTTTAGAGTACCCTTTTTAGGATCCCTTTCAAACTCCACACTAGAATTGTCAAGCACTATCCCACTACAATATCAAATATTGATACTTAACCCAACACATTGATCTGAATGAAATCTTAGAAATACATAATCTATAAATAGCATATTTACCAATATAAACTCCTCATAATTAACTGAACACACTGACTATACCAACCACTATAGGTAAATCATTAATTTTGGTGCAGTCTTGGAACCAAATATGGTTCATCCAACATCCAAATCCAGACACTAAATTCATCCATTTACTATCTAAGTTCATACATTTCACAACCTTGATAATGATCACCATCCCTTGATATAGATTTCACTCAAAAAAGACGAGTATGAATCTCCCCACTATAGTATTATCGATACCATCATCAATCCTACATTCACATGTGTAGTTCCTAATATCACATTATGATCACTATAGAAGATCCTGGCCCAAAAATGATATAGCTCCATGAATTCCCAAAACATGCTCTTATTCTGTAAATCTACCATAGCCTCTCATAGAAGAGGGACTAAAACTCGATCCATAAAATCTCCTCATTCCTTATTTTATGATCAAATGTATTTATCCATTCTGATTCATATCATTTGAATTTAGAAACTTCTAGTTTCACACATATATCCTCTAGAGTTCCAATCCTTTCAAATAGGAACTAAAATTTCTTCAACATATTATAAACATCCTACGATCCCATGTCACTACTAAAAATTAGATAATGCTACTCCTATAACTCATGGATAACTTAGAAAAACATTTTTTCCCTTTTCGAAGGCCTTGGTCAATGGATCAAAGTAGTTGTAACATAATATGATGGAAACAACCACTTGATCATATTTCCCATGAGAACACAATGCCATCCTAATTAGATGCTTTTTTGATGAATTTTGACTCAAAATTATTCGGTAATAACAACATTACTAATTAGAAACCCATCGCGCCACAATCCTAAGCATGCATTATTACCACAAAATCATGAAACTACCTTTAATCCATACTTCATAACAAAATATCATTTCCAAAACACCAAACCCTAAGGTTTATCATAATAATCTAAGGGTTACTCTCTTACACACCAAGAATAACAACCAAACCCCACATATTCACCCCTGATAATAAGAAACCATCCACCCCTTAACTGATCTAAAAAGAAACTTCCTAATAAAAATACATAATCAAATCACCCAAAAATCACCAAAATTCCCTATATCGAAAGTTTTACATCAAAGCATCAAGATATCGTAAATCAAACAAAAAACACGTGAAAACCACTATGCCCTGCAGACCCCCCCCTCCTGTACCCCTCCCATATGCCCTGCAGACCTGCCCCCTTGAACCCCTCCCCACTGCCCTGCAGACCCCCCCCCCCCCCCCCCGCACCCCTCCTTTATGCCCTGCAGACCCCCTGCCCTCCTCCCCACTGCCCTGCAGACCCCCCCTGCACCAGTCCCCCCCTGCCTCTGCAAATTCCCCCCTCTAGTCCCCCCCCCTCCAGACCCTGGACACCCCCACTCCCCCCTGCAGACCCCCTACCCTCCTGCACCCCTCCCATATGCCCTACAGACCCTCCCCCCTTGCACCCCTCCCCACTACCCTGCAGACCCCCCCGCCCTCCTACACCCCTCCCCTATTCCTTGCAGACCCCCTGCACCCTCCCCCCTACACCCCCCCTTCCCTCCTCCCCACTGCCCTTCAGACCCTCCCCCCTTCCCTCATGCACCCCTCCCCTATGCCTTGCAAACCCTCCCCCCTTTCACCCCTCCCCACTACCCTGCAGACCCCCCTGCCCTCCTACACCCCTCCCATATGCCCTGCAGACCCCCCCTGCACCCTCCCCCCCTGCACCCCCCTGCCCTCCTCCCCACTGCCCTGCAGACCCCCCTACCCCTGCAAATTCCCCCCTCCAGACCCTGGACACCCCCACTCCCCCCTACATCTCTCCCCTGCAGACCCCCCCCCCCCGCCCTTCTACACCCCTCCCCTATGCCCTGCAGACCCTCCCCACCCAGACAGGACCCTTTCCCCTTGCCTACTGCCACAGAAAAACCAATCCACTCCATTCCACCTCGAGCTCACAAACTGGAAGAAAACAAAAACCCAGCCTGTTCATCAAGACAGAAGCATTGGAAATTCCTCTTCCACCAAATCCAGTAATAGGTGATCCTTTAATAGAGAAACTAATAGACAACAACATAGATTCAATAAGATGGACAACTTCCTCTATTATCATGTTTAATATGGTGCAAAAACTATAAATTACAGTAGACAGAAAAAATGACACACTGTACACGCTTTAGGTAATTATACAGATTTTCCAAAGATTAAATCATCTTAAAAAATGAAGAAAAATGGATTCTTGAAGATACTGCATTGAACATCCTGCAATTACAGGACATACCTGACTATAGAGACTTTAAGAGAGCTTCCCAAGCATGATTTGCAGCATGAAAAAATAATAGGGACCATCCTCAATCAGGAACGTTCCTAAAACCGATGACGAGTGTAGCCCTTCACTTCTGCAATACCATAAACTACTTAATAACTAGAAAATTCATAACTAAATATTAGAATAATACATGAATCTTGACACTATATAATGGAAATATATGAATAATTGTTCCTATAGATACCAAAAACAAATAGGGGCTGACACATGCTCCCACCCCTGCATATGAAGCCAGTCGACATATCCTTATGAAAAATGGACGAAAAGGATAATATTATATCCCCACTCCCGTTAAATAACATTCACAGATTCTTGTTTCTATCAAAGAATTCTATTAGCATATCCTGTAACCAATTTAAGGGTAGAATCATATCCCCACTCAAGCCTTGTGAGACTATCAATGTATTTTGGCAGCAGTAGTGAAAGGCCACTATTGCCATATCCCGACGATCAGTAGGGGAGATATCTATATTACTCCAAACACCATTTAAGTAGTTTATTAACATTATTAAAGATATAATTATGAGTTTTCACATATTACTACTCCCATTCATGAGGATCAATGATGTATTCTGGTGAAGAATGAAAAATAGGACCAAGATCATATCGTTGTTCTGATTGGAGATCATCAGACCATTTAAATGGTCACTTCAAGGTAGACCCATATTAATTTCGACCTTAAAAAAACTCATAAACATATTCTGAAGAAAAAAAGAGGTCTCCTAAGTGGGATCCCATATGTGAAGGTTGTGGTGCATAACACACGACCCCAAATGCCAAATGGATATCATCTAAGAGAAAGTATCTATAATAGAATCCCAAAATATAGGAGCAAGCCTATACAATCACCCTATTTAATTTTGATTTTCTTAATACTGTGAAGCATTTTTCAACAACGAACCAAGAATATGATGATTTCACATCATAAGGAAGCAACTTCAGTTGCAAAGTTCCTCTCTAAAATATTGTTAAAAGCAACTCTAGTGACCCTCCCTAGAGAATACATCATGAAGTTCATACCCATATAAATATAAATATTGATCATGATAACTCTTATCATGGAGAGAGTCATAAAAATAATCCTCTAAATTGAAAGATCAATCAACATGAAGGTCATCCCCTTTCCAAATCAAGCATTTTCCACCCCAGTGGTTCTCCCTAGGGAATATGTTGTAAGAATCCTTCATATGAATAGATGTTGAGCCATAATGGTATTCCTTCCCATGATGGTGTTGGATTTGAAGGTACTCCCCACAATGACATCTTATTTCAACAATAAGGCCCCCCTTTGTTGAATTTTCTATGAGATGTACCACATATTGAGTGGAACTCGAAAAAATGAGGCAAACTACTCTAAGAACCTCATATCTAGAAAGTGATATCCCTTCTCAAATAGAAGATGGTATAAGGAATATTTCATCATCTATACAAAATTTATATCATCCAATATTTCTTATTTCATTGAAGATTCAAACTAATACTACTCTCCTCAATAAGGAATCTAGGAAATAACCACTCTGGTCAGATCTAGTAGAGATACTTTCTCTACCCCCCTCCAGTACCCCCCTTCCATCCCCCCCACCCCCTTCCAGTCCCCCCTGCCCCTGCAAATTCCCCCCTCTAGTCCCCCACTGCCACCCCCCCACCCAGGACAGACCCCCCCCAGACCCTGGACACCCCCACCCTACCCCCTCAATTATTTAAGAATCTGAGGGAGTGAAATTGATAAAACTAAACTTTTTTTTAGATTCAAACTCAATTTCATGGTATCACACCACAAATCTATCGAATTTCCCTAGCGTTGACCTGAAAACACATTTTACCAGATTCATGTTTAGGTTGTGCTACTGCAACTTGTTAAATATTGTTTAAAGATCTTTGAAATAATCACCTCTCTATTGAGATTTGATAACCATGTCATTAACAAAATCATTCATCTATTATTTCTAAGAAGGTATTAATGATATAATGTGTGTGGTGTTGGTATGTAGTGTCATCATAATTTAATCCAAAGGGAATGACATAAATGGTGAGGGTTGGATTTCAGGTGGCTGGGGGCTGGTGCGGGTTTGAATGCAGGTGGAAGGGGGCTGGAATGCTGGTGGAAGGGGGCTGGTTGCAGGTGCTAGGGGGATGGTGCGAACAGATTTGAAGGTGGCAGGGGGGCTGTTGCGGGCTGGAATGCTGGTGGAAGTGGGATGAAATGAAGGTGGAAGGGGGATGGTGTGGACTGGATGTGGCTGGAGTAGGGCCAAATCATGGCATTACTGCGGCGTGACCGCGGTGTGACCGCAGCGTGTTGGCCCGGTCCAGCGACATCCGCGGGGAAACATATTCCACTTAGTTTCAAATAGGATGATATGGATGGCATGAGAGGATGTTTTCTTAGAATATTTAAAGAAATGAATGCTAATCTGTGATGACTAGAGGATTGGATGACCCCTGATATACCTAATTCGGTGAGGGATCGAATGCAGGTGGAAGGGGTCTAGAATGCTGGTGGAAGGGGGCTGGTTGCAGGTGTTGGGGGGATGGTGCGGGCTGATTCTAAGCTGGAAGGGGGGCTGTTGCGAGTTGGAATGCTAGTGGCAGCGGGCTGAAATGAAGGTGTAAGGGGGATGGTGTGGGCTGGATGTGGCTGGAGCAGAGCCAAATCACGACATTACCGCGGCGTGACCGCGGCGTGACCGCGGCGTGACGGCGGCGTGACCGCGGCGTGACGGCGGCGTGACGGCGGCGTGACCGCGGCGTGACCGCGGCGTGACCGCGGCGTGACCGCGGCGTGACCGCGGCGTGACCGCGGCGTGACCGCGGCGTGACCGCGGCGTGACCGCGGCGTGACCGCGGCGTGACCGCTGCGTGACCGCGGCGTGACCGCGGCGTGTTGGCCCGGTCCAACGACATCCGTGGGGCAACATCTTCCACTTAGTTTCAAATAGGATAATATAGATGGCATGAGAGGATGTTTTCTCAGAATATTTAAAGAAATTAATGCTAATCTGTGATGACTAGAGGATTGGATGACCCCTGATATACCTAATTTTTGAGGGATAGAATGCAGGTGGAAGGGGGATGGAATGCTGGTGGGAGGGGGCTAGTTGCAGGTGGTGGGGGATGGTGCGGGCTGATTTGAAGGTGGTAGGGGGGCTGTTGAGGGCTGGAATACTGGTGGCAGCGGGCTGAAATAAAGGTGGAAGGGGGATGGTGTGGGCTGGATGTGGCTGGAGTAGGGCCAAATCACGACATTACTTCGGCGTGACCGCGGCGTGACCGCGGCGTGACCGCAGCGTGTTGGCCCGGTCCAGCGACATCCGCGGGGCAGAATCTTCCACTTAGTTTCAAATAGGATGATATGGATGGCATGAGAGGATGTTTTCTCAGAATATTTAAATAAATGAATGCTAATCTGTGATGACTAGAGGATTGGATGACCCCTGATATACCTAATTCGGTGAGGGATTGAATGCAGGTGGAAGGGGGCTGGAATGCTAGTGGGAGGGGGCTGTTTACAGGTGCTGGGGGGATGGTGCAGGTTGATTCGAAGGTGGGAGGGTGGCTGTTGCGGGCTGGAATGCTGGTGGCAGCAGTCTGAAATGAAGGTGGAAGGGGGATGGTGTGGGCTGGATGTGGCTGGATCAGGGCCAAATCACGGCATTACCGCGGCGTGACCGTGGCGTGACCGCGGCGTGACCGCGACATGACCACGACATGTTGGCCCGGTCCAGCGACATCCGCGGGGCAACATCTTCCACTTAGTTTCAAATAGGATGATATAGATGACATGAGAGGATGTTTTCTCAGAATATTTAAAGAAATGAATGCTAATCTGTGATGACTAGATGATTGGATGACCCCTGATATACCTAATTCGGTGAGAGCTTGAATGCAGGTGGAAGGGGGCTGGAATGCTGGTGGAAGGGGGCTGGTTGCAGGTGATGGGGGGATGATGCGGCCTAATTCGAAGGTGGTAGGGGGGGCTGTTGCGGGCTGGAATGCTGGTGACAGCGGGCTAAAATGAAGGTGGAAGGGGGCTGGTGTGGGCTGGATGTGGCTCGAATATACATTGGAAAAATATAGTCTGGTGTGTTTTTTATGCAACCTGACATTATGTTTCATTCACCATAGTATCTTCTTATGAATGGATATTCCACCACATCATCCCCACATAGTTTAATTAATTGATTCCCAAAGTGTTTTCTCATTTAAATCATATCAATCTGTTTGGAACATTCAAATTAAAATAAACATCAATAGGATGTAACATATTCCATTACAATTTAAATTCATCATTTAATTAAGAATCATGGGAACTACCAATAAACGAGAATGAGTATTATCATTGTAAGTAACATTACATTCTTGATTTTGGGTAAATATCTCTCCATCCATGAATCTTAATTAATCATCTATGAAGATTCCACTTCCACATATTCTTAAACAATCTGGATCTTCATGTCATGAATGTGGATCCATTATCCAGTGCAATCTAAATGCATCCAAATACCCCATGATGACATATTATTATAATCATTCAATTATGAATCATTTTAAAATAAAAAAATTATTTATTTTTTAATTTCTATAAAAATAATTTAAGTAAAAGTGTTGGATAATCTAGTAGAATATTAGATCTCAATCATAGCGATGTATATAGACCAATGAGTACTCAAGAAAGTGGTAATTTTTTGTACATAATTATATTTATATATATATTTAGTTAGTTTCTAAATGAGTTTCTAATGATAAAAAATATGAAATTTTTTAGAAGACGAATATCCTAGTAATAAAAACGAAAATCTAATAGGAAAAAGTTTATAGATCATCATATATGATTAGGGTGGTGAAAACCTGATCCAGATGTTCATTGATCTTCTAAGGGATTAGGGAACAATTTCACAACACACTTCTCTTGGAACAACATAATGAAGTGGTGAATCTAAAAGGATTAATTTTCTATTTTGTTGATATTTTTTTATCAATGATGAGTCAGTGCGACCTTACTATTTTATTCTAGTATTATACAATAAAATCCAATGAAATTATAGTAAACTATTTTCTTTCAAAAATCATTTTTAGATATTTCATATAAGATATGTAATTGGAAACATCCTATAAGGTATTACATTAAAATTTATGAATTTGAATCAATCAAAAAATGTTTTGATACTTATACACTAGACTGTAAATATACAAAATTATTATTTATTTTCCATCTTAAGAAACACATGGGATATTATTTCTATAATCAAACTGAACAAAAAATTATGACGAGATTTTTTGTTCTTATTAATCAGAAACACCAAAATTTAGGAGTTAGTAGGAGTAAAGATAAACATAGAGAATATCAATAACAAAAAATAGGATGTACTCCAGAGATAGAGGTTGAGATATATTTACAATAATTTTTAGAAGGATAACATACTCCATCCATATGATACCCTTGAGGGTGGGGTATGATTTTTTAATAGATCATGAGATATGTATATTTCATAGTTAATGATGATAAGGAGATGTTCATAGGAGATTAACCTACTACTTATCAGGAGGCCATATATTGTTCCGATTCTAAGAAATGGTAAAAAGACATGGAATGTAAAATAGGTTCTTTGTACATTAACCAATTTTGGAACTTATTATATGAACATGAAAGGGTGAGAACATTTCGGTGAAATTGGGATTTCTAAATGAGAACTGACAAGGATTGTAGTTTATCTAAATATAAATAAAACCTAATTGTAAAAGGTTACAATATAATTAATAGTATTGAAAATACAAAAAATATTTCACCTATTTTTATGATATTTTATATTCATATATATCACATATACTCACATTGATTATGAGATATATCAAAAAGATTTCTAAACAACTTTACATGTTGGGAATTTAGTTGTGGATGTTTGTATGATATAGCCTAAAGGTTTTAAAATACAAACTGATACTTTTATATTATGCAATCTGCAATGATATTTGATATAACAAACAATATGATATATAGTTGCTTTAGATTCAAACCACAAAAGAATCCTTTTAAAATAATAAAATCCATACAATATCATTATATATATAGAAACACTCTGGGAATTTGTCCCTCATTTTTGTAGGTCCAATTACTAATTCAAAGCCTCATGGACAAACATTAAAGCTGTTATATACCAACTCACCAAATTTTCCGTTACACAAAATACATTATCCCTAAAATTAGGAAATTATTTATTCTTAAGTTAGTATATAATATTTAAATAAACTAAAAAACTAATCCACTAATCCAAAAAAAATTAAAAGAGCATATTCATAAAAAAATAGAAGTTCAAGCATTAAAAAATGGTAGAATCTTATATAGTAGGATATCTGCTGATTTAAATCATACATAAAAATGATGAATGTGTTTTAGAAAAAATTTAATGTAATAACAGGATATTATCTTATGCATGGGGTTTGGAATCACACCTATATGACCAAGTGATTATACTATTACCCAATAACCTTTATCTTCATTTCATTATTGCACATTTAGTTTGTTATACCCATTTTTTTCTATATTATTAATTGTCAAATATTAGTTATTTGTTACTTCCCAAATCACATATTGTATTCATGTTTTCATTATTTTTAAAATAATCAATATTAGAAGTTAAATAATTGAAAATTTCATAATATTTTTGTAAAATTCATTATATAGATAACCCATGGTATGATCCAAATATCAGTCATTGAAAAATAAATTACTATTTTATTAGGGTTTTATGAAAAAGTAATTTACCAGTCAGTAGATTCACCATTAATGTAAGATATTTTAGCATAAGTGAATTAGAACTAGCTACTAATAGAACTAAACAAGATGTCTTTTTATTAAGAATTACATGGTTTTCAAAATGATGTTCCTGCACACGTAGTTTAATTCATATAGGCTATGGTCATATTAGATTTATTGTTTCCAAAACTACATTTTCTATTAAGGCATAGTGTTTTGACAGTGCGAGGTCGATCCTATAGGGGGTATGAGGTGGAAGACATGATCTAATTATAGAACCCTTTGGGACATGAGTCCTCTCATGATGATTTTCTTTGGGAAAACTAACTCAAAGATAACTGGGTTTAGGATCAGAGATAAGGAAGTGATCGAGATAAATTTTTGGGGTCATGAAAAAGATGATCTTAATTATAAATTAGTATGTTCTCAAGGTTTAGGATGTAAAGAAAGGAGATTTCACTAGTTTATCATGGTAAAAACATGTATATCTATCAATGAGGATGTTATTTTGTGTTCTAGAGATAACTACATCATAAATTTATTAAGCATGGATTCTATGGTATAATGTTTCATAATCTACTGTTAATATCCTATTCTACATCAATTAGGTTAGGGAAATTCATTTAAATGTAACATGGTCATGGTTTCTTAATCTAATGTAATTTACAAATTTTATTTAACCTAATTACAATTCCTTAAGATTAAAAAGATTATAATTAATGATTTACAAGATTAAAAAACCCCTAATCTTGATCACTACCCAAAGAAGTTTAGTTAGTCATGGTATAATCAATCACAAATTGGCGAGAAATTGAAATCATATTTTACATGAAAACAAATATTGAGATTAAATGACTAACAGTCATGTTATTATTAGGATTAAAAAATTAATCAACATTCAATTGAGAATAAGAAATGTAAATATCAAACCAAGCACAATTTCAATCAACATCATATTTTAAATAATATTGAGAATGAGTACAACACTGATTCGATGAAGATT
The DNA here is from genome assembly GCA_963277665.1 of Viscum album. Taxonomy (NCBI): domain Eukaryota; kingdom Viridiplantae; phylum Streptophyta; class Magnoliopsida; order Santalales; family Viscaceae; genus Viscum; species Viscum album. The sequence goes on along the minus strand of OY728146.1, from coordinate 1,746,436,083 downwards.
TATGAGATAATCAATGAATGAACATATAATAGTGTTTGAGATGAAAAAATGGATGAATAACTTCATTAAAATCGATCCACAGTGCATGTATTAAATTAAAAAAATGAAGATACTTGATGAAATTCGAGTTTGGGGAGAGGGTGATGAATGATAATGAGAGAACAATGAAAGAAAAATGAAAAGTGACATCCCTTTTGTACATGGTGTGCTGCTGTGGGAGAGTTTGTCGGGGAGGAGGGCGTCGCTGTGAGAGAGGGCTGCACGGTGAGATCGTTGGGAGGAGGATACGTCGTCGGGGAGGAGGGCTGTGCGGTGATATGTCTGCGAACCAGGGGAGGATGAGGAGGGCTGCGGGGAGGAGGAGACGCCGTCGGGGAGGAGGGTTGCGCGGTGATAGGGCTGTGAATCAGGGGAGGAGAGGAGGGCTATGGGGAGGAGGAGACGTCGTCGGGGAGGAGGGCTGTGCGGTGTGCGAATCGGGGGAGGAGAAGAAAGGCTACAGATCGGGGGAGGAGGAGGAGCCTAATAAATATTGGAAAAAAAATGACGAAACTGATATATCCACGGAAATGAAATTTAACCGTGGAAATATAAAGGCTATAGCCACAGACCTATAAAACCATGGCTATAGGTCCGTGGCTATAGCCCGGATTTCCAGTAGTGATCATTGGCTACATTGAGCAATTATAGGTTCTAGGATTTAAACTCCCCGAAGAACTGGGTACCAATCTCATTCTTGCATCACTCCCCCAGAGCTTCTCTAACTTTGTTGTAAATTTCAACATGAACAACATTGAGAAGTCTCTATCTGATCTTCTTATCCTCATCCGCCAAGTGGAAAATGATATAATGCATGAAAAACCTTCTGTCCTTATGGTGAATAAAAGGAAAGGGAAGGCAAAGAGATTTAAGCCCAAAGATTCTTCAAGGCCTTCTAAGAAAAGGAAGATCAAAGGGGAGGCAAGAGAATAATAAGCTGTTTGTTTCACATGTGGCAAGAAGGGCCACTGGAAGAAAAACTGCACCCAGCAAAGGAAGCAAGGGGAAGCTTCAGGTGTGTTTGTTATTGAATTAAATCTATCTATTTATACCAATTGGGTATTAGATACTGCTTGTGGTTCCCACATATTTATCAAAATATAGGAACCAAGTAGATTCAAAAAGATTGACTGAGGTGAGGTGGATTTGCGAGCAACCAACAGAGCCAGACTCGTTGTTGTAGCTGTCAAAGACTACCACCTCACATTGCCTACTAGGATGGTATTGGTATTAAAAAGGATGTTATTATGTACCCTCTGTAACCAAAAAAATTATTTTAGTATCTAGATTAGATAATAATGGATTCATATTCAAGTTTGGAAATGAATATTGCTACTTTTATAAAGATAGTATTTTTTTTAGTAGGGAACATTTATATAACGGACTTTATGTGTTAGACTACACAAACCAAGTAATGGAAATCGATGACAAAGTTAATTCACATGACTCATACCACACCAAACTTTGGCATCACCGGCTAGGTCATTTCAATGAGAAACGTTTGAAAAAATTACATCAAGATGGGTATTTAGATTCTTTTGAACTAAAAGCACTTGGTGTATGTCATGCGTGTTTACAAGGAAAAATGACCAAAGCCTCATTTAGTGGGAAAGGTGAAAGGGATAAAGAGATTATAGAATTATTTCACACAGATGTGTGTGAAACATTTCCAGTTGAAGAAAGGGGTGAATTCTTGTACTTAATAACTTTTACTGATGATTTATTAGATATGGATATATTTACTTAATGAGCTATAAGTCAGATTCTTTTGATCAATTCAAAGAATAAAATAATGAAGTTGAGAACTAGCTTGGTAAGAATATTAAGAAACTCCACCCAAACAAAGGAGGAGAATATCTTAATCAGGACTTCATTTATTTCTTACAGGAGTTTGGGATTCTATCTCAACTCACTCCTCCTTACATGCCTCAGTGGAATGCTATAAGTGAAAGGAGGAACTGCACCCTGTTGGACATGGTGAGATCAATGATGACTCATGCGAGTCTTCCATTATCCTTTTAGGGATATGCATTACAAACAGCAGCACACATACTAAACCAAGTACCAACTAAATCGATAAATGGTATTGCATATGAGTTATGGAGTGGATACAAATCCATGTTATCAAATTTACATGTGTGGGGTAACGAATAATTTGTTAAGGCCTCTTCAGGTAATAAACTTGTACCCCGAGGCACAAAGTGTACCTTTATAGGATATCCTAAGGAAACAAGGGGATATTAACTATACAACACCTCATATAAAAATGTTACAGTGGAAAGACATTCCATATTCCTTGAGAGGGATCACATCTCCAAAAGAGATAGTGGGAGTGAGATAGACTTCGGTGAAGTCGAGGCTCAATATACACAGGATTTGGTACAAGAATAGATTCTATAAAGTCCCGTGGAAGAAAAATCTATTCCAGAGACACAAGAACTGCGTAGGAGCACGAGAGAGGTGAGATAACTAGAACGATATGGTTTTCTTATCACTGAGGATGGTGACTCATTATTGGTTGATAATGACGATCCTCTTACCTACAAGGAAGCAGTTGAGGGCACAAACGTTTCCAAGTGGCAAGAATCCATGAATTCTGAAATGGATTCCATGTACCAAAACCAAGTCTGGATTTTGGTATATCCTCTAGTTGATGTAAATCCTGTTGGTAATAAATGGGTATTCAAGAAGAAAATGGACATGGAGGGACAAGTAATCACCTATAAGGCACGATTGGTTGCAAAAGGTTTTAGACAGCGTCAAATAATTGACTATGATGAAACATTTTCACCAGTTGCGATGCTGAAATCCATCAGAATCCTATTGGACATTACCGCTTACCATGACTATGAAATTTGTCAAATGGATGTCAAAACAACATTCCTTAATTAGAACCTCTATTAAGATGTCTACATGACACAACCTGAAGGGTTTGTGACTCCAAAGGATGCCAATAAGGTATTCAAGTTGCAGAAATCCATTTATGGATTAAAGCAAGCATCAAGGTCATGGAACATTCGTTTTGATGAAGCCGTAATAGAATTTGGATTTGTTAAGAAAGAATTTGAGACTTGTGTATACAAAAGGTTTAGAGGAAGTGTAGTCATTTTCCTAATAGTATATGTTGATGACATATTACTAATTGGAAACGAAGTGCCTGTCTTATAGTTAGTTAAGGCATGGTTGAATAAATGATTCTCTATGAAAAAATTGGGCAAGGCAACATATATTCTTGGGATCAAGATCCATCATGATAGATCCAAGAGAATGATGGGCCTAAGTCAGAGTACATACATTGACAAGATACTGAAGAGATTCAATATGGAACAATCCAAGAGGGGATTATTTCCAGTGTCACATGGCATTCATCTTTCCAAGAAAATGTTTCCTCAGAAACATGAGGAAAGAAAGAAAATTTCAAGGATCCCTTACGCATTCGTGATTGGGTCAGTCATGTATGATATGATATGTATAAGGCTAGATGTTGCTTACGCATTAAGTGCGGTAGACAGATATCAAGCTGATTCAGGAGACCTCCATTGGATGGAAGTCAAGACTATCCTTAAGTATCTGAGCCGTAATAAGGATATGTTCCTGGTTTATGGAGGAGATGAGGAACTAGTCATCATAGTACATATATATGCTAGTTTCTAGACTGATCAAGATGAAATGAAGTCGCAGACTGGATACATCTTCAATTTGAATGGAGGTGCAGTGAGCTGGAAGAGCTCAAAGCAAGGTATGGTTGCAGATTCTATAGCAGAGTCCAAGTATATCGCAGCTTCTGAGGCAGCTAAAGAAGCAGTATGGATGTGAAGCTTCATCCAAGATCTAGATGTAGTACCTAGTAGTAAAGATCCTATCACACTCTATTGTGATAATACTGCAGCGGTGACACTTGAAAAAGAGCCAAGGTCACATCAGCGGACAAAGCACATACTTCGGAAGTATTACCTCTTAAGGGATTTTTCTCAGAGAGGTGATGTTTCATTGAGCAGTATTTCCATGGAAGACAACGTGGAGGACCCCTTGACTAAATATTTGACTCAGCAGAAACATGATCATCATGTGAGGTCTAGTGGACTAAAAGTCGTAGGCAGTTGGATCTAGTCCAAGTGGAAGTTTTTTAGAGTTGGTGTCCTGAGAACCAACTATTTATACTTTGATTACATGAATGTACACTTATTATATATTGTTTATTGTTCTGCATGACTATAATATAACAATTTCATGGAATATTTCTTGCATTAATAAAGTCATGGCAGATCCCCACTATGATGAGAAACTTGAAATGCTATAAAAATATTCTTAAATAAAGTTCTATGGTTTGATGAAATACTATGATAGGACACATAGTATACAGACCATCATGTGCGAGTACTCGTAAGAAGATGAGAATCTCTCTCATGGAGTTCACACTTGGTAATCTCCAAGATGGGAGATTATGAGAAGAGACCCACCAGTAGTAATTCTGCATGTCTTGGTGTCATCGGACATTGCTATCTATGAGATTGTGTAATGGTCCTTAGACTGGAAGATTATCATTAACTCATGTCATGACTCAGGCACTTAGATTTGCTGACGAAAACTGTCATGAAAGAAGTTGGCAGGAAGTAGGGTACGTTGGGTGCGTCACGAATGACATGTTGTTAATGGATAAGTCGAGGAAGGATTTTTCCCTTACATATTTATGGAAGTAGATATCTCGGGCCCTTCGATTGAAATAGAACTGTCGCCAAAATTCCATGGCCATGGGGTCATGGCGAGTTTATTCCTGGAAGTCAAAGAATGAAGGATCAAGCATATAGGTTTATGAAACTGCCATGAAACCTGCTTGATGAGATTTTGAGACAAAGGGATTAAATTAAATGACAAGCGTTCGTATGAGGTGACACGTCAATTCGGAATCAACGTCTTTCTCTTGGGTACCTTGACCCGTTGCTAGACAACAATCTTGGACTTTAGGCAAGCCTGCCTAATGCCAACGAGAAAGAGGCCTAGAAGGTCACACACTAAGTGTATCCAAGTATCTCAAGTAGAACAAAGATTATTCCCATATGTGGTTTAATAATTATTCAATGAAGCCTAAATAATTTTAATGTTGGAGGAACAATAAAATGAAAACAAGATATAAATGCTGTGTACATTGAATGTACACGCCGCGTAGTTTTCATTTTGGAAAGGAAATGAAAAACGAGTACACGCTGTGTATTAATGATTACATGCCGTGTAGTTTTTCCAGTTGGGATTTTGAGGAAATAATATTGTTTTATTAAAAGATATTTATTATAATTAGTGTGGGTTCATGTCAAGGAATTAATGATTTGGCATGGGGGTTTTCAATAAGAGTTAATGAAATAAATAAAACGCATAACGCGTTTATTTATTGTCATAACTCTATAACCTCAAACCCGATTATAAATATCCTCATAACCCCAACACTTTTCCCTAATCATTGTGCACAAAAATTCTATATAATTCTCTCAAGGATGAAATAACTCCTTCCTCCAAGAATTCTCTCAAGACCGAGAGAGATCCTTCTCCATCGAATCAAGGCGATCTAAGGTGGACAACGCAAGCAAAGGCTTCTCCATGCTAGCACCGGGAGATTCCTTTGGCGACGTCCATAGATACGTGGTGCACATGTGGATCACCACTATAGGAAGTCTACACTTAGCTTCTGTGACGTAATGACGAATCACATCGGAACGTGATCAGAAATATCAATGAAGAAAGAACGCCATAAAAGGTACTTCTTGTCAATTAATTAAATTAATTATAATCAACCTGTGATGATCCTCCTTTGTGGTTTTGGGAATATTATTCTTCTTTGTATATTTCTGTGATTCGATCCATGGAGTGTGATGTTTATCATCGTATTGATCCTGGATTAATCATTGCTAATGACAAAAAGTCAAGTGGGTACATCCACCCACGAGCTTCCGCTGCGCCCGAGACCTTCAAATCTCACCACATTAGGTGACTTGCATGTGAATGAATTTTTGGAATAGATTTTATCATAATTACCATTATAGAGCGGGAGAATGATAAAATTTATGTTTTACATAATATTTTTGAGGTTGTTCTATATACTGAAACCCACAAAGTAATTCTTAGTAATTTAAATCTATTAATGGAATAAAGCTAGATATCAAATACACATAACCAATAGTTTATAGGATGTTATTGAGACCATATTTTTAAGGAGTTAATTAAAAATTTGAATTCAATTTCAAAACAACTTCGATGGCTAGCCATATGACCAAGTGTGCACGTATTATCTTATAATAGTTATGTAATTAATGGTTATATATTCTATACAAAGTGACATTATAAATGCAGTTCCATACAAAATAGCGGAGTTACTCTTGTGGCTAAAGCGATGAATGCATCTAGTACCAAGAAAAAAAAAATCCAATTTATACGAATATGTCATAATTTGGAATCAATCAAAAAAATATGAGAGTTGGATTATAAAACATTGCAAGTGTAAATTTTTCAATGCAAGTGGGTTGATAATAAGTATAGTTAAAATACTTGATTTGATATTCATTAAAGTGGATTTAATTAAATAAGGTTATAAGGAAAAACTGTTCATAATTTAATTATAGGTAGTACAAGTATTTTATATCTCAAATCCTGTAAATAGAAAGTGGTCAATTTTTATATTTAAAAAAAACTTCTTTAGGTCCAGATGTCAATTCAACGGAGGAATACCCTTTCATTGGGTTATCACAATCATTTTGTGGTAGTCCTAATATAGACGGGGTATTGTATATCATAAAAAACCACAATTAGGGGATTTGGATACTCGATAGTGGGGTCAAATACTTTAAACATTTTTTTAAAAAGAGATTTAAATAATTAGGTTTTATTTTTTGTAATATACATTGTGATACTTAATCATATTATTTTTTTCACTACTGAATTTGCACAATCAAAATTAAATTTTTAACCACTTATACAGATTATGGATTCTTCACATGTTGGTGCTCCCAATCCCGATGAACAATAGGTTTCTCAACACACTAATTCTCCCAATAGAGAGGAACAACATGTTTATCCATATTCCAATGCTACCAATCCCAAGGAACAATATATTTATTATGTTGAAACCAAGGAAATGGTAGAAGGTGAAAAACCTATATCCCCCCCCAAAAATAAGAGAATCATAAGATGATGGTGTTAACAAAAATTATTAAGGAGGGAAGTAAAGGCATAAAATTCAAGGTTGGATGGAATGTATATGGCGAGTCTTTTAGCACCAACAAGTCCATTTTCATTAGTTACATTAGGGTCACCACTCAAATGAATGTGTTTATTGATATAGATATACAGAGAAATATTTTCCCCATGATTAAGGAACTAATTTGGGAAGCGATTAGAGTAAAATTATGATATAATTTATTTATTTTACTAAAAAATAAAATAATGAAATATTGATTTACTCTTAATTATCCCTTACATAGTGAATTAATAATAGATGGGTGTTGAATAAAATTTATATTAATAGTTGTTGGAAATGACCATAGAGGATTTTGGATAATTCTTTTGAAGCATCATCTCAGGGATGCTGAAGGGAAAGTAAACCTACACCTACCACAAATATATGAAAACATGATAAACCGATAAATGTGGAATGAATTTATTAGCCATCAAAAGGAGGCATATTTTCAGGGATATTGGTATTGGTAATAATTTACTTGGAAATATTTATATTAATCACTTTTATTAAGATTTTTTAATTTATGAAACAACAACTGAGTGATGGAAATAATAAACATTCATCAAAACCAACATACCCCAACCATAAATCAAGGATGGGGTATGATTCACTTGAAAAAAATGTCATGTATTTTAAATCTACAATAATAATTTTCTATGGAATGAAACAAAAACATAATTATATTCCATTTTTATATAATGATTAATGAATCCAAATTAAATGCCACTTCCATCCCATGTCATGTGTTATGGAAGTAGGCTCATGTAAATAATGACAAAATAATAGTAGATGAAAACACACAAAAAGTATGGGAAGCATGTGTAAGCATGAGACAATAAAAATCTATTCCACTTTAAATCAATATTACATAATAATGAATACTTATTTTCCTATAATTTTTATTACTTTTAGACACAAGAATCATCATTGGATGTACCTAATTAATGAATAATTTTAGTTTCATTGATGCAGATAGAATAATACGGTCACATCAGAGGTGTGGGTTTTAGAGTGTTTCCCTAAAAATATTTTTTGAAAATAAATGAACAAGGGGATAAATATAAGAAAATAGAGGAGATGTATATATGAATAAATTATATAGAAGAAAAACTTAATTGTTAGTCCAAGTTTCTAGAGAATGTCATGGGAATGAATCAAAGAGAAGAAACAACACAACAATAATCACTACATAAAGATACTCCCCCCAGCTTTGCGGTGATCCATTCCCCTCAAAGGACTACCTTACTAGTGGTAATCGATTTTTTCATAACCATTTATATGAAATGTGAATCAGGAAGATACTGATACATTTCCTGTACTAATATTCTACAAGGTAAAATTGATTGTGATTTATATATATTAGCACTTACCCATTGTCTTATTGTGATGGGTACAATGTACAATGGCCAAGGAGATATTATATACAACAAAAAAGATTCCAAAATATCATGAAAGAGTGGGATTCATGTAGCTCATGAGTTGAGTGTTGAGATACCTATTCCCCTTGATGATCTAGATGTTCACATAATTAAACTTTCTATTGGAACTTTCATATCATGGTCATTTGATATTTTAAAAATACATGTCGACAATGAGATATTATTTTCAAGTTTATTTATTATTATAAGACTTTAAAAATTAATGAAAAAATTCCTTAACCAAGGAATGTTATTATAGATGGATAAAAGGAAGGAGAAATGAAAGGTCTAATCAAAACAATTTAAAGGATCTACCAATAGATCAAAAATCCCTTCATAGAGTATCATTACCCCATCAATTTAACTTTTTCATTTACTAATATTACAATTTCATGAAGATACAACATTTAAAGATAGTAATACAACCATAATTTATTTTGAAGAAAAAATATATGTAGAGGCTATTGCATACTTTCTCCATCTTGATAATATAGAGTAAATACTCAAACATGGGTGATTGAGAATCTCAATTGTAAATGTATACATGAGGTATGTTTTCATAATATCTTTTTCCAATATCTGATCTAATATGTTAATTATAGTTAAATAATATTAATATTTTTTACAATCATATATATCATCACTATTTTAAGGTAAAAACCTATGATTTTTAGACTCATTAGTCCTCACATCACTTCTACATAAGAAAGGTTATTTGAAGATGGGGAATATTTAAAAATAGTGGTCCAAATAGATATTTTTTTGAAAAGAAACTTATAGATGATAAAATCTTCTTAATACCCATGATTTATGGGTAAAAATATACAATTTAATCATATTAAATATATTTTCATCTATTTCATTACTTATTCCTTTTTTACGGAGAATTGATTTCTCATTGAAATAAATTTTGATACTCAAAAGATATATTTTTTGGATTAAATGCATGGATTCCAAATAATTCGACCACACATGATGACGTTTATTAATTTATAATACTCTATATTCAAAATTTTACAAATAAACTTCAAGTTATATGTTTTATATTATGTTTTAATGATTTTTTTTATGATATGATAGTGTTTAAATATCATAAAAATCATGGTATGAGGATGATCCATGATCATAAATAGCCTATCACATTATAAAACTAAATAAGTAATAGGGAATAAATAATAAGATTTCACTATAAAAACATATATAAAAAATTAATTATTTTTATCAATGTTTATGAAGCCTCTAAAATAAACTAATGGAAAAGATTATTATAAGGTCCCAAATCTGTGTAGATTGACCATTTGCATGTTTCTAAGGCTCATGTTGTTTGGAGGAGGCTTGGAGTGAGTTTGGAGGGGTTCGAATATGAAATTATAGAAACAGGGAGATTACAAGTTGTGTAATCGTTACACACCATGTATGTGAGTTTCATGGATTTTTGAGGATGGTTCATGGGGTGTTATATGACATGTATTTATTCAGGGTTAAATGCTTTTATGCTATGTGATTTTCAATAATAATTGAAACCCAACATTTACACGATGTGTAAGGGTTACATGCTGTGTAAATATCCTGTGTAGCATGACTTATAAATAGTATGGGGACTCAGTTTTTCTCAAAACCTACAACCCTCCTCTCGATTCTAGGACATCCAGAAGCCCTCACTTAAAGGTTTAGGGATTCCTTTTATGGGGATCGATCCTAGGATTCCTGTATTTGATCCATGGCGTTCCAAGGTACGTTTTACCTCTTTTCTTATGGTTCATAGATTGGATCCTTCCCATTTATTATTTTCATGATATGAAAGATCATATAACCTGTTTTTAATAGGGGTTTCTTGGTTGTTTGTTGGTGTGGTTGTTCCATGACATCCTTATATGGATGTAACTTCTTGTAGGAGAGGTGATCAAGATTCACAATTTTGGTCTATTATCATGGGAAGAACATTTATGCCTTTGAGGTAGGGGATATTTTTCTTCTCTATTTATTTACATGAAATCATAAATTGAGAATGGTTTATCCCTTCTGATTAAAATGGAAGTATTGAACCATATTAAAGAAATTGGATAGAATCACATGCCGATGTTGTTGCTTTTTATCGTGGTAGTAGTTTGCCTCTTGATTTTATAGTTTATGTGATATCTATTTTATGATTTATTATCATGTTCTTGTGCTTGAATTATCATGTTGAAATTAGTAAAGAACATAAATCTTGAATTAATCAATAATTAATTGGATTAAGAATTAAAGAAGAGGCATGTATGTAATCCAGTGTTTTTTTGTAATTTAATGATGATCAAATTAATTCTAGTATACATGTTTAATTAAATGTGATCTTCTATATGATTAATATAATTTATAAATAATGTGAAGCATGTTAATACTTGTGGTTGATAATAAATAAAATACATGTGAATTAATAATGGTTCTTATCACAGTTTGATGAAACTGGTTTGATACTAGAGAAAATGTTTTTCCTTTGATAGATTTCTATAGCTTGATGCCTTAGGTTTCCCATAGTTGGAACCTTTGAATAAGTAATCATTTAATTCAAGATGTAATAAGAACCGGTTGTGTGATAAAGATATTTTATAGGGTCTGAGTTACCCATTTTTTTGAGAAGGTTGAGTGCCTTATGTTGGATCTGCAATATCTCGTTTATGAGTGAAGGTTGGATGCCTTGTTTTGGGGCTTGGATTTCACCATCACTTGTTTGTTCCTGATAATTTTGTATTGTGCTCTTGATATGAGCCTTTTTATGTGATCTTAATATGAATTATCTTGTGATAGATGATGTGATATGGGATAGGGAATCCCAAATGTTATGTGAGCATAGGATGGTTGATGTGATATATGGGTGGGGAGGCCCAGATGTTGTGGCATTAGTTGATGCTTGTGATAGACATATGCATCGAGATATACATGTGGGTGTAGGGGATAGAACCATAGATGATGAAATGGGTTGAAGACATGCTTACCCATTGATGTGATGCTAAGATCTAGGGTGTTAGTTTATGAAAATGTTTAATGGTTGATAGATGGGATTCTTGTTTTATTTGCATTACTTTCTCCACTAATTGAGGTAGTTGGATGTGCATGTTTTCATGTTTCCTCTTAGTGGTATATTAGGATGGTTTTCCTAGAGTACCTGGATTATGTAATGATGCTAATAATTAATAAATAATTATTAACCCATGGGGTTAGTGATGATCGAATGTGAATGATGAAAATATTTTAATATTGATAAACTATGGAATCATTTGGGATTATGCCTCGAGGTCATGGAATTTACTCTAATGATTAATGTAGTGTAATGTGTAATAATGTTAATGGTTAATTAATGGATAATGAATTAATTAATGTAAAATAAATTATTAAATAAACGAAATAATTAATGTATACCTTTTAAATGCTTGTGTGCTTATAGGATATCTAGTATTAGTAGTGAAAACTGGGAGTCTGAGCGACATTAGCTGTAGTTGAGTCTAAGACTAGGTTATTCCCATAGTGTGGTTGTGAGCTATATTATATCCTATATATTCTACGATTTCTTACACTACCCCACCCATGTCAGTTAGGGAGATTAACATCTAGTGAACTCTGAGAGGGTGTTTCCCCCAAGATATTGATGGGATAATGGATGGATGACTACCCCCTCTAGCCCCACTCTCTTCTCTTATTAGTTACTTGTGATGGTATGCACAATGATTAGTTTCTCCACATATGTGTGTAGAGGGATGTGATGGATTTTGGTTATGTCACACACATGTATTATCAGATATAATATCCAAAGGATTATTATAGGTATAATGTGTATAAGTTGTGATGGATTGAGGTACTTGCTCAATGTATGGGTTGTAATGTCTTAAGGTATAATACCTAATGTATGATACATTTTCATACAAGCTATGGTGGATCTTAGAAACTACTTGGTTACTATATATGGTGATTTGATATGGGATGATGTGATGATTTTATGCACATGGTTCATGTTGTGATGCCTTTCCCAGGTGTCTTCATCCCAACTTTTAGACAGAGATGGATCAGGATGTGTGACATTGGAGAAAATTGAAAAACCAGTGGGGAATTGAGAGCAAGGTACCCTTGATGTTTCATTATTATATTATATTATCTCTTGTATGTGATAAATGGTAAGAGTTATCCATCGTGAGGTTGGTAACATAGTATACCTATTTAGGTGATGAGTTAGTTTCACTATTTTTCACTATGATTTAGCATGCCATATTTATATTTTTCATAAGAGGATTTGGGGAGGATCCTACTGATTATACTGTTATGGTCACCCTACATACATACAAACTATTTTGTAGGTAAACCAGAGTAGATTTAAGATCATGCTAGATATTACCATCTCATGGTTTAACAGGAGATATTTGGGCTATGTGGTCACTATTGTAGAGACCCGAAGCTTGATGTACATGGACATTACATTACTTTTGCAGAATACTTAATACATAACAAAAAAAGACACACAAGGACTGTAATAGTTTAGTGTCTTTGGAAACTCGGAATATAAACTTCTAATCATGTTGAAATATCTTCAACAACTCCCATAATGATCTTCCCCTTTTTGTTTCCTTACCTAAAACCTTTCTTTATTTCCTAGGGCAAATAAAACATAAAAATGGTGAGCTCAAATGCTCAGTAATGGAAAACATAGATAACATAAAACAATCCATAAACATTTAGAATCAAAAACTTGAACATGAAATTTAAACATCAAAATATTGAGCAAAGACATAAATCGTAGAAGTATGTAAGGAATATATCATAATAGAACATCAACAGTGATAAAATATAATGGGAATAAAACATGTAATTGTGGAAACCATTCAGCACATGTTATGATTTCTATAGTAGCCAAGGCATTGCTTCCAAGACCATCTTAGTGGACAAAGTCCCTTTCTGAATCGAGTTCACTCCTCGTTTCAGTCCTGTAACACTGAACTGGATTAACTTACCATTCCAGCCATGTCTATCTCATGAGATATAAATCTTTACCCAATTCATTGGAGGGAGATATAGGTCCCACCAATCTCATAGTGAAATCATTCTTACTTGTGCCACAAAATAAACATACATCATTCATAATAACCCAATAAATAAAATGGGTTTCATAAACATCATCCCATCATCACATAATCCATATAAAACAAATGGATATCATTTAATCATAAGAAAAGCGAAACCATGTAAATCATAGAGACATATACTTGAAACATACACATATGAAATAATGTCATCTTAGATGAAAAAAATGGTTTTGATAAAACACTTGAAATGAATTCTTGAGGAAAATATCCTTTCTTATTCAAAATAAATTTATTTTAAAAAAACATCATGCAATTTAAAAGAAAGAGATTTTTTTGAAAATAGTCATGAAATATTTTGGAAGAAGCTTCATGAAAATACGTCTTTAAAAATCCTTTCATGCCGTATAAGTTAAAAAAACATTCTCCTCGTACTTTTGTCGGAAAAGTCAAAAAGTACCTCGTAAAAGAAAGATTCCATACATACCATGTAGTAAAAGTAAAAAATGGGTAAAGAGGACTTTAAACATACATGAAAACACTTTTATTAAACATGGACATGGATGATAGAAATAAACCCAGTAAATACTTACGAATAAGCAATCTCGGATAAAAATGAGATTTGAAAAATTATCCCTTACCTTAGGTCCGATATGCTTCGTACATTTCCGAACCTACTGTATAATGATTTAAATAATGTCATTGACTTATTATATAATCATATTCATTGTTATGATATCATATATGGTTCACTTATGACTTTATATTACCCATTCTTTTGTAAGTTCCATGTTAAAGCATCGTTTTGGGTTAAATCGTTTTATTTATCGTACGTGTTTGGACTTCTTGTTCTTGATATTATTACTTATATCCTGAATTACTTAATTAAAGAATGTAAAACATGATTTACATATAATATATATTTCAGTATATACATATATATATGATAGATCGATTAAATGAAATGAAATACACCGTTCATGGAGACGGTAGGCCGTACGTATGCATGAACGTTGTTTTCGTTTCCTTATTGAATTGAATGAAATTAAGTAGATGAAAAAAATATATATACACATAAATCCAGTATCATTATTATTTCATATATTTCATGATTACTTATTATATATACTTTATAATCATTCATGAATGGTTAACATGGAGAATGAATCTCATCGCGTCGTGGAGACGGTAGTCCGTACGTACGCACGAGCGATGATATCATTCCCATGATTGTGGAATTGTATTGGAGTGTATGTATACTATTTAAGAATCAATATAAATTTACAGTAATCATATATAGTTATTATTTACACCATTATACCCATCCAAGTAAGGTGGTGATGGAAAATAGATTACACCACGGCGTGGAGACGGTATTCCGTACGTACGCACGCGCGGTGATTTTGTTTTCCGTAGGATGGATAGATGGTGAAATAGGGTTATTTAATACTTATAATAAAATATCAGTATATGAGTGATACTGATGTTATTACTTCATAATTAAAAAACTAAAGAAGAAGAAGTAGAAGAAGAAATAAAGGTGAAAGAATCGGTAACAGACATTACCTCTTCTTTGAAGCGCCTCTTTGAGACCTCCTCTTAGGGCACCAAAATTGGTCTTTGAAGAAGAAAAAGACCTCTAGGATATTTCTAGGGAAGTGG
Organism: Viscum album; assembly: GCA_963277665.1. Lineage (NCBI taxonomy): Eukaryota > Viridiplantae > Streptophyta > Magnoliopsida > Santalales > Viscaceae > Viscum > Viscum album. Next base: position 1,746,420,691 of record OY728146.1, on the reverse strand, counting down.
AGAAGATAATTGGGTAGAGGTTGGCTGAGATTTAGGCCTCAAAGTGGTGTGAGGAAGAGAGGGAGGAGGTGCCCTTTTATAAGGGAGGAGAGGGGCACCTTTGGAATAACTAAAAATATTATTTTATTATAAAGTCATATTCAGTTTTTAATAGCTCCAAATTGAGTTATTTAGAAGATAAGGTGGGTATGGGTCGAAATAATCTCATCAAATAGAATTTATACATGTTTAGGTTTCTATTTTGACCTTATCATTTAGATTTAACTTTAAGTTAAATAATTTTTCTTTTACCGTGTCTTCTTGTTTTCTTACACTATAAGGTTAATAAACTTACTATAACAAGACAAAAGAACCCCAAGTTGTTTATTATTAATATATATAACCTTATCTAAGTAATTTGGACGAAAATTATATTTTTAGTAATAAAATAACAATTAATAATATAATATTTGTTTTAAAAAACTATTTTATGTCAATTTTGACACTATTTGGTAATTGATTTTTGTGAAAATCATAAAAGAAATATTAGTTAGAAAAAAGTTAATTAAATCAATACTAACATGTCATATTAACATAGAAAATTATTTTAATTCATAAAAAGTCTCAAATTACATTTATTTGGGTATTTATAACATCAATTATGTCAATATTTCATTAATAATATAATTACCGCATCATCATTGTGTCATAAATAAATTAAATTATTTAAAGTCTAAAAATTACAAATAAAATAAGATTATGTAGGAAATCTATTTAGGTTTCTAATGAATATTTATATTCTAATTTATCTTTTGTATAACCCTATATTAAAAATGATTTACTTATTAAACTTTGATTTTAACTATTTTATCCCTTCTTTAAATAAATTAATAATAAATGTCCTAATCTAATCCAAGTCGTTCTAAATGGTCATATTTTGTTCCTAAGGTTGTTTTTGGTCGAATTACACTTATTCAATATAATTATTACATGTGTTAGGGTAATAATAATATCATTTGTACCCTTAATTACCTTATTTACTTTTAACCGTGGTAAAAAAAAGTAAAAAGTTACTATTCACCAAAAATTATTTTCATCTAATTGAACCACATTTTACTTACTGACATCAACCATGTCTCTCAGATTTTTTAAATTCGACTCACATAAGCGGTAAAATTATGTTTTATGTGAATTTGGAAATTCTCATAGGAGGTGGGTAAAAGACGGTCAAAAGTTCAATAAAATTTTTATATATCTAAAATTATTATAAAATGAATCTAATGAATTACATTGAACTTATATTGGTATTATGTGTCAATTTTGACCTAAAATAAATTTAAATAGAATAAATAATTATTTAAATAAAAAGTCGGTTTTTAAATAGTAACCCAGTGTTTTAACTATTCATCAAAAATTGAAAGTTTTCAGAAAAATACCAAAATTTCACCCTAGGCTAATTTCGATATTCCGAATCCAGAAATGAAGTCCATTTTGAAAGATGAAATTTACAAAATTTCAAAAAGTGGTTATTACTATTCATAACGGCTAGTTTTAATAATATTTTAATAGCATATCGTTGTTTAGTGAAACTCGGTATTGCGTACAACACACGCTATCGAGGAAGGTCGTGATTGCGTGTAATACAGCCAAGTTAGGGTTGCGTGTTGTGCAAGACTAATTTTTTGTAGCGTACAACACAAGACATCAATATAAGAATATTTTTCATAAAATATCGGGGTGTTACATTCTACCCCCCTTAAAATGAATTTCGCCCTCGAAATTCTTCAGGGTTATAAATGGTTTACTACTCGAAATTTTCTTTAATAGAAACCCACATCGTAAAAAGGAATAGCAAAACCAATCTTTAAAAACTAAAGTATGAAACATAACGGTTACCCAAATTAACTAATCACTGAGTTTCCACATAGGAGAACATAAGTGAAAATATGGATATGGAAGAGAAACCTAACCATCATGTTCTGATGGAGAGTGGTAGAGAACATGGCTATGAAAAAGTCAACAATCACAAAGCCATAGATTTGTGATGATCTAAGGTACCATCTAATTCATCAGATATAAGGGAACTAGGACAACATTTTTGGTTTTCAAGATCATTTCCCTAAAGTTGATGAATTAAAAGAAATACTTACATGATTTTGGTACAATTTCACTGTTGTTCGTGAATCGAACAATTTCCTCTTCATCCCTTAAAGAAATAAAGTTGTGATGTGTTAGCAGATCATGTGATAGAATGGTGGGTCATTCCATCTGTTTCAAACAAAAGGTTAGCAAAAGTTATAAGTCTATATTATGGTTAGATTAATCGTATATGGTTCCAAAAATGAACTTATACTTCATATATCACACCGCTTAATAAAATAAAACTAGTTTCTACTAACCAGGGACTTCCTGTAGGACAGTGGTAGGTGATAAAGGCTAGTCGCACTTCGGTTGTGGGTTCAATTCTCACCGCCTTGTCTGACGCAATGGGCTGTCACCCGTCCTGCAGGTTGTCCTTTTTTCTAAAACTACATTACTATAACATCCCATAAATAATATCGAAAAAATTCTATCCTTAAACAATAATAACTTATGTCCAACATAATCCATCCCAATCTTTAGGCTTATCCATAATACTGCAGTCCACTCTCATAATATAGTGAAAACGATTACCAGAGATTTCATATAACAAGCATGTTAATACCATCGTTGATCCCCATATATCATAAGATATGTCTTATTGGTCACATTCCAAATATTCGAAGGCCTTAATCATGTATTCTCTTGAAAAATGAATACCCATTGAATCTTAGTGAAAACATGAGTGCTGTAAAAAGTTAACTCTTTCCACATACCAAAAACCCAAAATTCTATATACTCAAACCATGATATAACTATTTCCTTATATCAGTCATGAGCTCATGAATACTGTCAAACATTTCATTTTCTCTTTATCCCTTCATTATGCGCATATCATATTATTTCCAAAAATATCTCAATCACTTTCCATTGTTACCAGTACCATAAAATTATTGAAAACCACAATAGACCAATAAATAAATATTCCAATATTCCACGATACTATATACAACATTATTTTGTAATCCCATTACATAAACACTTAATCATTCCACCACATCGTTGTCATATTCAACATCACCAATAGTGATCGCATGTGACTTCCCTTTGTCCTTTTCCTTAAGTGGTTGCTCATGTCGATCATCACTAACCCTTGGATTAGGTCATTAATTAGCATAATGCCCCATTTCCTTGCACTTGAAGCATTGAAGTGTTGGTGGTGCATTCTCTGCAGTCTTTTCTTTATTCACATCATTAGAAACCCTTTTTCCATTACTTCAACACTCAGCTGCTCGATAACCTTTTCCACACTTAAAACATTTTCTAGTCCCTTTAAGACAATCTCCACCATGCTTCTTTCCACACTTTGAGAATAAGGAAACATTCATCTTCTTTTCACCATTGTTCTGAGATTTCTCCTTGAACTCCATATTTCGTTTCTTGTCAAAACCATGAGATGGATATGTTACACCAACTTCCAGTTCTACCTTAATATCACAATGTACAATTTCTTCATACCTACTGAAGTCTCTTATAGATAATGCCCTTCAAAGATTTGGTTTTAAGCCACTGAAGAATCGATCAACTTTACTTTCAGGTTGGATGATAAAGCCAGATGCATACCTTGCAAGCCTTGTAAAATTTTCTTCGTATATACCAACAGATTCATCATCCTTTTGCTTTAGTTCAAGAAAATCCTTCTCCATCTTTGTTCGTAGAATACGATGGAATCACTTATTGAAAAATAAGTTCTTGAACTCATCCCATTCCATGGACTCAATTTCATCTCTTGGCCTCATATTCTTGATAATATTCCACCATTGATCAGCTTCACCTTCCAAACGATATACTGCTAAGATGACTTTATCATGTTCAGAACATTGAAGAACTGAAAATATCTTTTCATTGGTACTGATCCATTGTTCAGAAACAAGTGGATCGGAAGACCCACTAAAAGAAGGTGGACGTTGCCTCATGAAGGACTCAATAGAATATTGTTCCCTTCTCTGCTCATTTGGAAGTCCAGAATGATTCATAGCTTGTGTAAGTATAGAAATAAGATTTTGCACTCCATCCCCCATAACATTGGTTTGTTCAGGAGGACAATCATTGCATTGTCCATTACATTGATAAACATGGTTCCTTCGGGTTCTAGCCATCGTCTAAAACCCAAAAAGAATAGCGTGAGAGGAAAAAATCATGCTAGGGAAAACAACATAATAAAGGGGGAGTACCATCAATATCTAAAATATTAGGTTAAATTCTAATATTGTTGCCGTAGTTCTAGGACTATATCCTATACGTATACTTATCCTTAGGGACATCCCTAGACATACCTTAGAAATATCTCTAGGTATCTCACTAACGTTTTCGCATCCTAGTTTCCAAAGGTTGACTAAACCTTTCCTCTGATACCAACTATAGCGGTCTGGAATTACTTCCAGTGGACTATAATTGATACCTATCAGGGAAATCCATGGGTGGATACACCCCCTGGGCGGGACACATCACCATCCCCAGTGGCAGCCATTTCCTCATGAAGCCCTTGGGCGGAGAGCCATGCTTCGTCCAACGGTCACATGTGAGAGTTCCCAAGGATCGAATACATTCCTACCTCCTTTGCCTCTGATACCAACTGTAGAGACCCGAAGCTTGACGTACATGGAAATTACATTACTTTTGAGGAATAATTAATACATAACAAAAAAAAGACACACAAGTACTATAATAGTTTAGTGTCTTTGGAAACTCAGAATATAAACTTCTAATCATGTTGAAATATCTTCAACAACTCCCATAACGATCTTCCCCTTTTTGTTTCCTTACCTAAAACCTTTCTTTATTTCCTGGAGCAAATAAAACATAAAAATTGTGAGCTCAAATGCTCAGTAATGGCAAACATAGATAACATAAAACAATCCATAAACATTTGGAAGCAAAAAACATGAACATGAAATTTAAACATCAAAATCTTGAGCAAAGACATAAATCGTGGAAGTACGTAACACATATATCATAATAGAACATCAACCATGATAAAATATAATGGGAATAAAACATGTAATTGTGACAACCATTCAGCACATGTTATGATTTCTATAGTAGCCAAGGCATTGTTGCCAAGACCATCTTAGTGGACAAAGTCCCTTTCTAAATCGAGTTCACTCCTCGTTTCAGTCCTATAACACTGAACCAGATTAACTTACCATTCCAGCCATGTCTATATCATGAGATATAAATCTTTACCCAATGCATTGGAGGGAGATATAGGTCCCACCCATCTCATAGTGAAATCATTCTTACTTGTGCCACAAAATAAACATACATCATTCATAATAACCCAATAAATAAAATGGGTTTCATAAACATCATCCCATCATCACATAATCCATATAAAAGAAATGGATATCATTTCATCATAAGAAAAGTGAAACCATGTAAATCATAGAGACATTATACTTGAAACATACACATATGAAATAATGTCATCTTAGATGAAAAAAATGGTTTCGATAAAACACTTGAAATGAATTCTTGAGGAAAATACACTTTCTTCTTCAAAATCAATTTATTTTAACAAAACATCATGCAATTTAAAAGAAAGAGATTTTGTTGAAAATAGTCATGAAATATTTTGGAAGAATCTTCATGAAAATACGTCTTTAAAAATCCTTTCATGCCTTATAAGTTAAAAAAACATTCTCCTCATACTTTTATCGAAAAAGTCAAAAAGTACCTCGTAAAAGAAAGATTCCATACATACCATGTAGTAAAAGTCAAAAAATGGGTAAAAAGGACTTTAAACATACATGAAAATGCTTTTATAAAACATATACATGGATGATATAAATAACCCCAGTAAATATTTACGAATAAGCAATCTCGGATAAAAATGAGATTTGAAAAATTATCCCTTACCTTAGGTCCGATATGCTTCATACGTTTCCGAACCACATGTATAATGATTTAAATAATGTCATTGACTTATTACAGAATCATATTCATTGTTATGATATCATATATGGTTCACTTATGACTTTATATTACCTGTTCTTTTGTAAGTTCCATGTTAAAGCAGCGTTTTGGGTTAAATCGTTTTATTTATCGTACATGTTTGGACTTGTTGTTCTTGATATTATTAATTAATACATGATTTAATTAATTAAATAATGTAAAACATGATTTACATATAATATATATTTCATTATATACATATATATATGATATATCAATTAAATGAAATGAAATACACCGTTCATGGAGACGGTAGGTTGTACGTACGCATGAACGCTGTTTTCGTTTCCTTATTGAATTGAATGAAATTAAGTAGATGAAATAAATATATATAAACATAAATCCAGTATCATTATTATGTAATATATTTCATGATTACTTATTATATATAATTTATAATCATTCATGAATGGTTAACATGGAGAATGAATCTCATCGCGTCGTGGAGACGGTAGTCTGTACGTACGCATGAGCAATGATATCATTCCCATGATCGTGGAATTGTATTGGAGTGTATGTATAATATTTAAAAATCAATATCACTTTACAATAATCATATATAGTTATTATTTACACCATTATACCCATCCAAGTAAGGTGGTGGTGGAAAATAGATTACACCACGGCGTGGAGACGGTATTCCGTACGTACGCACGCGCAGTGATTTCATTTTCCGTAGGATGGATAGATGGTGAAATAGGGTTGTTTCATAATTATAATAAAATATAAGTATATTATTGATACTTATGTTATTACTTCATAATTAAACAACTAAATAAGAAGAAGTGGAAGAAGAAATAAAGTTGAAAGAATCGGTAACGGACATTACCTCTTCTTTGAAGCGCCTCTTTGAGACCTCCTCTTAGAGCACAAAAATTGGTCTTTGAAGAAGACCAGGACCTATAGGATGTTTCTAGGGAAGTGGAGAAGAGAATTGGGCAGGGGTTGGCCGATATTGAAGGCTCAAAGTGGTGTGAGGAAGAGAGTGAGGAGGTGCCATTTTATAAGGGAGGAGAGGGGCACCTTTGGAATAACTAAAAATATTATATTATTATAAAGTCATATTCGGTTTTTAATAGCTCAAAATTGAGTTATTTAGAAGCTAAGGTGGGTATGGGTAGAAATACTATCACCCAATAGAAGTTATACAAGTTTATGTTTCTATTTTAACCTTATCATTTAGATTTAACTTTAAGTTAAATAATTTTTCTTTTACCGTGTCTTCTTGTTTTCTTACACTATAAGGTTAATAAACTTACTATAACAATCCAAACGAACACCAAGTTGTTTATTATTAATATATATTACATTATCTAAGTCATTTTTCCAAATTTTAGATTTTTAGGAATAAAATAACAATTAATAATATAATATTTGTTTTAAAAAACTATTTTATGTCAATTTTGACACTATTTGGTAATTGATTTTTGTGAAAATCATAACAAAAATATTAGTTCGAAAAAAGTTAATTAAATCAATACTAACATGTCATATTAACATAGAAAATTATTGGAATTCATAAAAAGTCTCAAATTACATTTATTTGGGTATTTATAACATCAAATATGTCAATATTTCATTAATAATATAATTACGGCATCATCATTGTGTCATAAATAAATTAAATTATTTAAAGTCTAAAAATTACAAATAAAATACCATTATGTAGGAAATCTTTTTAGATTTATAATGAATATTTATAGTCGAATTTATCTTTTGTATAACCCTATATTAAAAATGATTTACTTATTAAACGTTGATTTTAACTATTTTAACCCTTCTTTAAATAAATTAATAATAAATGTCCTAATCTAATCTAAGTGGGCCTAAATGGTCATATTTTATTTTTAAGGTTTTTTTGGTCGAATTAAACTTATCAAATATAATTAGGACATGTGTTAGGGTAATAATAATATCATTTTTACCCTTAATTACCTTATTTACTTTTAACCATGGTAAAAAAAAGTAAAAAGTTACTATTCACCAAAAATTATTTTCATCTCATTGAACCACATTTTACTTACTGACATCAACCGTGTCTCTCGGATTTTTGAAATTTCACTCACAGAAGCGGTAAAATTATGTTTTATGTGAATTTGGAAATTCTCCTAGGAGGTGGGTAAAAGACGGTCAAAAGTTCAATAAAATTTTTATATATCTAAAATTATTATAAAATGACTCTAATGAATTACATTGAAATTATATGGGTATTATGTGTCAATTTTGACCTAAAATAAATTTAAATAGAATAAATAATTATTTAAATAAAAAATTCGGTTTTTAAATAGTAACCCAGTGTTTTCACTATTCATAAAAAATTGAATGTTTTCAGAAAAATACCAAAATTTCACCCTAGGATAATTTCGATATTTTGAATCCAAAAATGAAGTCCATTTTGAAAGATTAAATTTACAAAATTTCAAAAAGTGGTTATTACTATTCATAATGGCTAGTTTTAATAATATTTTAATAGCATATCGTTGTTTAGTGAAACTCGGTATTGCGTACAACACACGCTATCGAGGAAGGTCGCGATTGCGTGTAATGCAGCCAAGTTAGGGTTGCGTGTTGTGCAAGACTCCTTTTTTGTAGCGTACAACACAAGACATCAATAAAAGAATATTTTTCATAAAATCTCAGGGTGTTACAACTATCATCTTTAACTTTTTAGTATTTATAGTTTCATTTTAGTTCTTATAGTACTGTATGACATTGAATGTTTTCACTTGGGATTTATTTATATATATATATATTTATATATGTCCAGAAATGTGTTGATCAATTTATCCTTCTTATCTCTCTCTTTTTTATATTTTCTTATAGGGTAATTCCTCCCATATGCATGTTTAGTTTACCCTTGGTGCTAGTCGCTAACCCTGGGCCTACTGGAGGTGGGAATTGGGAAGTCACTATATCTATCCCCTCATTACGGTATCTTTGTGGGGAGGGGGTTATGACATAGTGGTATCAGAGGTTCAGGTTAAGGGATAGGATGTATTTTGGAGTTAGAAATATGTGAGATTGCATTTGTTGGTAGGTAAATAGTGTCATCTAAGTTTAATAAGTGATGTAAACACTTGAGATCGATTGAGACATTGGTGTTTAGGCCCCCTATGATATGATGCATGGACCTTTAAGTTTATTGATCCTACTAAATTAAGTGATACTGGTTTCAAGGTAGATAACTAGGAAAGGATCATGTATCATTCTTGTTTTCATTTATGTTTAAAATGGGTAGACCTTGTTATAGGTTTAAAAAATAATAGGATAATAAATAAATAAATAAATAAAATTAAATATTACACATTCCAGATTTAGGATATCTAATAGTTTTTTTTTATTTTTACAGGCATGGCTCTAGGTCGACATCCCATCAGGTTCACACCAAAGATGTTTAGCAGGATGCACTAGCAGATCTCCGTGGAGTAGAGGTCGATGAAGATGACACTTGGAGGAAGAAACTATGAGTGTTTCCTTACCAGATTCTTCAGAAGTATGAGGGATTTGTTTTATATGAAGTCACAACAGAATGGTTGGAGGATTTTGAGATATCCTATGGTTTGATCCATTCTTAGAAGGAGCATAGGGTTCCATTGGCTGTGACAATGCTGTGTGTAAAAACGAGGTAATATTGGTTCTTATTCCTTAGGGATCATGAGGAGTTGGCAGTCTCATGGGAGAAGTTTCGAGACTAGTTTTTAGTATAGTTTCTTCTTTTTTACTTTTAAAGTATCCATTATCTAGGAACCACTTTCCCTTTGATAGAGGATTTCCAAAGTGAGGGAGTTCGAGATCCATTTCAGGACCCTTCTGTAATATGATTTAGGCCTATTACTAGATGAGGAGGCTGAGGAAAGACATTTTGAGGATTATTTTCTTCTAGAGATCTAGGTCCATGTCACCCAATATATGCTGAAAATGTATCTAGATGTGTTAGAAAGATCAGAGGTTATCAAAAGGACACTGGATAAAACTAGATTATCAAAAGAGGGGAGTTTTTGGGATTCCTCATGAAGTCGAGATATGGTTTGGGGTTCCCAGTTTCCAGGGAAGAAGAGTTTTCAGTCATCCAAGGGTAGGTCCCAAACCTCATCATATCATCTATCTAGGTGTGGTGACTCTCAGAACTATGATAAGGGATCATACATGTGTTTTTATTGCGAAGGATGAGGTCATCAGCAATGAGAGTTCCCAAAATTTCTGAGCAGTCAACATATTCCAGAGTTTCCACTTTAGGTTCCTCTATTGAGGCAGTTTCAGTCAAGGTAGCAGTAGTACGGTGTTCCAGTTTGGGATCAGCAGATAGAAGATGGGGTAGGAAGAGTACAAACCTGAGATGCTCCTTGTCCTCAAAGATTATATTTTGTCAATGTAGCTAGTTGTTAGTAGGGTCATAGAGGCTATAGAGTAGGTTGTAGTCAACTTCAGGCTTTATCATTTCCAGCGTCAGGTGAGCTAGATGTTGTTCGAGGCACCCTTTTTTTATTTTCTACATGGGTGAATTCTTTTTTTTTTGATTCAGGAGAGACACACTCCTTTATATCACCTACCCTAATCCATGCTTTGGGACTTGAGGTAGAGAGGCTTCCAGTTCCCTTGGCATTGACTATTCTAGTTGGAGGTTGAACTGACTTGTATGAAGCAAGTAGACACTTTGAGATAGTGTTGGGGAAGCACCGCTCTTAGGGAGACTTCCTATGTTTTAGATTATATCCGTATGACATCATCCTTGGCATAGATTAGTTATATTCGATGTTGGATATCGTGGATTTATTCAAAATTTAGGTTTCATTTTATGACGATGATGGAGAGACAATGGTTTTTTTAGTGAGAAATACCCTTAGATGGGTCAGATGCATGTTCCATCCTTATCTTCTTTGATGGTCGAGTTGATTTTGAGATCATTGGAGGTTTAGGAATTGGTATTTCCTTGGGTTGTGGAAGAGTAACCTGATGTATTTATATAGGAGGTTATAGTGTTACCCCCACGATGGGAGATCGAGTTTGGGATCGATCTATAACCAGGCATGTCTCCTATCTCGATGTCTCCATATAGGATAGTTCATTATAAGTTGTGAGAACTGTGAGTATAGCATGATGATCTATTATAATGCAGTTTTGTTTGACTGAGTGTGTCCCCTTAGGGTGAACCAGTTTTGTTTATAAAGAAGGCTGATAGAAGTTTGTGGATTTGTATCAATTATCATTACTTGAACCAAGTGACAGTGAAGAACCGCTATCCTCTTTTACGGATTGATGATTTATTCGATCAACTTAAAGGATCAAGTTGGTTCTCTAAGATCGATATGCATTCAAGATAACATCAAATGTGGATGAAGGATGAGGATATTCATAAGACTAACTTCTATTGTTGTCATGGTCATTATGATTTTGTTGTGATGTCAGTCGGTGTGAGTAATGTTATAGCTACATTCATAGGGTTTATAAATTTAGTGTTCATAGATTTCCCAGATAAGTTCATTATGGTTTTCATCGATGAAATCCATATATACTGCATATCTGAGGAGGAGCATGCAGAGCATCTGCAATTTTGGGAGTTCTTTATTCTGAGTAGCAATTCGGTAAGCTATAAAAGTGTGAGTTATGGGCCTATGAATTATTTCTTAAGGTAATGTTGTGTACCATCAGGTAGTAGTTGTAGATACTTCAAAGATATAGGCGGTTGTGTATTGGGAATCCCCCAAGATAGTAGTATAAGTGTGTAGTTTCCTTGGCATAATAGGCTATTACAAGATATTCATAGTCAATTTATCTCAGGTTAAAAATCCTATGATATCCTTAACTTGGAAGGATTAATTTTTTTTTGGACTGACCAGTGACAGAAAAATTTCGAGTACCTTAAGGAGAAGTTGGTCAAAACTCCAGTCTTTTGTTTTCCAGCATAGGGAAATCAATTTGATATTTTTTGTGACAATTCAAATCTTTTCTTGGGCATCATTCTGATGCAATAGAGATATGTCATTTCTTATGGGTATTAGTAGTTACATCCCCATGAGTGTAACTATTCCACCCATGATCTTGAGTTGGCGGTAGTAGTTCTTTCTTTGAATTTGTGGTTACATTACCTCATCAATGAGTATTTTTTGGTTTTCACCAATCATAAGCACTCAAGTTATGTCTTCTCCCAGCGTGGCTTGAAATTTCATCAACATCAATGTATAGAATTCTTTAAAGATTAAAATTTTTAGATTTCATATATTCTAGAAAAGGGAAATGTTGTGGCTAATGCGCTGTGATGGAAGTCACGTAGTGATTCCAAGCGTGAATCTATAGATTCATGGATAATGATGTAAGAAATCTCAGTGATTTATCTATATATGGAATATTTTGTAGGAATATGTTTTATTTTATAGATAATGGTGTAGTCTTCATTGGTGCAGTAGGTGGAGGAGTCCCAATTGGGGGATTTTATGGTGAAGTTCTAGAGAGATCAAGTTGTTTTTATTGATTCCCCTGATGGTTGGTCTGAGGATAGAAAACATCTATTATTATTCCAGGGAAGGATTTTTGTTCCTTTGGTGATGCATGAGGTAGTTCTCTATGAGTTCCAAAATTCACCTTTGGTGATATATCCCAACATGAAAAAGATGTTCTAAGCTTTGAGAGGTCATTTTTTATGGCCTAGGATGAGGTGTGAATTTGTAGAGTTTGTTTGTCAATGTTTGGTTTTCTAGAAGGTGAAGGCCGAGCACCATGTTCCTGAGGGTTTTCTCTAGCCATTAGATATTAACCAGTGGAAGTGGGAGAAAATCTCCATGTACTTCATTATTGGTTTACCTCAAGAACAGAGAGGCTATGATTTTATATGGGTTATAGTGGATCATTTGATGAAATCATCCCACTTTATAGTGATCAAGGAGTCAATCTCAATGGAGGTTTTGTCGAGGAAGTATCTAAAGGAGGTGGCGTGTCTCCATGAAGTCCTGAGGATGATCATTTCTGATTGGGATCCTCATTTTACCTACATGGTGTGTAGAGGTATCCAGTAAGATTTTGGATCTTAGTCATTCCTTAACACTGATTTTCATCTGTAGACTGACAATCAGACAAATTGGACTATCCAGACCATTGAAGATATGTTACACTTTTGTGTCCTGGATTTTTGAGGTTCATGGATAAGTCACTTAACCTTGGTTTAGTTTTAATGTAATAAAAGTTTCCACTTCACTATTGGTATGGATTCATTTGAAGCTTTGTTCACCCAAAATTTCCATTCTCCTTTGTGCTAAACTGGGGTTGGAGAGGCAGTGATTCTCGATCCAAAACTAGTAAATAATATGATAAAGGCGATTTAGGTAATTTGTAAGAGGGTGAAGGTAGAAAAAAATCATCATAAATATTATACTAATCATAGGATGAGACCTTTATAGTTTTATTTTGGAGATCACGTGTTCCAGAAGGTGACTCCTCATCATGGGTTGTGAAGGTTTGGTCATGGGAGGAATCATTCTCCTTGGTTTGTTGGGAATTTTGAGGTGTTTAATTATGTTTGAGCCATAGAATATCAGATAGAACTACCCTTACATATGAGATGGATACGTGATATTTTTCACATGCTGTAGTTTCATCGTTATCTTCATGATGACTCTCATGTCATTGATTGGGGTGAGATTGATGTTGATGAGGATGCGACCTTCGAGGAGTGGTCAGTAGATATCTAGGACAGCCAGGATAATGTGTCATGCAGACATGTTATTCCTTTGGTTTATGTCTTGTGGTGTCACAATGGCATAGAGGAGAGTACTTGGTAACATGATTCGCAAATTCTCACTCAGTACCTTGAGTTGTTTGATGTTTATATCTTCTCTTATAACATTTTTAATTTTGTGGATGTTGAACTTTTTTGTTATGATATGGGTTCCTCTTATTTCTTATTGTGTATTTACTCTCATTTGACAGGTATCTCTCCTAAGAGCGTGTTTAATAGCTGTTTGTTGATGTTTTGTGGTTTCTCACTATTCCTTTGATGAGGTGTTTGAGTTATTGATATAGTGATATCCTTGAGAGGTATCTCATGGGGTGGATATTTGGATGACCCCTTTTCATTTTCTCTCTGGTTTGGTTTTGGATTCTTGAGGATGATAATTGTTTGAGCGGTATCTAATGCATCCATATAGACTGAACCTTTGTGTGTTTTTTAGGCTCATGGTGCTCATAGGAGGCTTGGAGTGAGTCTAGAGGGGTTCATATGTGAAATTATGGGAAAAGGGAGACTACACACTATGTAATACTTACACACCATGTATGTGAGTTTCAAAGCTTTTTGAGGATGTATCACGGGATGTAACATGACATGAATTTATTCAGGGTTAAATTCTTCAAGAAGACACAATTTTCAGTGAGATCTAAAACTTGAAATTTACATGACATGTAAGGGTTACACACCATGTAACTCTCATGTGTAGAATGGCTTATAAATAGAAAGGGGAATCAGGTTTTCTCAAAACCTAAAACCCTCCTCTTGATTATAGGTGATCCAAAAACCCTCCCTTCAGTGTTTTGGGACTACTTTAATGGGTATTGATCATTGGATTCATGTCTTTGATCTTTAGTGATATGAGGTACGTTTGACCTATTTCTTATAGTTTTTCAATCAAATTACCCTCATTTCTTCTTACCAAGTGATGGTGGATAATATCACCTATTTATAATGGGGTTTTCTTGGTTGATTTTTGGTGTGGTTGTGATGTAAATTCCATGGATAGATGAAGCTTCTTGTGGGAGAGGTGACCAGGATCTGTAATGTTGGTTTGTTCTCATGCAAAGAACATTGATGCCTTTGAGGTAAGGATTTTTTTGATTCTCTATTTATTTAAGTTCAATCATAAATTAAACTTGGTTTAGATCTTTGGATAGAAATGGAATTAACTTAATAAATATTGAACTTGATTAAAGAAATTAGATAGTGATCACATTCTGATGTTGTTACTTTATACCGTGATAGTAGTTTAACTCGTTATTTTCTAGATAGTGTGATATCTATTTTATTCTTTGTTATAATGTTAATATGCATAGAGTAGCATACTGAAATTAATAAAAAATGTAAATTCATAATTAATTGATAATTAATTCACTTAAGAATTTAATAAGTGTCATGTTTGTAATTTGGTGTTTGTTATAATTTGATTATGATCCAATTTATGCTAGTATTCATGTTTAATTAAATTTGATATTCTATATGATTAATAGAATTCATAAATAATTTAAATCATGTTAATTATTATGTTTTATAATAAATAAAAGGCATGTTAATTGAGAATAGTTCTTCTCACATTTTGATGAAACTGGTTTGATGCTAGAGAGCATACTTTTCCATTGATATATTACTATAGATTGATTCTATTGGTTTCCTATAGTTAAAACCTATGAATAATGAATTGGTTAATTCAATATGGAATAAGAACCAGTTGTGTGATAAATATATTTAATAGGTCCCGAGTTTCCCATTTTCTTGAGAAGACCGAGTGCCTTGTGTTAGATATATGAGAGCTTGTTTATGTGTGGAGGATGGATGCCTTATTTTAGGGACTATATTTCCCTGTTTCTTGTTTGTTCATGATGATTTTGTGATGTGCTCTGGATACAAGCCTTGTGATGTGATCTTGATACGACTGATCCTAGGATGACTGATGTGATATGGGGTGGGGAGGCCTAGATGTGATACGAGCCTGGGATGGTTGAGCCTGGGATGGATAATATGATATGTGGGTGGGGAGGCACAAATTTTATGGCATCATTTGACACCTGTGATGGTGAGAGGCATCATGATATGGATGTGGGTTTTGGGGATGGCACCAGATTTGATGGAATGGGTTGAAGATGGGATTACCCATTGATATGATGCTGAGATCTAGGATACTCATTTATGAATCTTTTTAATGGCTGATGGCCGAGTTGCATTTTTTATATGAATTCCTTTCTCCAATGATTGAGGTAGTTGGACATTCTTGGTTTCATGTTTCCTCTTGGTGGTATCTTAGCATGGTTTTCCTAGAGTACTTGGATTATGTAATGATGATAATAATGAATAAATAATTCTTAACCCATGGGGTTGGTGATGATGATATGAGAATACTAAAAATATGTTAAATTTAAAAAACCTTGGACTTGATTTAGATTATTCCTTGAGGTAATGAACTTTAATATGAAAGGGGAAAAGTGATTCTCTAAAATTTATCTTTGATCTAGTTATCACCAGCTAATAATAAAGGAATTTAAAATTTAGAAAATTTCCTTTCAGATAAGGTATGACCATTATGAGTATCTTTCATGCCATTTGGTCTAACCAATGCTTCTGAAGTATTTATGACTTTGATGAACATGATGTTCCATGAGTATCATTATACATTTATGGCAGTGTTTATGGATGACATTCTGGTTTACTCTCAGTCCGAGGAAGATCATGTGCATTATCTGAGAGCAGTTATAGAAATTTTGAGAAATCACCAAGTTTATTCTAAGATATCGAAATGTGATTTTTGGATTCAGGAAGTGAATTTCTTGGGAAACATGGTCTTCGAACATTTTATCTCAATTGATCATGAGAAGGTGAAAGTTGTTATGACATGGGATAATCTATGTAATATTTTTAATATTCGAAGCTTCTGGGGTTTAGCGGGGTATTATCACCGGTTTGTAAAGTATTTCTCAATGTTGTATTTTAAAATGACTCCTCTCACTCAGAAGGGATTAAAGTTTATATGGGATGATAACTATCAAAGTTATTTTATTGATATGAAATGTATTTTTTACTTATGCGCTGGTGTTGACTCTTCCAAAGGCCGGTCAGGGCTATGTGGTCTTTTGTGACACATCCGGTTTGGGTTTTGGATGCGTTCTTATGTGATGTGATCATGTGATAGCCTATTGTTCTTGAAATCTTAGTCCACATGAGAATAATTATCGGAACCATGACCTTAAACTCACAATAATTATGAATACGATTAAGAGTTGGCAAAATTAACTTTTCATATAAAATTTTACCATGTATTCCAACCACAAGAGCTTGAGTTATATCTTTTCTCAAAAATATTTAATCTCTTCCAGAGGAATTGGGTCAAGTACCTATAATCTTTTGATTTCAACATTTCCTATACCTCGGGGAAAGGGAACATCATTACTGATGCTTTGAGCATGAAACTTTCGACCCAGGCCATGAAATAATCATCAGAAGAGTGGAACTTGATGGATCTTTTTTCACAGTTGCATATAGGAGTTTGAGAATCAGGGGATGAGGTTGTCTTGGAAAGTGTTTTTTAACCCCTACTGTTCTCGAAATGATCCTTCAGTAAAAATAGATTGATGATGAATTCCATAGCATTATAAACTCTATTTATGGTGGGGATACCATTGACGAGTGGTTATTATTCATAGAGGGCATATCATGTTTCCAGAATTGGTTTGTTGTACCTTTTTCCTATGAGAAAATATATGATGGGGGGTTTCTATAATTCCTAGTTGTCCATGCACCTAAGAACCAAAAAGATGTTTTATGACATGCAATAATGATTTTGGTGGCCAGGTATGAGATGGTACATTGCTAATTTTGTATCTCATTATTACACTTTCCAACAGGTCAAGGATGAGCACCAAATACCTTTGGGATTGCTTCATCCACTTCCAGTACCGAATTAAAAGTAGGATTATATTTATATGTACATTTTATTTGGATTAATACTTACCCCTATAAATAATAATGTGATATGGGTTATGATTAATAGGTTGACCATATCAGCTCAATTTATACCCATTCATGACACAACCAAATTTGAAGAGTTGGGAAATATTTATGTGAAAGAGATTGTTCATTTATATAATGTTCTATCTATGATAGTCTTTGATAGATATCCTAATTTTACATCTTGTTATTGGTGAGGAATTTATGAGCCAATGGGATCTAAGGTTCATTTAAGTACAACATACCATCTGTAGATGGATGGTCATACAAAGAGGGATATATAGATTCTTGAGGATATGCTATGTTCTTATGTTTTTGAATTTGGTGGATCTTGGTATGAACATTAGGACTGGTTGATTTCTCTAATAAAAATAGTTACCAATCTATGATTAAAATATCTTCTTTATAGGCCTTATACGACATGCCATGTAAATATCTATTGTGTTGGTTAGAGATTGGATAGATTTCTTTGGATAAACTGAGTTTGGTCCAAGAGATGATGGTGAAGATTTAGTTGATTTGTTAGAGAATATTGATGACATAGAGCTATTATAAATACTTTACTGATCCTCATCATAGACTGTTGGAGTTCATTTTTAGTTACCGGGTGTTCATAAATGTGACACCTTGGTTGGGTCACCGTTAGCTTGGTAGGAAAGGGATCTTTCTTCTCATTTTGTGGAACCTTTTGAGTTTATTGAGTAGGTGGAGAAAGTGGCCTACCATTTAACACTTCCACCATAGTTTATGTTAATAAATAATGTGTTTCATGTATCATAGCTTAATAAGTATCTTTATGACCCATATCATGTCTTGAGTTGGTAGGATCTTAATGTTGAGCCTAATTTATCTATGAATGAGAACCCAATCAGGATAGTTGATTCTGAGACAAAGGTACTTCATGAGAGGATGATACCTTTAATCTATTGTCTATGGAAGCATGGTTCTGATTCACATGAGACTTGGGATCTTGATGCACTGGTGAGAGATTAGTGACCCCATCTCTTTGATATGGAAACTTCTTGAAAGACTTTATAAGGACATAAAGTTTCTATGGTGGGGGAGATTGTAACATCCTATTACTTTTTTTCAGGTACTTCTCAACCCTAGTTTTATTTCCTTTCGGGTTTTTCTTATTTTTGGGTGATTTGGGTAAAATTTTGATAATTTTGGATGTTTTTTAGTCTATTCATGGTTGGTATATAGTTTTACCAAACCATGCACACCCCTAGTGAAAACCATTCTACCTTTGATAGTGAGAGTTTTCATGGTTGGTGCATGGTTTAACAAATAGTTCACTAACCTATTAGAAACCGTGCACCATGTTATAGGGGTGCACAGTTAGGGTGCACAGTCTTTCAAACCATGTGGCCCTCTATAGGAAACCATGCTTGCGAGAATAATTTATACTGAAAAATTATTTTAAATTCCCAAACCCCTTGGTTTAAACTTTCATTGACCCTAATTGACCTAACTTAAATTCCTTGGCTAGGAAATATCTCTAGGTGTGGTTTTGGATCCTAAAACCCCTTCTCTTGGTAGATCAAAGCATGGTTGACCACATTTAATCTCCTCTGATAAGAGGATCTCCTATCTATTTGTTTCAATCTATCACTCATTCCTTACTCCATAGATTTTGATAGACCATCACATATTGGATGGATCTAAATTATGTTTTATAGGATCTTCATTATAGGTTTTATTTCCTGATCCCCAATGCCTTTGTTTTTCATTGGAGAATACCTCTTTGAGTATCAATTCATGATATTTGACTAAAGGTAGGTGGTTATGTTTGAGATTTTCCATATAATTAAAACCTTGATTTTCTTGATTTGATTGAAATATATTTCAATTGATTTATGAAAACCCAATTTTATATGATTTGGAATTGGAATTTTAAATGACATGGATTTTGGGAAAACCCCCAATTCAAGTGGAATTGGAATTTGGGGGCGTATTTTGAAATTATTGGAATTTATAAAAATATTTGAGAATTGATTTTATAAAATAGATTAAATTGAATTCATGAAAACCTATGATTGGTTTTGTATTTTAAAGGTATGAAATGATGAAGAACCCATGTTTTGGTTTTGAAACTGAATTGGTACATTGAAATTGAAAATTGGGAAATTGAATTTTAAATGATGTTTGATTTGAAATGATATGATTTTTCATTTTTATATTGATTGATTGAGCACATAAAAGCCTAGGTAGTTAGTGGGTTATTTGGGACAAGCACGATAGGATGATGATTCCATAGAAATGGATTGATGATGAAAACTCTAAAAAAACCTAGTTTAGTAGATCTTATTCCTGATGGGATGTTGACGAGTACTATTCATCTTGATCCCATGGGATGTGTGTACAAATATTATCCATGCTTACTAATATGATAAGAGTGAGGATCCTATTGCTAGAAACTATCATACTGCAAGTAATATGACCATGGTTCTTGTTGTAATTTTTTTATTATACATTCCATTGATTATAAAACTATTTTATTCATGCCAGTTTATTTATATAAACAATTTTATGTTAAATTTTTATTTAATCCATGTTTGAAATTATTTCCATCCTTTTATAAGAAGCATTCTTTTGTTTTAAATTTGAAAACGATATATTATTTCATGCCTTATTTTATTTAAATTAAAATAATTATTTGGTTTATTATTATGGAATCTATTAAGGAATACTTGGTGAGACCCTATTGGGATTTATAGCTCACACCCTACCTTTTCCTTTGGGATTTTTTTATATTTTCTTATTCCAGGTCTGAGTAAATGGAAAGTTCCACTTGGAGGTGGTGAATTTTCTTGATCCTTTGGGCTTGGAGTAATGTGTCATCTTGGGATGTTGTCTTTCTGCCTAAGTACTTTGATGATGTAATGCTTTGGTTTTTGTTATACCTATTTGATTTTTGGTACTTTATTCATTTAGAGTGTTGAGAATAATGACTTGTAACCTTTAATATTCCATTTTTATGTGGAAAGTTCATTACCTATTTTATCTTGCATGATACCAGGTGCTAGTCTCTAACCCATGGGGATTGAGAACACCCTTCGAGCCATGTTAGAGCCAAATCAGTTATCAAGGTACTAGGGTATCTAGGATGGTTCATGATAGATACATTATGATCATGATCTATAATTCATTTGTGATGTGTAGAAATAAACCATACCTCAATTCGATACACAGTGTGATTGGTATGACTTGAAATGTGTGTTTTAAGTTTAAAAATCCCGTTTTAGTTAAAACATGTGCCACTCAATAAAAAATAAGATAACATGCATAGATTTTCGTGATAATTTAGTAAAATGATCTATAAGTCATTTTTTATGTTTAAGAATCTACCACATGTTAGTCTGACAGATGATGTGATCAATATAACTCAAAGTGCATTTTTTTAGCTTAAAAAGGACATTTTTATTAAAAAATATGCCACTCATTGAAAAACTATAAAAAACACTTATATTTTTATGATACATTTTTAAAAAAAATACTTAAGTCATTTCTAATGTATAGGAATCAACTTCATTTCAATTCGACACACAATGTGACCAATATGATTCAATGTGTGTGTTTTTACTTAAAATTGATATTTTAGGTCAAAACACACATCACACACTTAGAACTGAGAAAATTTATCCATATTGTTTTGATAATTTATAAAAATATCTATAATTCACTTGTGATTTATAATAATCATTTGTACCTCAATTTGATACACAGTGTGCCCGATATGACAAAAAATGTGTTTTTTCAGTTTAAAAATGTCATTTTAGTTAAAAAGACCCATGCCATACTCAAAATTGAGATAACACATTTATATTATTTTTATACTTTAGTAAAATGATCTATAATCAATTTTTTATATTTTGGAATCACTTGTACCTTAATTCAATACATGGTGTAACCAGTATGAATCAAAATGTTTTTTTCTTAGTTTAAAAATGTCAATTTTGTTATATCAACACGTGACATACTCAAAAATGATAAAAACATTCATATTGTTTTGATAATTTAGTAAAACAATAAATAAATCATTTTTGACATGTATAAATTAGTTGTACCTCAATGTGATACATGGTGTGACCGGTATGACTTTAAATGTGTGTTTTCAGTATAAAAATGACATTTTAGTTAGAAACATGTGTCACTCACTAAAAGATGATAAAAAATTCTTGGTTTGTATTGATACTTTATGAAAACAATCCATAAGTCATTTGTGATGTGTTAAATCAATTTCACATAAATTCAACACATGGTGTGACCAGTATGACTCAAAGTGTGTGTTTTCAGTTTAAAATTGATATTTTAGTAAAAAATTCATGTTACTCACTAAAAACCTATAAACAAACTAATATTGTCTTAATAATTTTTTAAAATGATCCTTAATTTATTTTTTATGTGTTGGAATCAATTTCACATCAATTCAACACACAGTGTGACCAATATTAATCAAAGTGCATGTTTTTATTTAAAATAGAATTTTTATTTCAAAACACACATCACATACTCAAAAAATGAGCAAATTCACTTGAATTTTCTTGATACTTCATAAAAATTATGCATAAATCATTTATGATGTGTAGGAATCAACCAAACATTAATATGACAGATGGTGTGCCTCATATGACTCAAAGTGGATGTTTTTAGATTAAAATTTACATTTTAGTTCAAAACACACATAACATACTTAATACTAAGAAAATATGCTCTTATTTTATTGAAACATTGGGAAAATGATCCATAAATGATTTGTGATGTGTATAAATTAACCACAAATTAATCTGACACATGATGTGCTCAGTATGACTCAAAGTGTATGATTTCTGTTTAAAAGTGACATTTTATTAATACATTATTTCATATTTATGTTTAATTTTCTTATTTATAGTATTTCTAATATAAGAATTTTTTTAATATAGGTGTAATATTTTTATCGAGTTGGGGTGGCTTGTTCAGAAACTGATAGCATGATTTTTCTATTTTGAGAGGGGTCAGGGTCCAAAGACAATGAAACATTAATGTTTTTGAATTTTTTAATATTTTTGATAAATTTTACGTACCAATGTAATTGTAGAAACCAATTTTTTAAATATTTATATTATATTTTTTATGATATATTTGTGATATAAATTTAATTAAAATTATTTTTTTTATTATAGTGTGCTGTAATTTCAGCAACACACTACTACATCATGTCTTTTATCAGTGCTGGGAATAAATCGATAAAAGGTTACTTTATTAGTACTAAAAATATACTGATAAAGTGTACCCTTTATTAGTGATACAAAAATCAATGATAAATGTTCCTCATTATCAGTACTATACTAGCACCGATAAAGGACCCACTTTATTAGAAAATTTTTATTACTGATGAAGGGCATTTTTTATCATCACTGATAAAAGACATCAAATTTTAAAGGAAATTACAACATTAGTGATTTTTTATAAGTGACTAAGTATATTTCTAGCATTGTTAAATCCCATATCTGTAGGAGTGATCCCTATGAGGAATGTTATACAAACTCCATCTCATAGTAAAGATTTAGCTCTCCTTCGATTTGTGGTTTTTCCTAATTTAGGTTTTCTATATAAAATTTTGGTGTTTTCTTTTTTGTTTTATTTGTTTTTTCATGGTTTTTCATTGGATGATTGACAAAAAAAATTATATCAGAGCTTCTAGTTTGATCAACCCAAGATCCAATTAGGTTTTCATGATTCAAATAATTTCAAAGATCCAATCTACTTTCTTGTTCTTATTTATATTTCTCATGATGGAAACCATGAAGTTCAATATTCTAATTTTGGATCAGAAAATTATATTTTTGTTATGAAAGGTTAATATGTGGCCTATACTCATACAAATGTATCTGGATTTTTAATTATTGGGATTCTAAAATATACTTAAATAATTTATTGTAGAGGAAAAGTAATTCAAAGATCATAACGATCTGTCAAAAATATGACTATATCTATCAAATTAGATTTTACTGGATGCTTTGAAAGAGAAAACTACTACTTTATTTTGGTTGAAATTGGAGAATCTTTTTTTGATAAATATTCTTACCAACAAATTTCATATAAAGGATATACTTCCATCACATGTTGGAAGGTACATATATAGTGAATCATTTACCAGTTTTTAAATAAAATATTCTTGATACGGAAAATATAGAGGTGAAATATGATGGAGAAGATTTTGATTTATTTTTATGTTATTTTCCTCCTCCCCATACTATATTTAGAGATACTGTTCTCTATATTAAATATAAAATTACTCTTGATGATGTTTGTTAGGTGTTATTTTTGAATGATAAAATAAAACAGCTTGGACTTTCTTGGTTTCTCATATTTATTTTTTCCCTAAGGGGATTCAGTGGAAGAGGTGGAGTTTTGATTCAAGAGATTAAAGGTTTGTTTATCCTTGAAAAAACAAATGCGGTTTTGAGTTTTCACACAAAAAATAATTTTCTCTACCAAATGTGGAAAATAATCAGTTCCTCCCCCTATATTTTATAGTTTTTCTCATGTGCCTAACCCCTTCCCCCCTGCATCGCACATCCTCTCTCCACCACCACATGCCTTTCCTCATCTTGAGCTCATCGCCTCACACCTAATCAATATAATCCTCATCTTTTTCATTGCATGATTCTACCCTAGTCTCACTCACCACATAACTCACCCTTCATTAGTTATCTCACCCACCTCTTTCCCCCTTGCTACTATCAAATCACCCACCTCCTGTTGCTTTCCACTATACCTATCATTGCTAGCCACTCACACACCTTTCACCCACAACCTCATGGTTTATACTTCACTAGACACCATTCACCATTCTCATGTTCATCAGTCACCATTTTTTGACCATCGTTTGTTGTTCACCGACCGTTGTTTTCCTTCATCATTGGTTAATATTCATTTTGTAGTTCACCCTTTATTGTTCATCACCACCCGCATTATGAATTTTTTCCATGTGGATTTTTTTTTCATTTTTTACTTTTGTTTCATGCTTATTTTTTTTATTTATCACTTTTGTTCCTATAATTTTTTCCCACATCGGACGCACATCACCAATACAGGGTATATTTTTTTATAAAAATTATGGGTAACTACCTTAAGTGTTCATGAAAGTGGTATTTATGACCCTATCTACCTTGTTTAGTAAAATAGGTTACATAGAAGTAACCTATGTCTTGAAATCCCCTTCCATAGTTTTTTTGTGGGAATAAATGACCATTTTTCTACTAGTGTAATCCTATTTGAGAGGAATCATCTATGGTGGTTATATTTTGGAAATTTTGTTGTTCTATATTTATTTTTATTCTCAAGGATAAGAATTATTTTAGGGGAATCTAATGTACATAATTATAAATTCTTGATCCTTTATTTTTTTAGTTTCGAGGTGTTATAAAAGGAAGGGTGAAGCCATGGAATAAGTTGGAGATGAATCATGAGAGTTAAATGAAACTACAGGTTTTGAAAAAATCATCTTGTAATGGTTTATATTTCCCCACGATTCATTCCTGGGTGTTTAAGCTAAAGTAAGATGTCACCACTTGTTATTGTGGTCTAATAATTGTTCCATGGGTTTATTTATTATGTTTTAATGAATATTCTTGTGTTTTAATGAGATATGGGGGGTGATTTTGGCGTAACATGTAACACTTCTCCACCCCATGACCACTCAATAGTTCCTGGACTAGAAGTTCACCACATGACCTTAGGAACAACTACTTTTTCACCAAAAGATTCCAACTAGAAATAAGGGTTTATTGACTGATAATGATGAGAATATACCCTCTAATAGTAATAATAAATATAATAACGAAGGGAAAGAAATAATCTAAACACAATGGAAGAAATATATTAAAAGAAATTATAACAATGATCCAAAAATACATATGATAATCCAACTAATATCTACATGTCATGCCCATCATACTAGATTCAATAGAATAACCCATGGGCCAGTCACATATATACATGTAAAAAATAATGAAAATGATCACCAGCCTGACAGTTAAGAACCACTCATCCCATCTACCAAAAACTATTCCATTTGTCTCATTAACCATTTTCACTCCCTTGTCTATTATTCTCTTGACATCAAGAATTTTTCCTTTCTTGTATGCAAATACTTGAACTCTACACATTTCCTAGAGGGCCCATGCAGGGTGTGAGTATGAACTCTATAGGCCACCACCAATGGTGTCTCAACCTTATATCTATTCATATATTAGTGCATGTAAAAACATAAATAAATGGTATTTAAACATATCACAAAACCCTCTCCCCTTATGCTCAACAATAATAAGTGAGCCTTTACCTACCTTATATAATTCTGGAGTGGAATGATATATCCCTGGTCTATCATACATGAAGAACCCTTGACATTCTAACCAATCACATAACACATATTGTCACACATCAATCATAACCAAATATCCATTCAATAAATATTGATTCCCTAAAGACATGTCCCCAATCCATATCGCAATTCCTAAGGACTTACACATATTTTACCATTACTAGCTTAACAACTTGACATCCCAAGCCATGATGATACCCATCCTTCCATTTTTTGACCCATAGAACCCACATGAATGATGAGACTCAACCCCAAACTGATGGGATCAATTACCATCAACCATGGACTCCTATGGTGAGAACCTTCTACATATCTATGGTCAACACCATCCCCTATGATGATTAATATATAGAGGCCTCAACCCACAACAAGTGGTAAGCACCACCTTAAGGGTCATTGTTGGGGGTCCTATCATGTGGATCCTATTAAACATTTTTTTAACACAATTTTAATGTAGTGATAGTGATACTAGGGTTGTATTCAGAGAGGGGAGTGTTATTGGCATGTTTTTCCTTTGTGATGCAGGTTTTTCATGTTCTAAAATAAGTTATGAATAGATTTTTAGAGAATGAAATTGGGTTAGTTTTAAATTTAGTTTTTAAAGATAGTTTTCTAACATGAAATAATCCATTCACTCTTATATTGAATCATTATTCAAATTAATCTCTCACTCCTCCCCTCATATCAAATGAAACCTCAATTATCACCCTTACCTAGTTATTTTTGGATTTAATAAGGCAATAAAATGATTAATATATTCCCTAATATTTTCTATACTAGTGATTTGATATGTCTAATCATCCCTAGATCACCCCACTACTCAATATCACTGGAAGTCAAGACTTCCTAGGTGGTTGGTACATGCATAATAGTGAAGAAGGGAAGAATAATCTGAACTAAAAACAATAAAAACCTATTAATATCTAAAAAAATCAATAGAAATTCTAGAAAAATCAAGCAAAAATGTATTTATCATTGACAAATAGAATTCAACAATAGGAAATGGAGAGATTTTCCTTAGTTCGATCACTAATGATCAAGTGTGTCACCACTAGATACATTACAACATTTGAAAATAAAAGAAACTCTAGTAGTACCACTCCTAGATCAATCAATCCACACATGTTCCTCCACTCATTGAGTAAACAATCGTCCTCTTATAGAAGCAAAATCAAAATCGAGGGACTCCTTGCATGCTTTAGTAGCTTCATCTCCCACATGAGAAAAAAATATCTTCTTCTTCCTCCCTTAACTTTATTACCTTTGGAATCATATTGAAAATCAATACCCAATTCCATATTCTTCAATTTATTCCACGCGCACACAATGAGATTCTTGATTATTCAGGTCACCACACTCTCAAAGATTCCATTTTTCCTTATACATTTCCCATGACCTTTAACTTATTCATTAATTGGATGGATTCCATGTAGAACTCAAGAGTGATCTTGCCTAATTTTGGTAGGAATAAGAAATTAATTTTGATTCAAAACTGAGTCCTATTTGTTTTGGTAATGTCGATTACCTTTATGTATCAAATCCAACTAAAGGGATACCTTTTAATAGCTATAAAATACAAATATTATCCCTATGTAGCTCCCTTATACCTTGACACAACACCAGTTTACCTTGAAGTAGGGTGAGGATGACCATTACATATCCTCTAGAACCTCATTGGTACTCAAATGTTTCCTTTTGAAATGCTAGAGTACCTTTAAATGCTTGAATTTTACCCTCATTAAAATTCCTTATATTCACATGTACCTTTACAAATCAACATTGTTACCTTGTTGTAAAAGTCTCATTACCCTAACATATCCTACAAAACCATAGAGGTACCTTTAAATAGGCATGGATGCATGGGACATACCTTGATGTAGCAGCTAAAATCATGGATTATCTTAACACAATGATAAACTAAATCTAACCTTCCATAGAGGTTGATTACCCTTATGCGGCTCTTTATAAGCATGATATAGCCTTTACTTAGCTGGTTTGTGTGGACATAAGGATACATTTACACCATGAAAATGAGGACCCTTGGGGTTATGGATAAGACAAATTCATACAATTCTACCTGAAGTTTGATTCCCAACCAAATTCATTCAATGGAAAAGTCACATGACATGTACTTTCCAAATTCATATGATTGATGGATGGTAAAAAGTTATATGATCAACTATGGAAAGTCATAAGAAGTAGCCCTTTTCTATTTCCAGCCTCTATCCTACACAAATAAAAACCATTTTAATTAGTGTGGGATTTATTCATTTGGTTCATAATTTATTTAAATAATAAAATTTAGAACTAAATTCCTTTAAACAGTATACTTCCATAATTCTCAATCAATGTGTGGCTTCTCAATTAAATCCAAGAAATGAGTAAGTCATTTAAAAACCAATATTAAATCCATTAAAAATTTAATTACATATTATCTAAATTTTAGAAAATAAATAAATTACCCATGTTTTGATTAAATTATGGGTTTAATAAACATTGAAAATTAAATTGAAATTATAATTTTTTGGTTTTTATCAGTCATCCCTTATGTGCACATGACCCCAATGGCCCCATTGT
The DNA here is from genome assembly GCA_963277665.1 of Viscum album. Classification (NCBI taxonomy): domain Eukaryota; kingdom Viridiplantae; phylum Streptophyta; class Magnoliopsida; order Santalales; family Viscaceae; genus Viscum; species Viscum album. Next base: position 1,746,391,970 of record OY728146.1, on the reverse strand, counting down.
CCAACCATGGTGAGAAACATCACCAAAATCCTAGGCCACACCTTCGGTGAACATCAGTCTCTACCTGCAAATCCCATTTCCCAATAAGGGAAATGTTTAACACTATTCAATTCAACATAACAAACCACATCACCTCAATTTTGGTGATCAATATCACCCAAAGTCACACAGGCCATTCCCAACACATTCCCATAGAACTATATCAACCATCGCATCATGAAAATAATTTCCATAACCAGCTTCATAATGCCCAACCAACCATGGAACCCCATATCACACATCCTGATCCATACCAAGATCAACCACATTTATTCACACAAGAGGATACCCACTGGTATCTCTTATGAATAAAAAAACTCCAATAAGTTCATACCTAGTCTCACCTAGACCACCCCATGCACGCCCACTTACCACAAATTACATAACATGAGTATAACTTTGGAATAAGATAGGAACCACCTTCCTAGATTTTGTAGGATCCAACCCAGTAAGAATCTCTATCTATTTTGGTTTTAATAAAAATATTAATAAAAATATTAAAAAATACTTAAAATTAGGGTTTTTTAGTAAGGGGTAAAGAAATAGTGATAAATATGAACATTAGTCATATGCGGATGGTTTTTCTTACTTGTAGATCCATACTGATTTAGATGGAACACTATTTCACCAAGAAACGAAGGATATCTCATTCAGAGAAGAAAAGAGGGGTGAAGACCTTATTTGTATGATTTTGGTAGTGTATAGGTCATAGAATGTCCTCAAATCCCCTTTAAAATGAATTTTTAATCATTGATTTGATATTTGGAAGGTTCTAGAATCACTTTTCAACATAGATTTTTTTTGAAAAAGACCTAAAGTATGAATTTTATAGTAATACTTTTGAATTATTAATTTCCAAAAGTCTTACTTTTATAGTAATACTTCCAAAGTCTTACTTTCCAAAAGTCTTACTTTCTATAAGTTTTACTAAGAATAGCTATTTCTGAACAAATTCTTACTCAATGAAGTCTCACCAAAAGAAGTATTACTCAATTAAGTCTTACTAGGAACAATTATTTCATAACCAATTCTTAATAAAAAAAGTCTTACTCAACAAATTCTTACATAAAATAGTGTTTCTATTATATAGTCTTACTAAGGAGATTTTCCTTTTTCAAATTTCCTGAAAATTTACCATAAGCCCTAAAACCCCCAAAACTCCAAAAAATCATTTTTAATCCTTCCAATAATATAATAAACCTTTAACAATGGTTGAATCATGATTTAAAAACTTTCAAAAACATGTCATAAAAATTCAAACCCACTATACAAGGCCAACTCCCATTATTCGACCCGACTACCATTCCTAAATACTGAAGACTTTGTAACCTCCCCATCATAATATAGCTCATCCATGAGTTATACCATCCAATTACCAACCGAATCTTACCAAAACCCGAGCATCCCTCTCTACGAATTCTCACAACATAGATATTATGTTGAATGCATCCATATCTTCCCCACATACCCAGATTACCCCAACTACCCAACATAGTAAATTGATTCCTTCCGTGGGCACTCTACACCATAGGGATCACTCACCATGACACATCTTGACCCAATTACCTGAAATGATGACTATATCACAACCATAAATCCTAAACTAACCGGATATCTACTTAGACACTAACCGTAATCAATCATCACCCCACATACTTTTGATTCCCACCTCTCATCCCACATCATACACAATGCACACTTTATCCCGCATCGTACCTGATGCCCACTTTATTTTGCATCATATATGATTCCCAATTTTATACTCAATTCCAACACATTCTATATTTACTATGAGCCATATTTTATTCTCATATATTAACCAACAATTGGTTAATTCACTTATCAGGTATACACCTTGTGCACTAGTATTTATCAAATGAATCAAAAAACCATAGCTACAAACTCATTGTGTACCTCCAACCATCATCATCTCTCCATAATTATCTAAATACACTAATTCAATACAACAAACCCTAAACCACACTCCCACATCTAGTGATAAAATCATAATATTTACATTTCTGGATTTAATGCTGATAAACATGACCCAATTTTATCCATCCAAAACATAAAACGTCAAAAACAAATATTGGATCACTTACATACCCAAATACATTTTAGGTTTATAGTTTTAGTGGATTAAAAAAACCCTTATATAACAACACCCATGTATTTAAGTGATCACTTTCCCACTATACCTTTTTTTTCTTATTCCACATTAAGTATTCATCATCAACCACATGAAAACCTTTTAGACATATCCTACTTAACATCATTATTTATAACATGGTAAAAAGAAACATAATAATGATGGGATCAAATGTTCAATAATGGAAAAAATACGCATTAATAATTATTATATTTAGTGATAAAAATATGGGTGTAGGGTATAAGAACATATTCAAATTAAATGGTTATTACAAAAGATAATTCATACCTATAAAAACTCGGGTCATTAAAAATATGACATGAAATAAATCTTTAACAAATTAAATAGTCATAAGAATAAATAATCACAATACATGTGATGTCAATATTGATCAAAGTAACCATTAAAAACTCATATCAAGCATAAAGAAAACATGTTGGTATCTTAGAACATCAAACAATCATCACGTAATCACTAAAAATAAGATAATTCTAATATATATTAGGTGTCACTAACAAAATTTAAATTCATTATATCTTATGATTATATTATAATCATTTAACTTTGTTACTTTTCACATTACATTGGAGGGATATAACATACCTACCCACCCTTGTTTTATAACATAACCACCCATCATTGGTTTATTACGTAACCAACCATCCTTAGTTTCTAACTTAACAACCCATCCTCGGTTTATAACAAAACCACCCATCAATCATTTATACATATTTCCAAGTACCATATAATGAAAAAAATATTTATAAGCTTTCAATTTTTAATATAACACCCTTGAAAATAACCATAATTCCTTTTTATCTTGATTAACCTATGGAAAAGAAATGTGTCACATGAAAATCTATTTAAAACAATCATAGTCTATCCAGATAAATAATAAGGATGGTATCATTGGAACATATCCTCATTTTATCATAGAAAAATAATAAAGGATATTACCATAGATAGAAAAAAAATTTAAAGAACATTTAATACATTTATTTGAAAATAAGGAAAATATATTTTTCTTTTAAAAATGTTTTAAATAAAAACTAAAAGAATATTTATAAAAAAAAATTCTTTGAAAATTACCATGGAAACTTGTAAAGGAAACAAAAAATAAAATAATAGTAATAATGGTGGTAAAATACATTAATTTGGTAAATATTAAAACAAATAACCCTTTCACACTTCTAGTAAAAACCAAAAGTACCCTATTTGAAAAATGAAAAAAAGATTCATTTTAAACCATTGTAAATAAATTAAAATATAGGTGAAAATTACTTTAAGCAATAATTTATTGATATATAATAAAATTATTGAAAACATTTTAAAGATCATGTACATTGAAAATATTCTAGACCAAAAAGAGAAATAAAGCCAATTTCCCATTAAAAACATTCCTTTGATCTCCTTAAGTACAAAATAAAGGAAAGTGAAAGGAAATAATGAGAACATTAAGATTAACCAGATGTGAAAAATAGATATTTGTTTCAAGAAATTAAAAATACCCAAAGGAACCTTTAATATAAGCAAACCCAAAAATAAATAAGATGGTAACATAAAGCCTTTACCACTTTAGTAAATTTAGAATCAAAAGTAATTGAAATAAAGCATATGATATGGATATATAAATCACATGAATTATATCAAGTAATATTTTTAAATTAATTCATGGGGAAATAATACACCATACAAAGAAATCATGGAGCATGATATAAAACATGTCTCAATAAAATGAGATTAATAAAAAGAAAACCCTTGTAAAGTTTATAACATTTTAAGTGATAATTAATCCATGAAGTGATTATATTCACATATGTAAATCCATATAAAACATGTATAAATACAAAATAATTTTTTTTGAGAAAAATTTACTCATAATCAAAACATAAAAAAGTCATTTAATAAGTGTTACAACCTAATAAAATGAAATTGAGTTAAGAAACCCCTTACCTCTAGTCTCAACTTACTAGGCATGTCCTTTAACTCATCCTCTTTAAATAAACTTCTTTTTATATATCCTTAAAGACCCTAGGTATAGTATTTTAAAAAGACAAAAAACCTCTAGAATTTATCTAAGGAAGTTAAGAATATGTTTTAGAAGGGGTTGGTTGAGAGAAGTGGCTCAAGAAGTGTGAGGATGATAGGAGTGGTGGTGACCTTTTATAAGTGAGGGGAGGTACACCCTTGGAACTAATTAAATTATTAAATTTATATAAATTAATTTTAATGTTAAATTATCTAGTATTAGTATGAGTCAAAATAATATCATCCAATAAATGTTTTACAATTTTAGGTGATGTTTTAACACTTATCTATTAGTTTTAATCCCTGTTAATCGTATTTAATGATTACCATGATGATTTTTTTTACATATCAGGTGTTAAGAAAGTTACTATAAAAGTATAAGTGACCAATAACTATAAATGGTATATATTCTATAGCATATCTCATTCACTAGTACAAATACAATATTTTTATGAATTTTAAATCATTTAATAAAATATCATTTAACATAAAATACTATCAACGTCATTTTCAAAACTATTCACATAAATTGAATTTAGAAACATATAAATATAGAAATTTAGTTCAAATATAAACTTTTAACACATCACTAATACATTATATTTATATAAAAAACACATTTAAAACTATAACTCATCCAAAAAATATTACTTTTAAAGTTTTTAAAATTATTTACTTGATTTTTCTACTACTTTCACAAATTGTGTGTCGGTGTTGTGTAAGAATTTAAGGCAATTATTTTATCAATATTTTTTTTAAATAAAATACAAGAATAAAAAAATTATTCATATTCAAAATAATCTTTTAGAACCATTCATAATTTTTTTTACCTTTGTCAATTTTTTATAGCTATTAAAAGAGAAAAGTAGACATTTTGAAATTTTCCTTTACTTAAAATAATATAAAGGTATTTATCAAAGAAAAATGGAATAAAAATTCTATATTTTAAAATATTTGAAGGGTTTGGTAAAATTAAACTAATATAGACAAGTTTATGGATGACTTCAAATCCTTATTTCATAGTTTTCGCCTTTTTCTACTATTTTACCCTTACCACGATGACAACATTTTTACCAAGGTTTATATTCATTATGAAAAAAATAAAGTTAGCCTATTTATAAAATTTGGACATGATGAATAAAAATATGTAATAATTTTTTCCAAATTAAATTACAGTAATTGGAATAAATTAATCTTAAAATAAACTTATAAAATGTGATGAAAAATGGTTTTCTATAAAAAATGAATTTTTATGTATAAAATTGTTTTTTATATTAAAATTAAGAATAATGTTGATTATAATGAAATTAATTGGATTATTTTTAATAAAAATAAACTAATTAAATTTTAAAACCAATTCAAAATAATATGTTACATTTCAAATACTTTAAAAGAAAATACATTTTTCTTGAAAATCGATACGTTTCACTATTCACTAAAAAATAAATCTTTTCAAAAAATACCAAAATTTCACCCTATAATAATTTTGATATGAGGATTTCAAAAATAATATCCTTTTTATCTAATAAAATTTCTAAAAGTGGTATAAATTAACTATAATATTTTCTCACAAAAGGTAATAAAAACAATTTTTGAAGAAAACAAATTTTTAAAATCTAAAATAACTTTACTAAAAATTGAGTTATTATTTTCTATGTATTAATCAATACATTAGTATTGAGTATATAATAAACATACATACATACATACATACACACACACACACACACACACAGATATATATATATATATATATATATATATATTTTATAATGTGGTTACTCCTATTCATACCCACTAATTCAATGAATAGGTTATAATGGTCATATTTAAATAATAATATTTTGTGGTCATTAAAGCTTAGTGTTGCATGTCATATACGCTATAGAAAAAATATTCTTTTAAAATATTTAGGTATTACACTCAAATAAATTAAAATACATTGAATTCCGACCACCTGATGCATATCCTCAGTGCAAATATATACTCCTAGCTAGACACTACCCCCACTATTGGGAATCTCTCCCACTTCCACATTAAGTCCATACAGATGAATCCTAAATATTAGCTCCCAACATGAATCTCAATCCTATATTAGATATCTGAGTATGACATGATCCATCAATCCTAATTGCTTACGAATTACTTTGATAGAACATCTCCAAATTCCCTATCTGTTTGTATACCCTGCACTCTTTTAGTAGCCATTCACATTGAGATTGAACATGTCTTGACTTCCCATATAGGAAAAATGTCATCAATGATAGACTCTATAGTGGAATATCAATCATGTTCTCTAACTTCCATACTAGGTATCCTCACAGACCCACTTATGGATATCTAAATATCTACTAAATGTCTCACCTAATCCAACTTCTTGTCCTAGTATAGTCCCATAAACCACATATTTCTCGACTAGAAGAACATGGTTTACCAAATTTTATAATGAGGTTGAACTGGAGATGTTATCCCACACCTTATTAGCATAACATAACACATCCTTGAATTGACACACTTTGGAAACCTTATCCCTCACCAACACTAGTAAAGACCACTATTAACCTATAAACTTTTCATCATAGTCCATGATTTAAGTCTCCCCCTATACCAAGTAAATAAATTCATAAGCTCACTCCACCATCAACCTACTAGGAAATAAATACATGAAAAATATAGATTAAATTTACTTTTATGCTATCCCCTAATGGATGTCTGCTTATACTTTTACAACCCACCAGTGTTTTCCAATCCCCAAATCATATATGTATCCAAATTCACCCTTCACCCTAGGGGTGTCTCTATATGATCAAAAATAGTATAAATTGACTCAATCTAGTATTATAATCCTTAATCTCCACCCCTCACTAAAATAATTGATGATGATGGGACTGAAAATCCCATATCAGATATGCCATTTTTATCTCATCTCCCTAATAACCTTGATCATTAATCAAAATAGACCACACTATGATCTCCCTAATATGATTATCCAACCATTTCCTAAACCCCTTGGTTTTTTGTGGCTATCTTTCATGTATCAGAGTCTCCACCTATGGCTCATGCTTACCTCCATACTCATGGGTCTCATCCCATGTGTACCCTAGAAACACCATATCTCCTTCATACCGATGCTCCATAAAAGTCCTCCTAGGTGGAATATCACTGAAAATAAAATACTATATTCAATATAGATATAATATCCTATATATCATAAATAGGGAAAGTTGTAATAGGTAGTGTGTCCCACTATCCCTTACACTCCCCTACAACTCCAATGTCACATCTCATCCAGCCTTGTAGCTCCATACCCACCAATATCAAGGATAGGTACCATGAATTATAAACACACATAATGACATACCTAGGATGGATAAGTAGAATACCATTAAGAAGTTATACAGGAAAACATAGTATAGGTTTTTGGTGACACTTTAAACAACTGAACCCCATTTAATTTTTAGAACCAATACCCTTTCCTGAGTTATATGAGTATAATTAAGATAATGGAAAATGTAATAAACACCATTTATCCTATTATCTGCACTTTAAGCATCCAAACCATTCCTTTTTTATTCTAGGTTCTAAGAAAAATTCACAATCACACACATATTTCTTGTGCACCCTCCATGTCTAATATGATGCATGAATTTCCTCTCTTGCCTCCTAGGGATAAGAGTTTTAAATAGTAATCAATAACATTAAATATATAGATAATGTCATACATTGTAATACCCAAACTATGATACCATTTTATAATAACTCACCACCCCGAGGCCACTCAGTAGTCCCCAGATTGATGGTGCACCATGTGAACTTATGCATACCTCCCCATACACGAAATCTTTTTAGCTAGCAATGAGGTTCTATTGGGTGATAGTGGGGAGAATATACCCTTTAATGATAATAATTAATATAATAACATAGTGAAATCATTAATCTAAACATAGTGGATGAAATAGATCAAAATAAATGACAATAATGATCCCCAAATACATATGATAATCCAACTAATATCTATATTCCATGCCAGTTATACAGAAGTTAACAAATCCACTCATGGTTCGGTCACATATATACAAGTACAAAAATAACCAAAACGATCAATTTCCCAACATTGAGAAACCACCCAAAAATTTTACCAAAAACCATGCTATCCAGCCCATGCACCATCTATAAATCACTTCCCACTACACTCCTAATGTTGATCCTTTTGGATTACCTTTACTCAAAGCCATAAAGTCTTCACATTTCCTAGAGGTCCCATGTAGGGTGTGAGTATGAACTAAGTAAACCACCACAAAAAACATACCAAGATTATATACATACATATACTAGTGTATGTAAAAACATAAATAAATGGTAATAAACCACACCACATAACCCACTCACCTTATGATCAACAATCATAAGTGATACTTTACGTTCCCTAACCAATTTCAAAGTAGAATAATACATCCATAGTTTATCATTCTAGTAGAACCCTTAACTATCCAAACAATCATATAACACACATATTCACATGATAATTATAACAAAAAATCCACCCAATCCTTCCTAATACCCTAAAGAAACATCTAAAATCCATATCATAAGTCCAAGGGACTTATATATACTTTACTATTTTCGATTCAATAGACAAACAACCCAACTCACAATGATACCCATCCTTCCAATCCCCAACCCATAATCCCCTCATGAACGGTGAGACTCATAACCCAATCAATGGTATAAACTACTACTAACCATGACCTCCTATAGTGAGAACATCATCCATATTGTTTATCAACACCATCCCCTATGCTTATTAATATACATAGGAATCTACCCATAATGTGTGGCCAACACCAACTCATGGGTCACCCCCTATGTGCACATAACCCCAATAACCCCATTAGCCAACTAAGTTGAGAGATGTCACCGATATCATATAAAACACCTTTAACGAACCTTCACTATCACCCGTAAACCCTATCACCCAAAAATGGAAATGGTCAACAACATTTGCTTCAACTTGATGAACTATGTTGCCTCACTTATGGTGATCAATATCACCCATAGTCACATGGGCCACACCCAAAATGTTCCCATGGAACTATCTCATCCATATTTCCATGTATACAATTTATATAATTGACATTATCATTCCCATACAACCATGGAACTCTATATCACAAACTCATGCTACACCAAGATCAAAAACACCATTTCTTACACAAAACTACCCTCCAGTATCACTTAGGAACAATAATATCTCTAGGAAGTTCATACATGGTCTCACCCAGACCCCCATATTCCCACTTACCATGCATCACATAACACACATTTAATTTATAAATAATCTAGGAACCACTAAAATAAAGTTTATAGGACTCTACTTGTTAAGAATATCTAGCTATTTTGACTTTAATAAGAAGATTTAAAAAATATAAAAAAATCAATGAAAATAGGGATTTTAAGTGAGGGATAAATAAATAATATAAAAATCTGAACATTAGTCAAATGATTATGGTCATCCTTGATCTTAGGTCCCTATTAATTTTGACAATATGATATTTTTAAAACAAATAATAAAGATCTCACTTAAAGTAGAAGAGAGATGTGAGATCACTATTTGGATTATTTTGGTGTTGTATAGGTCATGAAAAGGCCTAAAATACCCTTTAAAATGTGTTTTTTATCATTTATTTAATATTTTGAAGGTTCTAGAAATACTTTTCATCATATCCATTTTTTTGACAAATTATTGAAGTATTACTATCATAGTAAGACTTATAAAGTATTAATTTTGTAGTAATACTACCTAAATCTTACTTTTTTAGTAATACTTCTGAATTTTTACTTTTAAAAAGTCTCAATTTCATATTAATACTTCTAAATACTTAATTTCCAAAAAAAAAATTCTTTCATTGTAATACTTATTAAGTCTTACTTTACAAAAGTTTTACTAAGTATAGTGATTCCAGAATAAAGTCTTACTCAATGATGTATTACTAAATGAAATCTTACTCAACAAAGTATTATCAAGAAAAATGATTCTAGAATAAATTATTACTAAATAAGTCTTACTAAATTGAGTTTTACTAAGAATAATTTTTCCCATATTAAGTTATACTAGGGAAATTTTCCTTTTCCAAATTTCCTAAAAATCTACCAAAATCCCTAAAAACCTTAAAACTCAAAAAAATCATTTTCAACACTTAGAAACATACCCAAACCCTTAAATAATGGTTAATTAATGTCTTAAACACCAATAAAAACATTTTATAAAAAATGAAAACTCTTGATCTTGGGCCAAATCTCATTACCCGACCCGATCTCTATTCAAAAATACCCAAGAGTTTATATAAAAACTCGATATTATAGGATGATAGTTTAGCCATAGTTTTGGGTTATTATATTCATGGGATTTTATTATTATATCATAATTATATACATTATTACATGATTAATTTTTTATGGATTCAAGTTTAAGAATGAAAGCGATTGTAAAACTTAAAGTGTAACATTAGTTTCACTGTGAAATTAAAGAGGCTTAGAAATTTTGGTGTAAGTGGTTTCATTATGTCATGATAGGATTTAATATAATAAATTTTTATAGTGAGTGACCATAGATTTTAAGTATGTATGAATAGGATTTTCAACATGATCTTTGAATTTTCTAATGAATGAATCCTATAATCATAACACAATGTGTTACACTGTGATTTATTGGTTCCCCATTTTATTTATAAATTTTCATGGTTTTTCTTTTCTCACTCAATTTATTTCTCTTTTGGATGGTATATGGGGATAGTTAGGGTTCAGTATATGCCTTAGAGTTCTCATTTATTTACCCTTGTGTCATGTGGTCAGATATATGTGAATCAAGGTAATCCTTCATAGATACTCAATTTTTTATTTATTTTCTATGTTTCTTTGAAGGTATATGAATATGTTTGATATATTATTTACATGGGGATTGATTTATTTTAGATTTATTGGGTGTTTCTGATGGGGATAAAGATATTTGATTACCAAGTTTCATTCTTAAATGATGAATTGAGGAAGAGGATTCAAACATCACTTTTTATTACACGTTTAGTGAATTTTTATAGTTTGGTTGATATGGTTGTGAGTAATTACTATATATCACATAAAAATAAATGATAGATAAACTAAATTTATGGGAAGTGTGTGTCTATGTTAATCAAATTTACATTTATTAAATGGGAGTTGGAAATTGTGTTAAGATATAATGAATGTGATTGTCATGGTATAAGTAGTTGGAAGAAGATATAAATATGAGGTTGATTTGGGAAAAGGGAATATGATTTCAAGGAACTTCTTATGTGGTAAATTCATGTGATATATGATTTATTTGATATTAATATATAATTTTATCAATATTGATTACTATTGAGATATGATATGATGTTATGAGTGATGTAATCAGTTTTATGGAAAGAAATGGGCATGGAATAATTGAATATTATTAAGTTAGGGAATTAGAAGTTAAGTAGGTTATTTTTGGGTAGGAAAAAATGACTATATGAATGTGGATAGGTGAATGAGAATGCATAAAAAATAGAGTGTGAATTATATTGGAAAGGTAAGGAAGTGGTGGTTGTAGTATGACAAGGGCATGTTCATATTTTATTACAAAAATATTTTTTAACAATAAAAAATAAAAAACACAAATATATGTTCATTATTAAAAGTTATATATAACAACATGTAAAAATATTAATGATGTTAAATAATTTATTTAACAACATATGTATTTTTCATCTTGTAATTACATTAGTCATATCTAAATTAACAATATGCATTAAATGTATATTGTTATATATAAAAAAGGACAACACAAAACCTATGTCAAAAAACATATAATAATCATCCATATTGTGTATTAGTGGGAAAGATAACATAGATCGATGCCCCATGATGAATCCCACCCATAAACAGAGCCTCAATTCCTTGTAAATCAAATCTTCCTCCATGATGGAGAAACTATGATAGAGGATAGGATCACACATTCCACAAGTCCACCCCATGAAATCTTTTGAAATAATCGACCTAAAATATTAAAATCATCCTATATAATTTTTCCACGATTTAGAACTTGGAATTATTCCCCATAAATTAATTTACATGGGATGAGTATGGGTCTAAATATATGAAATTTTGAGAGGTATGAATCCTAAACCATATACTAAGTTGTTTGGTTTTTACCATATTATAGTTTTGTAAAAAACCCTAATTGATATTAAGTAAAACTATGGAAAATTATTTTATTTATCCCCTTTACTAGTTTCTCATAAAAACCTAATTGATTTTATGTAAAACCATGAATTTTTTTCTATAATGTTTCAGTACATTATTATTTTCTATTATTTATATTCATTATCTTAATATATTTTATTTTCTTTATCTCCTAAAAAATTTATTTCATCTATGAATGTTTTTTTGGAAATATTTGATAAAAATACAAACACACATTAGTTGTGATTCAAATTTGAGACAGGTTTAGTTTTTTTTATGTATGAATTAATATCCTTTAGCTAGAATATATCAATATTTATATCTCTATTATGTTTATTTTGGTTAATTGTTTTATAATAAATTTTTTATTTTTACAAAAATATCTTTGGGTTTAGATACAATTTTAATAAAATATCTTTGAGTCACTAAAAAATTCCAAGAATTTTCATTTGTATATTCTTTAGTTAGAATATATATATATATATATATATATATATATATTATCACACAGTAAAATATTTCTGTTTGTTTTCATCAGAAAAAATGATGAAATAGAATATTAATTTCATGGTAGGAAAAGTTTATTGAAATCAGAAATTGTTATTAGAAGCGGTTCCATAGTTCATTTTAGTTATTTTATAACCTTATCTTATTTTTTACTTTAGAGGAAAATTATAATTTTGAAAAATATAGGTAGGGATTATAAAATCCCATCAACTCTGTCACATGATTAAAAATTATATAACATTTTTTCTAATACACTCTTCTCCTCATCCCACTTATACCAGAGTTTCTTATTTTTATTTTATTGTAGAATTAAAAAAATACATTTTAGGGTGTAATATTGGGTTAGTGAATGAAACTAAGACCATTATTATTTCAACAAACTATGTTAGTCATCCTAAGACCCACATGAGGATAAAACTCTTGAAACTTTGTGATTATTCCATGTGGTTTATCGTAGAGATCAAACTCTTAAACTATTTTTTTCAACATTCATCATTTCAACTTATATTAAGCTTAAAATTTTCATCTCTTCTATTTTAATCATTTTATCTCTTATTAAACTTAGATCTGCCACCTTTTTTAAAATTCCTAGTTTTATATTATATTTTGGAGATCAATCTATTAAACTCAGATCTATCAACTTTCCTCATTTTAAATTCTATTTCAATGATTAAAATACTAAACTCAACTCTATCAGATAATTTTATTTCATATTATATTTTTTAGACGAAACACTTAAACCTTGGTTTATCATCTTTACACTATTAAACATCTACTGTTTTCCTTTTGGTGAATTTATAAAAATATTATTTTCATCTCTTCCTATATAATCCTACCCATATACTTGTATTCTTATAACTCATCCCAAATTTTTAGATGTTCATTCATGAGAATCCTTTCTGATTACTTTGTGGATATAGTTATCACCAAATTAAAGGAATCACTATCATCCTAATTTATAGCATATGCGGTAATATTTTTCTTCTATAGTGGATTTATAAGAAATATTATTACATTTTTAGTATTCTATTAGATCCCATTTTTAAAAAATTTCATTTAAGTTAGTTGGTTTCAAAATGGATAAATATGTTTTAGATTTCACAGGACTTTATAACCTTAAATATATGTGTTTCATTTCCCTTGAAAGAGTCCCAAAATTAAAAGGATCTTTAATTTCAATAATAAAAGATCTATATACCAATGTATATCATTTATATAGACCAATATGATATAAGATAAGAGGGTACAACCATTTAATTTCTAGTAAACCAAATTTAAGACTAGTGGTTAATTTTTTTTTCCAAATAATAATAAAATTTATCATTGAATATTCTATAGTTCCATATTAACCAAGTGTTGTGACTAATATCCTAATACACCCTATGAGGTTGGGATGAATTAGGGTGTTAATGTTTTCTTTGTTTTTCATTGGATCTTATCCTCATGTTATCAATAAAAATATTATCATGTCATTTTTTACAGGAACACACACATTCTAGATAATGAAAATAAATACAAGGACACATATTTCACACTTGGTTCACCATGAAGAGATATTCCAAGGAGCATATGTCAAACATGTGTCAATGTTCTAGGAGGTAATACTATCTACTATAGAGATTAAAGAATATTTGGAAAGAAACACTGTTTATCCTATAAATACTTATTCTTTTTGACCTCTCACACACTAATTTAAGCCAATGGATATAAAGGAAATATGAAACACACATGTTTATTGTAATATTTTTAAGAACAAAATATGAAAACCAATCTACTGAGGGTGTTATCATTCTCCTTCTTCCTTATTCTTTTTTAATTATAGATCTTCAAGTTTGTTATTTTTTTCAATGATCATTAAAATGGTTTTTATTTTTTACTTGGTTCTCTAATTACGACTACTATACATAATCTCTCTCTACTATTATTATACATTTAATTATCTCCTAAAAAATTTACCATATTTTTTATATGGAAATTACATGAAATTCACAATGATATTATCTCAATTTCCTTTATTTTTATATGCATGATAATTTTCATATTTTTGAATATGAAAATTTTAGGAAGTTACTTATAACAAATCCTCCTTGTTAATACTCGGTAATCCTCAAAATCTTCTTCATAAATCATGGTCTTCATCCTTCTCTAAAAAATTCATGAGTATATTTAAACTCATCTGACTATATTACCAATCATTTAATATGATTGATAAAATATTTTATAAACAACCATGCATATATATGTTTGCGATGTGGGACTCTAATTCAAGGAATGACTAACTTTTCACTTAAAAAAAGGATAAAATATTACGGTTTCATTGGAAAAATTATATACTACCTTTTAAAAACCATATGCGATTCATAAGTTTTTCCCTTTACCAATTTCATAATACTCCTTAGAAAATTATATTACGTATATAAGGTGTTGTCTCTAAACTTTTCCATTTCTATTACTTCCAAAAATATCTTATGTATTGCATAATATATGTTCCATTACTAATTTTCAAGAAACTTTGGGACTAATATATTACCCATTAGTTTAAGAATATTACATATCACTAAGATTTTAAAAATCTAGAGGAAAAATAAATAATGCCTTAAATATCATGTAAGATATCATCTTTTACTGATTTTTAGCGAGTTTTTCAACATGTATTCTATATATAAAAAATATCTTATGTATCTATTCCTTTGAAATATTTCAATGAACATTGAGGAAAATATCTTACACATCATTTACAATATCTTACACATCACCATGAATCTTGAGACTTACCATTTTGACCTCTCATAGAATATATTATGTATTATGGAACCTATAGGACATAACCAATATTCAATTATCTTATAAAAGATAGATTTATTCCTCATTATTCCCAACTTACTTTAAAAACTCCTGATTTTATTCCAGAATATATCTCATCCTCCAAAACACCTTTCAGAATTATAATTCACTTGAGGAAAATCCATAGAACATTCCTCTATCCATAATCAAGTAGCTCTAACTACTCTTTTACAACTTTAAGACTTCCAACTTACACACATAACTTTCTTTAAACAATTTTACTTATAGATATCAAATAATCTCTTTTAATTTCTTAACTATTACTTCCAATTGATTAAAAATAAAATAATATAAGGTTCTATTCCAATATTATCCCTTTTGGATTTTGTTGTCAATTACTATTATGTTTTCCAATATGTATTAAGATCCTTCATGGTGCTATCTATGAACCCCATACATTTGTACTCTCCCCTTGATTTGATTCCCCACCATTGAAAATAAAATGAAAATGAAAATTTCCCTTTTAATATATGTTCATAGTTTTATATAAAAAAATTATAGTTCACTAAATGTAAAGAAAAGTTCCATCAACCAAATCTCTAAGACTACATGAGTTGATGCTCAATTTAGGAAACAAGAAACATAGGTTAATGTATACAATGTTTTACATTAAATATAGATCAAAACTTAACTATTACTCTATAATCCCCTATGGATAGTATTTTCCACTTTATCCCAATCCAAACAAAATTTAACACATGTAATAAAAGAAAAAAAACAAAATAAAGTATTAAATATAGTGTGAAGAGGAAAAACTGTCAAACCTTCTTAGGTTGAAGAAAGTGATTTAACACAAAGTTCAATTTATGTCTCACAAATTATGATTATATCAAGGTATTAGTCATGATATTTTCTTTTTGTTTATTATTACTAATATACGTCATCTTGATAACTCATTAATTCAATTTTTTTTAATAAAACGATATCTGATCTCAACGTTTTTGGTTTGGGAGTGCTGAATGTGATTATTTATGAGTATGATTATACTATTTTTGTTACAAAATATTACCATAGGTTGTTTCAATTTTTCAAATATATCTCACAATTAGTTTTTTATCCAATGAAGAGGTGTGAATAAATTAGTTACTGTGATGCATTACTCCTCATATTCACTAAGAGATGTATTGTATTTATTCTTACTCATAAATACTATATACTTAGTACCAATGTAAAATGAACCACCACTTGTATACTTTATATCCACCATATCACCACCCAATAAGCATAAAAGAACATATAATTAATGCTTATTTTCTATATTAAAGAGTAAAATATAAGGGAGATTTCCTCAAATTTATCTCATTATTCTCTTCACTTTTATATGGTTCTCCTCCTTAGGATTTATTTGAAACTGAAGCAATAACATAGTATCATAAGTGTTTCCTAGAAGGGTTAATTTCAAACATAACAAAAATACAATGATACTACTATATAGGGTAGGATCTACCAACTTCCCATTTTCATGTTTCCTAAGTTTGGTTCCGATTGCAATTAAAGCTCACATAGGTTTCAAAATCATGTATGTTGAACTTCTTAAGCAACTTATTTTTATATTTATACTATGAGATAAAAGTGTATCACTTTTTTTGAATTACTTATAGTCCAATAAAATAATTTTGGTTACCAATAATTAAAATTTCAAATTATGAACTCATCAAATTAGAAAAATATTCCACTTATTTCTATTTTCACCCCCAAATATTATATTATCCACATAAAATAGCACCATAAAATTTATCCCTTGTATGTATAAATATATAGGTTCTGATCAACACCATCACCTTTAAATTCAAATGTCTTTATATATGAGTGAATCCTATAATACCATGCATGTAAATCCTACTTAAGGTTTCACAAAATGTGAATCCTAATTAAGGTTTCACAATTACTTCTTCAGTATATACAAATTGTTTTCACTACTTCCAATAAATAAACCTATTGAATATTTAATGCAAACTTCCACATTGAGTAAACCATTCAAGAAAACTATTTTTACATCCACTTGAAAGATCATTAATTTACTTTTATTTACACTACCTAGAAGATTCTAACTGAATCAAGAAAATAAACTATAGAAAAGGTATTCTAAAAATATATTCCTTCAATTTGACCATACCCTTTGTTCACCAATAAAGTATTATTTCATACCAAATTAAAATGTTCATCAAATTTATTTTTTAAGACCCACGTTTTTCCAATCATGTTGTGGTTTTTGATTCTCTCTATAAGTTCCTATGATTGGTTCATGTCAATTTGGTCCAATTACACATTCCATGCACTTACCCATGATTCATCCTCCTTAGTATCTTTGATTGATGTTGGATTCATGGTTAATAGTAAATTATTTTATTCTACCATCCTCATAATTTTCATCCGAGTTAGTGTAGCCTTACCATCAATTATATTAGTTGGATCAACTTCAATCATCCAATTTTTACTCAAAATTTTAGGTGATAGATATTATATTTTCATCACTTTTTCTTTGAATTTAAGTGATTTAATACCCACAATTTTTACATTTTCAAAGGAATTATATCATTTTTAATTTTTTTGGGAAATTTTGGTTCTAATTTTAAAAATGGAATAATTCATGGGTTTTAAATTGATTTTAATAATTTCTAAATTATTTGATTGGTCTATGCTTTTATTTGGGTTTTTGGGAAAATTTTATTTTAAACTTGAATAAGAAAAATCTTAACTAACTATTTCACCATAATAATTTCATTGATCCTCATAAGACTTATTCACTCGGAGTGTAATAATTTCTGAGGAAACTCATATGACTTTCATGATCCACATAAGAATTTTAATGGATTCTGTAAGGCTTAGGGTTCTTGTAAGAATTTTAATGAATCTAATAAGACCTTTAAATCCTACAAGACTTTTAATTTTCCATTTTTTATGACTTATTTACAACTCATATGAATTTTCATAGATCCTTGAAGACTTTTGATAAACCCTCTAAGACTTTTTATCACTCTGTAAGAATTTTTGCCATCTTGTAAGGGTTTGAGTTCCATACAACTTCTCTCAAATTCGTATATGAAATTTTTGAGTCTGTGTGAATTTTTTATCTAGTAAAAATTTAGAATTCACATGAAATGGATGTCTTATAACTTAACTAAACTTATCATGTATGGATTTTTACGTTGTGAAATTTTAGAAATTGGGATTTAGGAGCTTTTTGCCTTAATATTTATGAACAAAACACATCTCAGACACATGATATCATTTAAAGGTAATATGAATAGGATTCAATGTTTGTTATTATTTAATGATAATTAAAGGCAAAACCCATATGAATATATCATGTTGAAATGCATGTGAAGAAGGAAAAATTACTGCTGCTACATGAAGGATGATTTTAATATCATCAAATTTTAAAATATGTTTTTTTCTAAGTTTTAACATATTTTTTCTCATTTTTATTACTTATATAAATATCACATGGGTAATAATGGCCTCATAATTGAGTTATAGGGGTTGAGGGCCCTTCTAGGCTGCTCGATGGACAAAACAAGGACACCAGCTAGCTGATGGAGGGAACTGACCAACCAGTGGTGATAACAATGTGGTTTTTATTTCTATAGTTCCCATTGGTCAACTGATGTCTAGGAATCAGCCAAGTGATGGTGCCATCTACCAACTGGTAAGGCCCACCGACTTACTGATGGTGCCCAGTTTCAGACCTCATTAAGGTAGTTCCTATCTTTTTACCCCAATTTGATTATTAATTTAATTATCACCCTAATCCAACCCATTTGTGACTAGTACCCCCTATAGAGATATCCCTAAGTTCTCTAGGATTTCCCTTCCTATCCTCTTTAATTTTTAAAGTCTAGATTGATCTGGGGTGTTTTTTGAGGATATATCCATACTTTCTAAGCTTAATTGTTTCTCTTTATTTAGAATTGACCATATATATAAGAAATATTGGCTAGATATATGAATCCTAACCAAGATATAATGGATAATTAATTCTTGATTTATATATCAACATTGGATATCTAATATTGGAGGCCTCTTTTTGATCCACCATAGATCTACCATTGATGGTGAATTCCTTTTAGAAAGTTTTTGAAGATTTCATATCTTAGCATAAACATTTCCTAGAATTATAGATCTAGTGACTTAGTGATGATGGTTTGGGTATTTTTCTAGTGGAAATTGATGTGTGAGTGTGATCTAACATCATTCCTTGATGGTTCTTAGTATTTGGTTTCATTGCACCAAAGGTAGAAATTCATTACCATATTTTGAATTTTCTTGGATTTTTTACAATGTTTGATTTGGATTTATTCCTAGGGTAGAGAATAAGATGACTAGTTTAGGATATGTCATACACTGGGGGGAGGGGTGAATAAATTTAGGTTTTAAATTATCACTTTTCAATACCTTATTCTCACTTTTACCAATTTTAATATTAGGTGATAATTCTATTGTTTTCTCTCTCTCTCTTTTTAATTATTCTTTCAAGAAACACCACTAAACACACACAAACCCAAGACATAAATATTTATGGTATTCACCTTTTAAAATGAAAGTCTAGTACTTGGTATGATCTAGATTACACTAAGATCATACAATCCACTAGTATCAACCCATGGAAACAATTGGGAAGGGTGTATCCTTAAACCCAAGTTTGGTACATCCCAAAATCTATATAATCCGTATGCATATTTATACTTCTATCCCAATTTTTGCACATTTATAGAGACAAAAATGTTGCACTGTTTTCCCTTCTTCTTCTTTTTCACATTCCTTCACTTTCACAACAGTATAAAAATGATTCTTCTCATGTATGCAAATATAAATTCACATAACTCTTCTCTTTATAACAGTAAGTAATGTCACTACCTTTATTTCCCTAATTGAAATAATTCTTCATATTATTCACTACATAATATATTTTTTCACAACACCTCTTATTATTATTTTTTATTCTTCAACTTTATTGCATAACCAAACTGTTTAGGATTTCTTCACTAACTTCAACACATAGAAATTATATAGAAAGTTTAGTGATGAGTCTCTATTATTTTCAATTTCTTAGATATAAAATGTATATTTCATAGAGGATATCTCACTCTTATTCTTCATAGACATTAAATGAATACAAATTTATTCACACACCCTTCACTAGAGGTCCAAACTTCCTTTTCAATCAAAGGAATCATATTCCTAATACTTGGAAAATTGTCAGCACATTTTTAGACCATTCAAATCTTCTATAGTGCCTCCAAATACTCCTCCATGATCTTCATAATCATACACAAACATAACTTCTTTATGGTTAAATATTTATCACCTTTTTAGTGTGAAGTATTCAAATTTAATCCACTTAAATATTTCAACAAGAAACCTTCAAATTTGTCTTGGATCATAGTCTAAAAACTGACTCTCATAATATATGAATCATTGACTAACCATTCAAGAATAAAAATTATCTGATCTATTGATCTTAAAATGTCACCTTATTACATTCCCAAGACCATGGATTTCTATAAAACATCTTTCCATTTTACCTATAAAATGTTTAACACCATGGGTATGGTCAGCTACCTCTACTTTTTTTGGATTCCTGCTTCACCTATTAACCAAAACCTATCTTACTACAGGTGAAGTCCACCCTATTTTTTCTTATGACCCTACCTATCTATATAATGGCCCAAATTTTTATTTCATGAATATTACATCATATTTAAGATAAAAAAATAGTTATACATTCAAGGTTTTAAAGGTTTAGTATCAATGGAAAACTAAGACCAAATATTACTTATAAATAATAAAAAATAAACATTTATTTAAAGCCTTATTATTTATCCTAATAAAAGATCATATTATACTTAGTATATATAGTCACATGAGGATATACATTAAATAAATGGGTGAGATAAAAGCCCAGTAAGAGGAGGAATAAGGGAATGAATCAATATAACATGGGTGAGAATAATCATTAACATCACATAATAATCATAGGATATTCATAATAATCATGAGGTATAAATTTGATAAAGTCATGGAATTTGGAAATTAATAAAAATGAATCATCATTTCAAAGTGGTCAAATACCACACATAGTTTTGAATAGAGATAACATAATGTTCACACATAACATATGTGCATAATCATAACATCATCATTGTGAAAAAATAGAATCATTTTCACACATAATACACATTATATCATGAGATAAATTATATTACCCAATGAATTGGAGGGATACATAATTATAGAACCACCAATCACATTATAATATTTACATAACCATGTATGAAACTTTGAATGTATAATAATCGTAATCAAGAAATAACCCATGGAAAGAAATGGTTTTCATAAGGATTTAATAAATAAAGATTTTATAAATAAATGTGGGGTTCCAAAATTAATAAGGTAAAATATATTTTTCATAACATCGTCATTATTGAGTGAACAAGAAGCAAATAAAGAGGATTAAAAGATGTGTTTTGGAAAGAAAATTCCTTTTGGGAAATATTTGTATTTGGCTTAAAAATAAAGTTAGAAACATGTATATCTACATTTTTTTAATAATTGTGAAATGAAATTTAAGAAACATTAGATTAATATCCATAATGAAATTCATGTGAAAAATAGATAACCCAATGAAAAGGATTTTGGTTTGAAAATGACCTTACCTTAAACCCCACTTTATTTATTTCAATTTTCTGTATCCTGAATAATAAACTTAGGATTATTAAAACATAGTTACAGAAGTGTATCATATTAATTTTTTACACTATTTTTCCATTATAATTATTGGATTCTAATTTATAACACTATTTGTTAAATGTGAATTTTTTTAAATCATGTTTTCATTAAATTTTCTCGTTTTGTTTTGATGTCTCTATTTTTGTTCGAGGTAATTTATACATTAGTAGAATTAATTAAAAAAGGTTAAAAAACATATATTTATAACTTTGTATAAAATAAATAATTTTTTTTAACCAAACATAGGGTTGGTGATGAGAAAATGATTGGAAATTTCGATGTTAACGATTAACCAACCGTTGACAGTATATTATCAAAAGAGTAGAAAAAGGAAGTTTGAAATTTATATATATAATAATTATTGTACTTCAAGTATGTTAAAATAATTAATATAACATTAAAATAATTCCAAATTAATTTTATATGATTTTTTTTAAAATTAATTGGAAAAAATAAAGATATTAAGAAAAATAGAAGAAAAGAGTTGATAGAAACTTACTCTTCCTCTATGTAGCTTCTCTCGTATGACACTAAAACTCCCTTGAGGTTTGGATCATGTTTAATCCAGAATTTACCTAGGTATTCTAAGGGGATTTATAGGGAGGATATGGGAATATATTTTTCTTTATAAATTGTGATACGAGTGTTTTTTCAAGAGGAGGGATAAGAGTTATTTATACTTGAGAATAGGGGTATTTTTATAGTAAAATATTAAATAAAATATTATATCAAAGGTAAAAATTTTAATAGTGAATTTGTGAAAATATAAATCATATATAAATATAATATAATTTTTTTAATACTTTAAAACCATTTATAATTCTAATACACTTAATTTATTAAAAAGGAAAGTGGAAAAAAGGAAAAAATGTTATTTTAAGGGATCACTTTTGACTTCAAGTTTCAGAAAATGTTTTTAGGTTTGGAAATTTAGTTTATTGTATTTTATGGACTAATTTATGAAATTGAATATATTTTTTTCGAACATCAACTTCTAGAAATTATCATTTCATTATTACATCATCAATGATGTAATTAAATATACACTGGTTATGATAAAAACTGTATTTTTACTATTTACCTAAAAATTGAAGTATTTCATAAAATTAACAAAAAATAACCCTTGGAAAATTTTGACGTGATAATTTAAAAAATGATATTAATTTTTTAAAAATAATTTTCTAGCATTGGTAATTTTAATTTTAAATATAAAATTTATTATTTTTATGAAATACTTTAAAATACTGTTTATTAAAATGTACTTATATTTTATTTGAGTTTTTTAATCATGATATTAAAATTTTGACATTATAAAAATTATATTTAATTAATTTACTCATGATAAATATTATTTATATCATAAGTTTTTTTATTTTCAGTTTAAATTATTATTCCAATGGTCATGTTATTATTCCTAACAGTCAGGTTACTATTTCCAATGGTTAGGTCACTATTCAAATGGTTACATTACCTTTTATAAATACCTCTTCATTATTTAACTCAATATTTACTACAATAACTAACAAGGTTATATATTTTTATTTTCTATGATGTTGATTGGTTTACTAATATTTTGTTTCATTTCTATAGTATTGGCCGTGGGGGCTATGATTCTAGCAGATTGGGGCGATCTATATTTTACTATTTTAGATTTTCTATTTTCTATTTTTTTACAATTGTAATGTGTGGAATTTTCATTGGTTTTATAACAAACTAATGTAATTATATTTATTAATAAAATAAAGTTTTGTTGGCTTCTCTATAATTTTCACATGTATAATATCATATAATATAATACAACACATATTTATTCTGGAAAGAAATATAACTAATAAACATTGGTTCCTTATATTGTTCCCCATTTATAAATTTCATCCATGAATTTTCAACTCATATTCTCAGTTGATAATAGTTGAAGGCACTTCTATTTCATTCTTTCCTATGGTTCCCTCTCCACCTCTTCATACTTATAGTTCAACCAATGAACTTTGACAAGGTGAGTTGCCTTGTTGTGTAGAACTTTCTATTTATGGTCTAAGATCTTCATTGGATGCTCCTAATAAGAGAGGTTATTCTCTATTTGTACCACCTCCAGATTTTGTATATATGAGGGGTCAGGTATTTACTTCTTTATAAGAGATACATGGAACACATCATGATATTGAGCTATATTTTGTGGAATTTCAAGTTTATAGGGCACTACTCCTATGCGATCAAGGATATCAAAGGGGACAATGTACCTAGGTATAAGCTTCAACTTATTTTCAAACCACATGACTATATTCCATGTTGATATTTGAAGGAAAAATTTGTCTCTAACTTCAAACACCAAGTCCCTTTGACGGTTGTAAGCATAGCTCTTTTATCGACTTTTAGTAGCTTTTATATTCTGCTGGATGGATCGAACCTTTTCTATGATCTCTCACACAAGATCAGGTCCAAGAAGATTTCTTTCACCAACTTCATCCAAAAAAATTGGAGTCCTACATCGCTTCCCATACATATCTTTATAAACAACCATTTGAATACTTGATTAGAAGTTGTTTTTATATGGGAACTCAAACAAATATAGATGTTTATCCAATCCACCTTTGAATTCCATTGATAAGGATCTTAGAATTTTCTCGATCATTTGAATATTCCTTTTAGAGTGGACATCAGTTTGGGGGTGATAGGTTGTACTGAAATTCAATTCAGTATTCAACTCATGTTGAAGACTTATCTATAATTTAGATGTGAACCTTGGATCATGATCAAAAATGATAAAAAAAATATATCCCAATTCCTTTACGTATATCTTGGTATGTTTTTCCAATGAGAAATCTTCCTAAAATGGTATGAAGTAGGTAGTCTTGGTGAGTTGATCCACCACAAACCATATCGCATTGTTTCCTTTGGATGTCCTCAGAATACTAGTGACAAAGTGCATAGTGACATTATACCATTTCCACATGGATATAGGAAATGGTTACATCATACCTTTGGATTTCTATTAATTTGATTTAACTTGCTGACATACCAAGCACTTTGATATATAATCCACAATCACCTTATTCATTTTTTCCCACTAGAAGTGCTCTCTAAGATCACAGTACATCTTGTTACTTATAGGATGGATAAATAAAGATGAATTATGCACATTATCTAATAGCTCCTTTATCTCAGGTGATAAAGGCACATAAATCCTTGTTCCAAACTGAATCATACTCATCTATTTGGAACTCATGTATCTTACCTTACTTTATTTCATTCACCTTCTTTTGAAGCTCTAGATCATCCCCTTATGCCTCCTTGATATTCTGTTGTATAGATGGTTAGGAAATCATTTGGTCAAGGTATGATGTATTCCATGCTCTTATGATTTCTAGATCCATCCTTTGTATATCCATGAAGATAGGGTCTTTCTGAATCCAAATCATGGATAAAGTAGTAGGTTCATTTATATTAAGAGAATTATATACCTTGTTCACCTTTCCTAGATGAAATTTAATAGAGAAATCATATTCTGTTATTAGCTCTAACCATCTTCTTTAATGAAATCTGAGCTCCTTCTATATGAATATATAATTTATACTCTTATTATTGGTATATATACCACACTTATTACCATAAAGATAGTTCCACCAAATATTTAAGGCAAATATTACAACTACTAACTCCAGATCATGCGTCAGGTAGTTTTTCTCATGGGTTTTTAGCTATCATGAGCATTAACTATCACTTTGTCATTCTACATGAGTACAAAACCCAATCCTTTCTTTGAAGAATCACTGTATATCACAAAAAATTTATCCACTTATTGGTAGTTTGAGTATAGGTGAAATGATTATCTTCTGATTAATCTATTTAAATATTTACTCACATTATTCTATCCATACATAATTTACCTCTTTCTATGTTAACATAGTTAGGGGGATATAAAATCATGAGAAATTTCCCACAAAATTTTAGTAGAGCCCTTCTAATCCAAGAAAGCTATGGATTTCCATGACATTATTGGGTTTGGTCTATTCCTCAATTGCCTTTTTCTTTGAAGGGTCCACAAAGATTCCTTTATTTGTGATCATGTTCCCCAAGAATGTGAATTTATGCATCCAAAATTCACACTTTCTAAACTTAGCACACATTTTCTCCTTCCTTAACATTTATAGTACAATACTTATATTCTCTTTATGTTATTACTTTATCTTAGATCAAATGAGAATATAATTAATAGAAACTACCACAAATTTGTCAAGGTAGTCTCTAAAGAGTCTATTTATCAAATCCATGAAGATTATAGGGGAATCAATAAGTCTAAAGGGCATAACTATGAACTCATAGTGCCCATTCATTATATAGAAATCAATATTATAAATATATTACTTATTTAACTTTAGTTGATGATATCAATAATGAAGATACAACTTTTAGAAATACTGACCTCCTCATATTTGATCAAACAAGTTATCAATCCTTAATAGAGGCTACTTGTTCTTTATGGTGATCTTTTTGAGCTCCCGGTAATCAATGCATAACTACATTGATCTATCATTTTTATTTATAAATAGCACTGGAACACCCCAAGTGATGCACTTGGGAATATTAATCCTTTCTCCAAATGATCTTATAGATAATTCTTTAAATCTTCTAGTTATATTGGTTCCATATTGTAGGGGAATTTAGAGATAAGAGTGGCTCTGGGTATGAGCTTTGTTGATAACTCTACTCCACGATCTTAGAGAATTATGAGTAACTTTTTGAGAAATAAATCAGTTTATTACCTCACAATGGGAATTTCATCAGGGTTTATACCTTCCTTTGACTCAACCATTTGTTAAATGTTTTATTCTTCATAGGGTATCAATGCCCACAACATTGATGGATTTTGTGAAGGAGATTCATGGACATCCTTGTATTTTTAGAGAAGCATGGTATTTTTCAGAATTTCAAAAAAAAATTTATTTTCCTAATAGTTGATTTGTGATCTTTATAATGAGAGCCAAAAAATTCCCAATATAGCATAAAATTCCACCAAGGGAAGGATTGTGAGATTATTTGGAATAATATACTCACATATGCTAATTGTATAAGAGTCCAAAACTTGGGTTTCAATGATCACACCAATAGGTGTTTTTATAGATATCTCTACTTCAAGGTATTTGGGATCCAATTAAATAGTTCTAGAAAAGTTTTAGGATATTAAATAATTTATAGAAAGATAATCAAATAAAACATTTTCCATTCTTGAGTGAACATGAAGTTTACTTCGTAAGTTTTTTTTCACACTCCACTTTAGCAGTAGTGATGGAATAATCTTTCCCTTTCTCCTTTGGATTTTGTGGTTATTGACACTGATTACCCTAAAGGACCCATGGTTTAGTGAACTATCTTGTATAGTACCCTTGATTCCTACACTTGAAGTATTGAATAATTGGTGGTTCATTTGGAGTCACCTTCCTTTCCTCCATCATGTTGGATGGATTCTTCATATCTCATAGAAATTCATGTGTTTGGTTGACTTATCATCCACACTTAGACATTTTCCACATCTATTTGATCCAATTACCATGATATTTATTCCCACATTTTTATATGTGGGTGGTTGGATCTTCTTTCCTCCCTTTTCATTTGACTATCCATCTTGATACTTCCTTGTTCTCTTCTTATCTCCATAACCATTGAACCATTCCCCAAACTATATCTCTACTTTGAGAGCACATTGAACTACTTATTTGTAACTCCCAAAGTATTAGATAGCTAGATCATTTTGTAGGTGTGGTTTCAAACCAATAAATAATATATATATATTTTTCTATCATTGTCGATAACAAAACTCGAGGCATATCTTACAAGCCATGTGATGTTTTCCTCATAATCTACAACAAATCCACCTTCCTTTTTCTTTAGCTCTATGAATTCTCTCTCTCTATTTGTTCGAATAGTTCAAGGAAAATAATTTCTAATAAATAATTTCTTAAGTTATTCCCACTCCATCTATTCCATTTCATCCTTCAATTTGGTGTTCTTTATAAATTCTAACCATTAATATACATATCCATTTAGATGATAGACTACCAGAGTAACCTTATCCTTCTTTGAATAGTGGGAAAAAATATATTCTTTATTGATTTAAACCACTATTTCATGAAATTTAGAACATAAGATCCACTAAATATTTGTGGTCATTTCCATATAAATTTTTTATAACTAGTTTCTCCTTTTTAAGTGAATGTGGACGTTCCACAATGTTCAAGTTATTTTTTATAGCCTAAGATAGCTGAGTAAGTGTCTCCATGAAGTTTTGAACTTCACATCTCATTGAATTGGTAGTGTCCTTAAAACATTAATTGCATTTTACCTCACATAGTTTTTTGGTTTGGTTTATTCTAGTTCCGAACATTTTATAAAATAGAAAAGGTTTGAACAAACATAAGTCAACAAGGCATGGATAATTAATTTATTCTTAAGAAAAAATTAATTCTAAAGTCATGTATTATAGGATCCCTATCCTTATCCTTTTACTTAAATGATACTTATAGGATAATGTACATTAATACTTATCTAAATTTAAAAGGAATAATAACTTTAGCTATATGTCCTTTATAATGGTTTGTATTAGATTTTTTTATTAACTAATGAAAATATATAGAGAGTATAAAAATAGGTTTGCAAAAAGACCCATTGTTGTGCACCAATTATTTATTGAGTATATCTCAATACAGTTTTTTAGGGTTTTTACCCCTAGGTTCATCTGTACTAGAGCCACATCCACTTATAGTATCCAGATAGAGATTTCATTTCTTGGAAACCACACACTCTTATACTTTACCAAAACCTTGTATGTTTAGATATAGTTAGACTTATACTTATGGTTTTAACTTACATTTTATAATCATAATTCCCAAATTTACTAAACCATGCCTCTGATAGCAACTATAGTGACCCTACTTTTTCTTACATGACTATTACATTATATTTAAGATAAAAAACATAATAATTATGCATTCAAGGATCAAAATATTTAGTATCCTGGGAAAACTGGGACTATACATCACTTATAAGTAATAAAACCTAAAAATTTATTTAAATATTTCTTATTTGTCCTTCTAAAATCTCACTTTATACTTAGTTCATGTAGTCACCTGAGGATATACATCAAAGAAAGGGTTGAGCTAAAATCCCAGTAATAGGAGGAATAAGGGAATGAATCAATATAACATGGGTGAGCATAATCATCAACATCACATCATAATAATAGTATTATCATTATAATCATGATTGAAACATTTGGTAAAGTCATGGAATTAGGAAATTTATAAAAATGAATCATCATATCATAGTGGTAAAATAACAAACATAGTTGTGAATAAAGCTAGCATCATGTTCACAAATAACATATGTGCATAATCATAACATCAAAATTATGGAAAAATATATCATCATGTTCACACATAATACACATTATCTCATGATATGAATCACATTACCCAATGCATTAGAGGGATATATAATTTATATCCCACCCATCACATCATACTATTTACATAATCATGCATTCCACTTAGAACATATAACAATTGAAATAATGAAATAATGCATATAAATGAATTAATTTCATAAGTATTTCATAAAGAATGATTTTATGAATAAATTTGGGGTTCCAAAATTAATAAGGAAAAATATATTTTTCATAAACATCATCATTCTTGAGTGAAGGGGAAACAACTCAAGAGGAGTAAAAGATGTGTTTTGTAATGAAAATTCTTTTTGGAAAATCATTGTATTTGGATTAAAAATCATGGTTGAAACATGTATATCCCTAAAAAAATGGAATAATATTGAAATGATATTTAATAAAAATTATAGTAATATCCATACTAAAATTGATGTGAAATAGGGATAACCTAAATAAAGGAGTTGTGTTCGAGTATCCCCTTACCATAAATATCGCTTTATTTTGTCACTTTTCTACCGCCTAAATAATAAACTTAGGATTATTAAAACCTATTTCTAGAATTTAATTATGCACATTTTCCCACTATTTATCCATTATAATAATTGGATTTTAATTTATATCACTCT
This sequence comes from Viscum album, assembly GCA_963277665.1. NCBI lineage: Eukaryota > Viridiplantae > Streptophyta > Magnoliopsida > Santalales > Viscaceae > Viscum > Viscum album. Next base: position 1,746,361,369 of record OY728146.1, on the reverse strand, counting down.
TTGTTAAATGTGAATTGTTTTGATATTATTTTTTTCATTAAATTTTACCGTTTTGTTTCAATGATGCTATTTTTGTTCAAGGTCATTTATACATTAGTAGGATTAATTCCAGATGCATAAAAAATATATTTATACCTTTATATATCATAAATAATATATTTTAACTAACTATAGGTTTGTTCGTAAAGAACCTGACCCAATAGCCTGGAACCAGTGCCTTACTTTATTATATTGGAATAATAAACAAGGAATCACATCCCAAAGGACTGAATAGTTTGGTAGCTTTGGAAAATATAGATACAAATATGAGTATTATGTTACACCTTGAAATTAAATACAATATTGTAACACCATTATAAATACCCATATTATCCCAGATCATCCTTGCATGTCAATCATAATATATATCTTGGCATCCTGAGGGAAAATAAAAAATAAGAAAGGGGTGAGATCAGATGCTCAGTAAGGGTAAAAATACAATAGAAGCTATCATAAATAAAAATAAAAAAATAAGGAAAAGTGGATAACTAAAAAAACATTCAATTAAAACATAATCTTGAGCATAATATGGCAGGAATAAAATATGATCAAATAGTTCCATATAAATAATAACATGAGAATGAAACTTAACCATGGATATTATACTAGTCAAATAAACACATTAATTATAAATAAATAATCTCATAATTATGTAATTAATAATGCAGGACATCTTAAACACACCATCAATTATTTTACCAAGACACCATAAATAATCGGGTAAGACATCAGCTGATACCTACACTAGTTTGTCTCATGAGACCTACTGATGCATCAAGGGGATATATCAGACCCTACCTATCACTTACTAAGTCCAATTAATTCCTAATATGAAAGAGGTGAAACATTATCAATATATACATTCATATTGAAACTATTATATGAAATAACTTTCCCCAAACAATAAACATAATCATAAACCTTATAGTGTAATATTATGAATGGTAACAAATTAGAACATCCACAATCAAATTGATCATAAAAAAATCAATAAAATATGGTAGATAGTATCATAAAATATAAAACTCAGTTAATCAAAATATGAAACAAATAGTGTTGAAATAGATGAAAATACACTAATAAAACCATTGAAAAATTCCTGAGAGAAATAACACTTTTACTTTGAAATCATTTATTTAAATATCCATGAAATTATAAAAGAATTTTTTTTATTTTAAAATGACATTATAAACTTGTAAATGATTCCACAAGTAATCAAGTCATCATGAAAAAGAAAAATCTACTCATTCTGTATAAGTTAAAAAACATTTTCTTTAAACTTTGAATAAAAGTAGCATTTGAAAGAGTATTTTAAAAATAAAGTTTGAGCATTAAAAAAACGAATTGATTATGCTTATAAGCTATAAATCCACATATAATAAGTGTAAATGTAACATAAGAAAATAAAAAGTCATTTAACACATAATCATAGTATTATATAATCATTGGAGTAGAAGTTTAACCCAAAGAATGGAAATTGGGTTAAGAATTCCCTTACCACTTTGTAATCAGTTAGATTGTATTCCCCATAAAAGTAATAATTATCAAATTAAAAATTGAATACCCTGAAGATAAATGGATTCATAAAATTATATATCAAATGTAATTATACATACACCACAAATAAGTAATAAGTGGTGAATAAGGAATATCTCACAGAAATAAAAGTGATATGAGAGAAAACCCTTACCTTATGTCTGAAAGCGTTATGCACCTACACTTAATGTCCTGGATAATCAAACTAGATTCATTAAATAATTAATTAATAACATATTAAAATATATTTGATTTATAATAATCTTATTAAGTTTATTTATGTCCATTTATATGAGTTATAATGTTTAATTTTGTTGTTTTGGGAGCATTTGTTTCATGTTTTTGTGGTTGTTTCCCTTGAGTATGAATATGAGAGTTCTTGTAAAATAAGAATATCTTCTATTGAAGTGAATTTATTTATTATTAATGTACTTACAGAAGTTTATATGATCTCATATATCATTTTTATATGGTATTAATATGTTTCATTAGATAAAATGTTGACGAAAATGTCTTAATTTATTTTGGCGGTTTTTATGACCAACATGAACTTGTGTCATTTTATCTAATATTATATTTATGTATTGGTTAAAAAACATTATATAACTTATAATATGTATATTAAAATCTTATTTAACCATAATAATGGTTTTATTACCATTCTTGAAGGCAGTAATGGAAAATGAAAACTCATCGTCCATGAAGGTGGTGAATCGACACATCACGAACAATGTTTTCATTTTTAAAATAAGAGTAGAATAGAAGATATTTGATGATGGATATTATATTATAAAAATAAAATTATAGTATATTTATGATATTGGAGTTAACATGAAACATTTTATAGGTGAGGTGAGTTGAGGATAAGAAAAGAAAAGAAATTAAAAGAGAACAAGCAGGATTTTACCTCTTGGATATTGGCTCCTTGGGAACCTTCTTAAGACTCTTGGATTTGATCTTTTTGTAATACCAAGAGGTCTTGGATATGAAGAAGGATATTGGGAAGGTATTTAGTCACAATTTACACAAGATTAAATTCTTATAAGGTGTGAGGAGAAGGGGTGGTATTTATAGTGTAGGAGAGAGGTGCTTTTTGATTATTTTGGATCAAGAATATCAATAGTATTGATTCCTGTGGCTAAATATAGTTAATAGATCATGTGAGTTATAAATAATGTGTTTGTAACTCATAAATAAATAATATATTACAAAATAATTCATTTATTTCCTTATAATGTTAAATACCATAAATTACCGTATTTCACTATTCACAAAAAAATCAACTATTTTAGAAAAATCCAAAAAATTAAACCTAACCATATTTTGATATGTAGATTTAAAAAATGGACTCCATTTGATGAAAATAGTTTTCTAAATATTATAAATTTAATTTTTAGATAAAATTATATTTTATTCTAAAAAATACTGATTTTAATATTATAACTGATTTTACGACACTTTGAAAAATTAATTATGGTATCATAAAATTATCTTATAATTATAATGAAACAAAATATTAATTTATAAATCTATTTTATGAAAATAAAATTAATTTAAATCATTATATTAATTATAAAATTTTAAATAAACATATACTTTTCACAAAAATACCAAAACTTAATTTATCATTTTTAAAACATTTATTTACGTATTCAATGATATAAATAGATCATATTTTCATTTATGAGATACCTAAATTTTATTTATAATTTCATATGCTAGGTTATTATTCTAAGGAACAAATTACTATTCCTAACAATCACATTACTATTCCAATAGTCATGTTAATATTTAATAGTATATCATGATTTTAAACTCGGTGTTGCATTAAACATAAGCTATCAAATATGTTAAATTTAAAAGAGACATACCATAAAATATTGGGATGTTATATTATACCCTCCAAAAATTTCATCCTTGAAATTTATAGAATGTCACCTCATAAAAGGATTTGGGTAGTTCTTCATCATAATTCCCTATTATTCCCACACCGCCTCATCAATTTTATGATTTTTCTGAAGTACCTTTACCAGTCGATTCATCCAATTCCTTAGAACCTGTTCTATAGTGTATATAATTTAGATAGTATTTTCAAAGTAAGATAAATTAGGTTCCAATTTTATTTCTTTATTGTTGATTACATGTGTTAAGCAAGGCATTTAATTCCTTAAGAAAGATATGTTCAACACATCATGTACTTTAGAAAGGAAAGGTGGCATTTCCAAATGATAACCCATAGCTCAAATTCTCTATATAATTTCAAAAGGTCCAATATACCTGGGGATTAGTTACCTTTTCTTACCGAACCGTATGACACCCTTCTATGGATATAATTTCAGAAATATATGATCTACCACTTAAAAATCCAAATACTTTATTCGATTTTCAATATAACTCATTTTCATACTTTGATCTTCTTTGATATGGGTTTGAATTGTCTTCACTATTGCTCTTTTTTTCTCCACAAGCTCCGGGATTAAGATCTTCCCTTCACCAACTTCATCCCAACAAGTTGGAGTATGAAATATCTTACTGTATAATACTTCATATGGTTCCATTTTAATACTATAATGGAAAATATTATTATAGAAAAATCTACTAAAGGTAAATACTGATCCTATATACCTTTAAAGTCAAGTGAGAATGATCTCAACATGTATTCTAATGTTTTAATAGTCCTTTTAGACTACTTGTCATTTTGAGGATGATAAGAAGTTCTCAAATGAAGCTCAATATCCAAATAATTCTATAGAATATTCTATAATTTTTATATAAAATGAGGATCTCGATTAGAAACAATCGATATAGGTGCACCATGAATTATTACAACTTCATTAATATAGATTTCTGTAAGTCACTCCATTGGAAAATCCTTCCTTATAAAAAGGAAATGTATAGATTTGATAATTCGATAAAAAATTACCCATATTACATCATTCATTCTTGGATTATTTAGTAATACAGTGAAAAAATAGATAGTAATGTCATCCCATTTTCATGTAGTAATAGGTGGAGGTTGCATGAATCCTCTAGGATGTTGTCTTTCAGCCTTCACCTATTAAAAAAATAAAAATATTGATACTTAATCAGCAATTTTCCGCTTCATATTATCCCACCAAAAATATTCTTTAAAATCACTATACATCTTAGTGATACTAGGGTGTATAGGAAAAATTTGAACTATGCGAATCATCTAATAATTCTCTTTTTAGATTGGGTATAGAGGGAACACAAAGACTTCCCAAATTTCAAAATTCCATTTTTATATAAGATGTCTACCAATTTACCACAATTCACATATTTAATTTTCTTTTTAAAATTATCATCTCTAGACTAAGAAATTTTTATATTTTATAATAAATATGGTTTGACAACCATTTTAAAAATAGTGATGTTTCACCATCCTTGATAATTCCCATATCAATATTTACTATATCCATTTACATAGGATCCCTATCAATCCTCATTTTCTTTAGAACTCCATGATCCTTCTTTCTCAATGCATCTGCTATCTTATTTTCCTTCCTTGGGTGGTAGTGTATTGAAAAATCAAAATACTTGAGTATCTCAAGTCATCACATTTGCCTCATGCTATGCTATTTCTAAGAGAATATATATTTAAAACTCTTGTGATTTGTATATATCTCACATCATTCACCATAGAGATAGTGTATCCATATCTTCAGAGCAAAGATTACAACTGATAACTCAATATCGTGAATTGGATATTTCTTTTCATGAGTTTTTAACTGCATTGATGCATAGGTAATAACTCTATAATTCTTTATATGGACACAACCAAGTCTTTTTTTCAATGTGTCACTATAAATCACAAATCCACCATTTTTCGATGGTAGAGTCAAGATCAAATCATTCACTAAACTCCTTTTCAATTATTCAAAGAATATTCAAATTCCTTTATCCATATAAACTTAACCCCTTTATGTGTGAGTTTGGTTAAAAAGTTCTCTAATTAGGAAACTTTTTGAATTAAATACTGATAGTAACCTACTAAACCAATAAAACTATGTACCTCAGTTATGTTTGTTGGTGTGGGACATTCTTGGACTGCCTTTGTCTTCATAGGATCAATTGAGATTCCATCATTAGAGATAATATGACCAAGAAAAGAAACCATTTGAATCCAGAATTCACACTTGCTAAGCTTCCCATATAACTCTTTTCTTCTAAGAGTTTATAGAATAGTCCAAAAGTGGTTCTCATGGTCCTAATAAATTTTGGAGTACACCAAGATATCATCAATAAATACCACAACAAAATTATCAAGATATTCCTTGAATAATATATTCATTAGATCCATAAATATAAAGGGTGCATTAGTCAGTCCAAATGGAATTACTGTAAACTCATAATGTTCATACCTCGTTTGAAATGTTGTATTTGGAATATCTTCCTTCTTTAAATAAAATTGATGATATACATAATGAAGATCAATATTTGAAAAATATTGAGCTCTGTGAAGTTAGTCAAATAATTCATCAATAGAAGATAATGGACACTTGTTCTTTATTGTAAAAACATTGATCTCCCTATAGTCAATGCACAACCTCCTAGATCCATATTTATTATCACTGAAAAGAACTGGAGCTCCCCAAGGTGATACACTAGGGTGTATAAATACCTTACCATTGAATTTCTATAGTTTTTTATTTAACTCTATTAACCCCACTATGCCATTTTATAGGGAGTATTTGATATGGGTCTTTCACTAGGGATTAAACCAATATAAAACTCGACTTCTTTCTCTCAAGGATGTTAAGGTAATTCTTATGGAAATACATCAATGTATTCTAGTACAACAGGTACATTCTAAATTTTAAATCACATTTTTAATCAATAGTTTTCATATATTCTTCTTCTACAATAATCTCATTTATAAGAGCTGCTGGAGGTGGATCTAGATATGACTCAATTGATGAAGTCTCCCCTATAAAGAAAAGAAATTACATATCTTCATCATGAATCATAATTTCCTTATCTTTGCAACAAGTTTTTGAATTATATTTTTAAATATAGTACATACCAAGGATTATATCAAAATAAACCATAGGTATGATAATAAATTCATCAATTAGAATACATTATGTGTGATAATAAGAAATTTTTGACATATCTTTGTTTCAATAAGGTTTCCACTATGAGTTTTGACTAAAAACACCCTTATTAAGGTTAATTTTAAATATATGAGTTTTATATAAAACTTGTAAGATATAAAAGAATATGATGATTCAGAATCAAATAGAGATTTATCTAAATTTGGGGAGATAATTAAAGTAGCTACCACCACATCATTAGAAATTTCAACCTCTGCTGTTGTGACTGCATAAGAAGGTCCTGTTTCCGTTGTAAATTTATGAAGAAATTTTCCTTGATATCTAGGAAAATCATATCCACAATGTCCCATATCCTCATAATTGATGAATTTCACATTTCTGACTTCTTTCTTTCCATTACAATCAAGGTCCTGATGGCATTTTTTTCCATACTTGTAACAAACTCCCATTCCCAATAAGAAAGTTCCATGATGTTTCTTTACACATTTATTGAAACTTGTAAATTCTATCATTCCCTTCTTCTATTTTTCCCAATTTTCTTTTTTAAATTACTCATCATCCCTCTTATTATTTTTCTTCCCTTCTAATCTATATATCTTGGAAAATTATTTCTTCATCTTGAAGTCACATAATACTATATCCTTATATAATGAGAATGTTTGGGAGACTAGTTACCTTCACATAAATTTCTTAATACCATAAAAGGAATGGTCGATCTTGCTCCTTGGATTACATATGTAGTCCATGACATGAATTATTAACCTCGTAAAGTTTTCTTAATACTTAGCAATGTTTTCATCCTATTTTTGTCTCATACTCAAGAATTGTCTCTACATATACATTAGTTATTCATGAGGGAAGTATTTTTCCAAGAAAATTTCCTTAAAATCCTTCCATTAAATATTTTCAATTTATTCCTCATCCTTTTTTTGAATTAATGACCACAATTAATCCAAATCTCCTAAGACATAATAAACTTCCATGACAACCTTATCCCTTTTGTTACTTTCTAAAGTGAGAAATATCTTCTCTAAGGAACTTATTCATTGCTCAATTATAAATGGGTTTGTAGTCCCATTGAATAATAGAGGTTGTGGTCACATGAAGTATTATAACAATATTATACAGCATTGTGAATTGGGATACTCCATGTGAGTAAGGTTATTGCTCATAACCTGAGTTAGTTGTTCTTGTATAGTTATAAGTTTTCCAGATCTAGTTACAAATCTAGCTCCAAAATCATTATCTTGAATAGGAGGGAAATACTTACATATATTATATGGGTTGATAGGGTTTTTATTACTTCCAATATATTCCATTTATAAATAATGGTATACACTATATTAGATTATGAAATTTTAAAACTAGTGAAACACTTAAATTTTTTATGTATAACTAATCTCAAAATCATAAGCTTAGTTACCTTTGGAATATTATCAAAGTCAGTTATAAGGTTATATTTACCTAATATATGTTTTCCTAAATCTAGTTTCCAAATTTTATATTAAAATATATAATAACAACTCTAAAGACCCTAAACCTTATATCCCAAAGTCAGTGACTTACTTTATTGCATTGGAATAAAAAATAAGGAATTGAATCCCAAAGGACCGAATAGTTTAGTAGATTTAGAAAAAATATATATAAACATAAGTATTACATTACAACTCAAAATGAAATAAAATATAGTTACTCCATTGGAAACACTCTTATTCTCCTAGATTATCCATATATCTCAATCATAATATACATCTTGGAATCCTGGGGAAAAATAAAACATAAAAAAGAGGTGAGATCAGATGCTCAGTAAGGGTAAGTATACAACATAAGCTATCATAAATAAATATAAACACTAATAAAATATGAATAACTAAAATCATATTCCATTAAAACATAATCTTGAACCTAAAATGGCAGGAATAAAAGCTAACCAAATAATGCCATATAAATAATCACATGAGAATGAAACTTAACCATGGATATTCTACTAGTCGAATAATCACATGTATTATCAATAACTAATAACATAACGAGGTAATGCATAATTTAGGACATCATAAACACATCAAGTCTTTGATCAGGACACCATACAGAATCGGGTACGACATCAGTCACTACCCAAACTAGTTTGTCTCATGAGACCTACCGATGCATCGAGGGGCTATAGTGAGCCTCAACCATCACTTAATAAGTAAAATTAATTCCTTATATGAAAGGGGTGAAACATAATCAACATATACATTCATATTGAAACTATAATATGAAATAAATTTACCTAAATAATAAACATAATCATAAACAATCCAATGTAATATGATGAATAATATCAAAATAGCACATCCATAGTCAAAATGATCATAAAAAATTGAATAAAATATGGTAGATAGTATCATAATAGGACAAACTAAATTAAAAAAAATATTCAACAAAGTGTGTTGACATAATTAAAATACTCTAATAAATTCATTAAAATTTTTCTGAGAGAAATACCACTTTTACTTTGAAATAATTTATTTAAAAAGCTACATGATTATAAAAGAAATTTTTTTATTTTAAAATGAAATTGAAAATTTGTAAATTATTACTCAAGTCATTAATGAGTCATGAAATTGGGAAAATAAATTCATGCAGTATATGCTAAAAAACATTTCCTTTAAACTTTGAAAAAAGAAACATTTGAAAGAGTATTTTAAAGAGAAAGTGTGAGAGTTAAACAAATGAATCTATTATGTGTATCATCTATAAATCCAATAAGAACAAGTGAAAATAAAACATAAGAAAATAAAAAGTCATTTCACATATAATCATATCTTGACATAATCATTGGAGTAGAAGTTTAACCCAAATAATGGAAATTAGGTTAAGAATTACCTTACTACTTTGTAATCAGTCGGACCGTATGCCCCCATAAAAGTAATAATTATAAAAAGAAACATTTAATAACAAGAATATAAAATTATTCATTATATGATATATCAAATTTAATTATAAATACACCACAGACAAGGAATAAGTTGTGAATAAGGCATATATCACATAAATAAAAGTGACATGAGAAAACCCTTACCTTATGTTTGAAAGCATTATTCACTTGTACTTAATATCCCAGATAATAAAATTAGATAATTAATTAATTAATTAATAAACATATATTTGATTTATTATAATTTTATTAAGTTAATTTATGGAAATTTTTATTATTTATAATGTTTAATTTCATTGTTTCGGGAGTGTTTGTTTCATGGTTTTACGGCCGGTTCCCTTGAGTATAAATATGAGAGTTCTTGTAAAATTGGAATAAGTTATCTAGAAGTGAAATTATTTAGTATTAATTATGTTCTATATGTTTATATAATCTCATATATATTTTGGTTATATAGTATGAGGATGATTTATTAGATAAAATGTTGATGAAAATGTCTTAATTTATTTTGGTAATTTTTACAACCATCATGAACTTGTGTGATTTTATTTAATATTATGTTTATATATTAGTTAAATAACATGATATAACTTATAATCTGAATATTAAAATCTAATTTAAACATAATAACGGTTTTATGACCAACCTTAAAGGTGGTAATGGAAAATGAAAACTCATCGTCCACGAAGGCGGTGAATTGACACATCATGAATGATGTTTTTATTTTTAAAATGAAAGTATAAGAGAAGATATTTTATGATGGATATTCCATTATCAAAATAAATTTCTATTATATTTATGATACTATATTTACCATGAAACTTTGTATAGGGTTGGTAAGGAGAGGATAAAAAAAGAAAAGAAATTTAAAGAGAAAGAGGATTTTACCTCTTAGATATCATCTCCTTGGGAACATCCTTAAGACACTTGGATTTGGTATTTTGGTAATGCCAATAGTTATTGGACATGGGGAAGAGTCTGGGTAAGGAATTGGGGAATAATTTAGACAATCTTAAAGGATTTGAAGGTTTGTGGAGAAGAGGTTGTGTGGGGTGGTGTTTATAGTGGAGGGGAGGGGAATTTTTTGATTATTGTATTAATTAGTTTATTATTTTAGCTCAAAAATATCAAAAGAATTGATTCTTGTGACTAAATAAAGTAATTAGATCATGTGATTTCTAACTAATGATTTCTTACCTCATCTATTCGTCAACTAATACTCAATAATTCATTCATTTACTTATAATGTTAAATACTATAAATTAATGCAGCAAAAATTTAAATATTTTAGAAAAATACCCAAAATTAACCTGAATAATTTTTCAATATGTAGATTTCAAAAATTTACTCAATTTTATGAAAATAATTTTCTAAATATGAGAAATTTAATTTTTTAATAAAATCATCATTTATTAAAAAAAATACCGATTTTAATTTTATAACCGATTTTGTGACACTTTGAAAAATTAATTATGATATCATAAAATTATATTATAATTATAATTTAAAAAAATATTAATTTATGAATTAATTTTATGAAAATAAATTTTTATTTAAATCATTATATTAATTATAAAATTTTAAATAAACATATACATTTCACAAAAATACTAACTCTTAATTTATCATCTTTAAAATATTTATTTACTTATTTCATGATATAAATATATCATACTTTAATTTATGTGATACCTAAATTTTATTTAAACTTTCATAGGTAAGGTTATTATTCTAATGGTTAGATTAATATTCCTAACTGTCACATTGCTATTTCAATGGTCTTATTAATATTTAATAGTATATCGTGGTTTTAAAATCGGTGTTTTATACAACATAAGATATCCAAGATGTTAATTTTAAAAGATACATACCATAAAATCTTGGAGTGTTACGTTGGTGATAAGAAAATTATTAGAAATTTCCACATTGACGATTAACTAATTGTTGACGAGACATTATGGAAAGAGGGGAAAAGACAAGTTTGAAATTTATATATGTCATAATCAGGATATTTACATTATGTTAACATCATTAATGTAATGTTAAAATACTTCCTAATTAATTTTATAATATTTTTTTTGACATGAATTTATAAAAATAAATATAATAAGAAAAAAATTAAAGAGTTGATAGAAACTTAATCTTTCCTCGATACAACTTCTCTTGTAAAACACTAAAAAACCCTTGATGTTTGGAGTTTTTTTACTCTAGAAGATCCATAGGTATTATAAGGGGATTTAGAGGGAGAATATTGGTAGAAATTTGGGTTTGTTCAGTGTTAGATGAGTGGTTTTTCAAGGGGAGGGAGTGGGGTTGTTTACACTTGAGGAGAGGGGTATTTTTAGAATAAAATATTAAATAAAATATTATTTCAAAGGTTAATATTATAATAGTGAATTTTTGACAATATAAATAATATATAAACAAATAAAATTGTGTTAATAATTTAAACCCCTTTATAATTCGAATTAACTTAGTTTTTGAAAATGGAATGTGGAAAAAGGAAAAATTGTTATTTTAAGGGATCACTTTTGACTTTAGGTTTTGGAAAATGATTTTTAGGTTTGGAAATTGACTTTATTGCATTTTAATGAATACTTTATAAAATTAAATATATTTTGGCATAAAATAAAGTTCTATAATATATTATGACATTAATATATCATGAATGATGTAATTAAAGATACACCATTTACGAGAAAAATGATATTTTTACTATTCCCTTGAAAATTGAAGTATTTCAGAAAATTGAAAAAAATAACCCTTGGAAAACTTTGACATGATGATTTAAAAAATTATATTAATTTATTTAAAATAATATTCTAACATGTATAATTTTAATTTTTAATATAAAAATTATGTTTTTAAGGAATACTTTAAAATACAGTTTATTAAAAATGTACTTATATTTTCTTTGAGTTTTTTAATCATGATATTAATGTTTTAGCATTATAATATTTAAATTTACTTAAATTACTCATGATAAATATTATTTATATAAAAAGTTATTATTTTGATGCTAAATTACTATTCTAACAGCCATGTTACTTTTCCCAACAGTCACATTACCTCCTATAAATACCTATTCATTATTTCACTAAATATTCACTAAAATTAATCCCATGGTTATATATTTTCAAGTTTTTATATTTTTATTTCTTTAATAATATTTTGTTTCATTTATATAGTGTTGGTTGTGGGGTTAATGATTCTAGGATATTGGGGGAATCCATATTTTCCAATTTTATATTTTCTATTTTATATTTTTGTCTAATTGTAATGTGTGGAATTTTTATTGGTTTTGTATCTGAATAATGTAATTATATTTATTAAAGAGATAAATTTTTGTTGGTTTCTCTATGTTTTTTAAATGTATAATTTTATATAATATAATACAACACATATTTTTTTAGGAAACAAATATTACTAATAAACAGTGGGTTGTTATAATCTACCATGACCAGATTCTCCCATGGCTATGATCCCTATTTTATACCCATTTTGGATTTTCTCTTCTCCTATCGACCATGATCATAAAAGGGCACCGCCATGGGCTTAGTTTATTTCCTGTTTTCCACCAGGAGACTCAAAAAACACCATAGGAAAAACAATGGGTTTGATCCCTTTATTGTTACCTATTTTGGGAAAGATAATCTTTAACAAACCCTTCATCATGTTCATGGATTAATTGGGCCTTCTTCTCCGAACTTACCTTTAATTTCTATAGGTTGAGGCCTTTCCCATGTTAGAAAATCTCTTCTCAAACTTCATTTAATGACTGAATCAGGATAAACCAATCACGATGTTTATAATCCTGAATATCATTACACATTTCATCATCTAATTTAGCTTTATCTAAGTATCCATGGATGAACCTTATGAAAAATCCTTCATTATATAAATATTTGAATACTAGTGTGAATAATTTTCTATGCAAGTCCAAATCACCAACCAATTTTTTTCCTTTAATAAATGTATCTCTTGGGATTAGAAGACAAGAAGTAATTCTATACATTTTCATTTAAGCAATGAAAAGAACATTAAAAAAAACTTCATAGAGATATAATTCTCTATAGATCTTCACATCCTCAAATCAAGATTCTAAGTATTAAACACTAAAAATGCACCAAAGTAATTAGGATCTTCATCTTCTATAAGATTATAAACTTCACCATTCATAATCAATATATCATAATCATCAAGATTCATTTTACTTCAATTGAATATTCAACATATTGACATTAATGAATGCTTCTTATTCATTAATAATCATAAAAACTCAATGAAAATCAATAAAACACACACAAAGTGGGTTTAACAAACTCCCCCTTTGTATTTATTATCAATACCATTTTATAATTACATCTCAATATGTGCTCATCAAATCTCCTATCAACTTGTAATTTCATTTCTATACACCTTTCACATAAATCTTTTCATTGCACTTTATCTCCACATTATTGATAAGAAATAAAAAGTATTTTGGAAAGGGTATAAATTCATACTTAGAATAATGCCATTAACCATTCCACTCTAAGTCGACTGGGCCTTTCTTGGTGTAGAAAACAAGAGGATTTGATTCAAACAACTAATATATATAGAATCAGTTGAACTTAATACCAATAAAAAATTAAACCCCTTACAATCTATCTTCATGGGATATTTAAACTATATTCAAATTAGTACAAGTGATAAATATCAATTTATATATATATTATCATTAGAAATGTCAATCCTGAATTTCTTTCATCACTTGAACACACAAATTAAAACATTTGAAACATATAAGTATTTAAAAACTTCCTTGGAACTTCTTCAAATTTCCATGATTTTTAATTGACTAAAATTATACCCCTTTATGTTAGAATATGGTTTTGGTTATCAAGGATGAGAGATTGTAATAAAATGAATTTTCAATAACACCACCTTCAAGAAATTTCCAAAAATAATCATATTTTCACGATACAATATTTTCTAGAATCTTATTATCATTATTATCTTCTCTACCTCTCAAGTGATACAATCATGAATATCTTTATAAAGGTGAATATATTTAAATATGTATTTCAAGATGATATAATATGTATGATACACCAAAATGGAATTATTTTTGTGAATTTCCTTTTTGAAAACTTCCACATCTTCACAATGGATGATCTTCTTTAATAGAGACTCTTGAGAATAGATAAATAAATCCTAGATATATTCTTTATCTTATTTTTCCCCAATGTTTACAAAAATTTCTTTATCTTAATAAGGTAATATTCTCTATAAATTTTTTTATTATATAATTTGGGGAATCTTTTCCAAGATGGTGATTTACTCAACTTTTCTATCTCAAAATGACAACCCACTTTACTTATCAGATTATCTACTTAAGAAAATTAACCATATTAAATTCCATGTAATTTAAGTTCACATAAAATACATAATTGTTAATTTAATAAGGTCGATTTTATTTATCCTCAATTTGAATAGAAAGGTTGATATTTTCTCAAACAAGATGCTCCACTCTTCATGCTTCCAAATCCGACTATCAATTCTAATTTTACCTTTGGTAGCATAGATCTCATTAAAAATTAAATTTATTTTCATGATATTGTTATTATATATTTATCCATAAAATAATTTTCACATCTTGATGCAATATTCATTCTCTTCATGGATTCTTATTATGATAAAAATATTGTTAAACACACTTTGGAAGTGTGTATAGATTCATTACCTATCCCACACATAACTTCTTCATCACATTGGTTTTTATTTTTCAAAAACCTCTCATGAAATTATATATCATCATGTGGATTATTCTTATTTAATTTATAACTTTTTTTCTTGTGTTACTTTCATTTTTATAGTCTTTTCCATATATTCTATAAAAAAAAAATATTTCCTTAATAATTTTAACATCTTGTTTGGATTCTGCACATGGAAACTTATGAGTGAAATTAATTACACCATTCAATCTTGATGTTTCACTCTTCATTTTCTTCTTTTAATTTCAATAAATATTATCTTTCTTTTGTTTGTCTTCCAATGATGATTTATTTTATAACTTATTAGCGGTAATTTGTTTTGAAACCATATTTAGATTCATACCCAAGACAAAATATTACTTGATAATCATCAAATATTGTGGTCTTATTTTCCCATTTTAATTATATAAATGTGTTTGTAGAATATGTATCACTTTTTTGAAAACCTCCATTGAAAAAAACATTGATATCTTTAAGTGCTTTAAATTTATTTAAACCTGACAACTTTTTCTTCTCTTGTGAATGTTTCTCCTTCAAATTATTCCTCCTTAAAATTGGATTCCACTAATATTTATCATTTAAAGGGTTATATTAAAATTATAATATTTAATTCCCAAATTTATTATAGAACCAATAATAACCCAAAAACATTAATATTTTATTCTATATTTCATATTTTCTAAAAATTCTACAATGGTGACAAAATTATTTTTGTGTTTTCTTCACCATTTTTTAAGATCTTATTGAATAAAAACATCCGTACTACTTTTTAAATCTAACATGTATGTAATATTAATATTATTATTACTTCTCCAAATCCATATTTATACAGTTTTGGATTTAATACCATCACAATTTATGAAAATAGATTCAACAAATTCATGAAATAAAGATATGGATGATAATTTTTTCTTCATAGATACTTGAGGATGATAACTAGTTGATGTACTAATATTATTATCATTAGATTAATATCTACCAAAATCTATATATACCTTAGAATAATTAATGGAATTATCTCCTTTTGTATCAATCTTTTGTAAATATTGATCTTGGATTTTTTTATATTTTCAAATCTGATTTTAATATCTACATTTTTTATATTGAGAATATTATTTTCATTATAAACCTCCCTAAATACATATTCAAACTCATTATTCATTATTCAATCATCTTCATCATGAATTTTTTGTATTTATTATAAAGATGTGTCATGTTCCTTAATCCTCTTAGACTTTACATAAACTTGAGTATTCATGACAACAAGTTTTTCTTCAATAGAATGGATCTTATTGTAAAATTCTTTAGTGGCCTAATCCACCTCTCAAACCATGGTGTGCCACTTTTATTTAAATTTGAAGCATCTTAATTCAAGATCACAATACTCCCTTTATTTAATAGTAACTTTTTTAGAGATATTCAACAATCTTAGAGATCTTTTACTCAAATATTTCTCCAAGTTATTCATTTCATATTCAATTTGAGTTAATTCTTCCCACTAACTTTTAAAATTCTCATAGATAAAAGAAAATATTTCTTAGGGAAAGAAGGAAATATATATTTTAATGATTAAAAAGATAAATCTATTGATATATGATCACACACACTTTATTATTATTAAATAAAAAATGAAAAATAATTAACACATCCATCATGATCACTTGAATACATTGATCCCACTAAGGTAGTAATTTTGTCCCTATCCTTGGTTATTGAAGAAATAATTCGTTCTTCTCAAAAAATTTAATATTTGGCTTCATAATTGCTCAGAGGGACTAAACTTTCTTCCTATTTTGATAATAGGTTAATTTTACTCACCTTATTATTCTCTATATTTTTCATATTCATCAAATTATTGGTAGAAATCGAGTTCTGATTTTACATAGAAATAAATTTTCTAAAACTAAGCTTTATAATAATTATAGGAAAGAAACTTCAAATATTCAAACAGAATAAATTAATATTGATAATTCAATTAGAGGTGAACCTAGTGCTCTGATACCAACTGAAAATATAATGTAGGAAAACATATGACTTTGATACCACTTGAGAGGACTGATTGGGGATATGTTATACACTAGGGGGATCAGTGTATGTATCCAATTACAACCTTTTCAATATATTCTTCTCAATTTAACATTTTTCACTATTAGGATATTATTATCCTATTCTCTCTCTCCATCTCTCTTGTTTGTTGTTATTTTAAGAAACACTACTAAACACACACAAACAAAAAAGAGACACGAATATTTACAAGGTTCACCTTTCAAAATGAAATGCTAGTCCTTATCATGATCTGGGTTCCGCCAAGATCACACAATTCACTAGTATAACCCTATGGAAACAATTGGGAATGGTTTATCCTTATACCCAAGTTTGGTGCATCCAAAAATATATATAATATCTATATATCTTTATACTAACATCTCT
Organism: Viscum album; assembly: GCA_963277665.1. Taxonomy (NCBI): domain Eukaryota; kingdom Viridiplantae; phylum Streptophyta; class Magnoliopsida; order Santalales; family Viscaceae; genus Viscum; species Viscum album. The sequence goes on along the minus strand of OY728146.1, from coordinate 1,746,343,610 downwards.
ACATTTATAGATATAGCATCCCGTCTTTTTATAACATAACTTTTCATTCCATTACACGGAACTGAGAATCTTTAAGGTTTAGTGTCTTGGAAACAAGGAACATAAAACATGAAACAAAAAAAACATTCTTCTTAAACACTTGAAAGTCTTCTCCTCATGTTAACCCTAGGATCATTACTGCATCTCATAACCTGGGGACATACATCAAAGGAAGGGTGAGCAGAAGGCCCAACAAGGGAAACAAGTGAAACATTTTACATATGAACTTGAGATACATCAATAAAGTCATGAAAAGAACTTTAATGCATGAAAATGAAATCATGAGGCATATCAAAATAAAAATAAAACTTTTTCATAACTTGAAGATGTGGCTACATCATTTAACATAGACAATCATGAACATATCACCAAGGTCCATCCCCAAGGTGTCATTTTAAAATTACCAAGGTTATTCACCAAGGTATCGTGAAAATTGTAATCTCTAGTGGTTACATCATTACCCAATGCATTGGAGCGCTATCAGGGCGCACCCTTAAATTTGCCTTTATTATTATGTGAGCCACATATATCTTCATCAAACATTTCATAAATAACCCATATTGCATAAAGGAAATGGGTTTCATTTCATATTCATAACTTTTTAAAAACTACTTTAAAGACATGATCTTTATATCACTTTAAAACCCACAGAAAAGGAAGGTGGGTCTCATGTATGTAAATCCCAGAATTTAAAATAGAACATTTTGGTATATATGTGAATACCCCTTTAGAAGAAGGAGCTTTGAGTATTCACTTAATAAAATAAAATAACTTTAGAAAAAGAGATAGACATTTTGAGACAGAAATTCTGCAGCATAACGGCAATGTTCCGAGGTTTTAGAAGACATTAAAAGAGAGGTAAAATGGGTCAAACATTCATAAATGACCCATAAAATAGTACATGGACAGAATAAGAAGGATACATGATCATGGTAATGAAACTTCAAGGACATACCATTTGAAATGAAAAACATGGAAGGAAGAAAAAAATTAGATTTCTCTTATGAAAGTTCGGCAGCCTAACGGCGTTACTTAAACATCAACAAAAATGATTTGAAAAGATCAAATAGGGTCTCTCATCATGTGAACATAAGAGTTCAGTATGATAGATATAGAGATAATTCCCCAACATAACAAAAAGGAACTTTAAAGAATTGACATGAAAGTAGAACTTCAAAACGAGAAGGGTGAAGAACCACTTAAAAATTCGGCAGCCTAACGGCGCCACTTAAAACTTCAAAATACTGAATTGAAGTGATCAAATGGGGTCTCTCATCATATGATCATAAAAGATCAGTATGATAATTTATAGATCATACCCCAACATAATAAAAAGGAACATGAAAGACTTGAATGAAAATAGAACTTGAAAACGAGGAAGGTGAAAGAATCCCTTAAAAATTCGGCAGCCTAACGGCGCCACTTAAACATTCTTAAAACGAATTGATGAGAGCAAGGGGGGGTCTCTCATCATATGAACATGAAATAGGCAGTAGGATGAATATAAAAGAACATCCTCCAACATAAGAACATGGAGTATAAAAGAAATGACATAAAAGAGATTACTTGAAAAGAAAGAGAGAGGTCGGATCCCTTACCTTAAAATGTAACTCTTAAACCTCAAAGGTTGGGACCTTGAGGGCTTGGGGCACCTTGGGATGACTCCTTGGGAGGTAATGAGACCAGAAATTCGTTGGGAATGAGTGGGGAGTCGAATGGATGAGAGGATGGCTTGGTATTTATAGGGAAAGTGAGGGGACAAGGCATTAATGGCCAAGGGACACCTCACATGTGCTTTTCTCAAACCCATGTGCTCTCCTTTGTCATTTATCATGGATTTAGGCCACATGGGGCCCCCAAAACAATAATTCATCACCCTTAGCCGGTCAACCCTCAAAAGATCTCATGACATCATCATGACACCGTTATGATGTCATTAAACATACCGAAACCCTAAAACTGTATTTTTACTATTCACTGAAAATTCAACTTTCTCAGAAAAATCCCAAAATTTCACATTAACCAAATATCAATGCTCTGATTTCAAAAATGAAATCCATTTTATAAAAATAATTTTCTAAATATTTTTAATTTAATTTTTAAATAAAAACACTGTTCATCGAAAATTTATTTTTTTCAGAAAAAGACCCAAAAATTACCATAACATAATATCGATGCTCTGAGTTCAAAAATAAAGTCATTTTTATAAAAATAATTTTCTAATTATTTTTAATTAAATTTTTAATTAAAAAACACTATTCACCTGAAAAAACTAATACTTGAATAATAATTAATGAAACCGTTATTTAACTATTTTATTGAATCACATTACTTAATCAAGGTGCCTAGATTATTTTAAAACTTTCTTTAAGTGAGATTACTAATCCATTTGGTCATATTACTAATCCTAATCATAAAATCACTATTCATAATTTACTATTCATCAAAAATCAAGTTGATCTTATTAGACTCTAAATTTAGTACTGAACATAATTGCAGAAGACCATTTTTTGAAAATCATTACACATTTTTAATTATTTAGGGTTTACATAAACATATTTAAAATATCCTTTTTCTAAAATTCATCAAAAATATGCATACTATATTTATCCGGTCATTTCAAAATTCATAAACCTCATCATAAGAAGAAATCCCAATTTTTATTTAAAACAAGGATTACACAAGGTAGTTATGGTCTCGTTACATAACCCCTTATAATACCAGCATAGGACCTAAGAGTAAGGTGTGCTAGGGTGATAGAAGCTTGGGGCGGCTCAGTCAACATTGCCCGATTAGTAATTTCTATCAGTTTGAACTTCTCACGAAGGCGATTTCGTTCCAGCTTCACATGATGAAGTTCGGCTTGGATTTGATCCAGAGCAAAGCCCAGTGGTGCTACCTCCTTCCCAAGCTCTGTTAGATGGGCTTCGATCGGTCCAAGACTACTAGGTGAGGCCATCAAATCTTCTTTCTATAATAATTAACCAAGATTACTTATATTTAGAGACAATAATCAAAACATTTTGTTCACAGCGGTCATGTTGACCGATGGTTATATAATAGTCAAAACCCACTGATCTCATTTTAATTATAATCATGTTTATCAAATAAAACATTTTTGTTGAGTATAACAATAACACATAAAATTAGGAAACAAAATTTATTTAAAAATTTCGGGTCGTTACAATAGATTTATAGGGACAACAACCAAATAGTATTCTTTATAAATGCTACAAGGTTATGGATTCACTATTTCCCCTTCTTCTTCTTCCTTTTATTTAACTTTCACAACAACATGAAAATAATTTCTCTCATATATAAAAATGGAAATTTACAAAACTATTCTATTATTATAAGTAAGTAATTTAACTACCTTATTTAACTTATTTAATGACTTCTTCTAATTATTTAAAAAAATCACTTTTTTCATAGCACATCTTCTTCTCCTTTATTCTTCAGTTCATAACCAAACTGTATTGGATTTATTCACTGGATTTGACACATAGAAATTCAATATAAATATTTGTATTGGGTATCTCTTCTTCTCTCTTTCTCATATATACGATATATATTTCACATAGGATCTCTCAATATTCTTCTTTATAGATATTTAATGAGTGCACTATTCTTCACATACCATTCACTAGAGGTTTAAACTTTTTATTCAATTAAAGGAATCATACTTTTAATACTTGGAAACTTTTAATTATATTTTTAAACCATTTAAATAGTTCATAATTCCACAAAATCTCCTCTATGATATTTATAACCATAGAACACCATAATTTCTTCATGGCTAACTACTTCTAACATTTTTAAGTGTAAACCATTCACATTTAATTTACATAAATAATTATAAAATATACCTTTTAAATTTTCTTACATCATGGTATAAAAATTTATAATTATAATATAAGAATCATTTATGAACCATTCTATCTTGAACATGATGATATCTCTTAATCTTGACATGTCATTACCTAAAATTCCCTACACCATGGCCAGGTGAAAAAATCTAGCCGTTTTTCCTCCAAAACACTAAAAATCATGGGAATGGTCTCCTGTCTCTACCTATTTTGAATTATCACTTATAATTTCAACCATGTATTGTCTTACTATAGGTATGTTCCATCATATTTTATCTTGAAACCCTACTTGTTTACCATGACCAGTTTCTCCCTTGGGCTTGGTCCCTCTTCTCTGTTTGTTTTGGCTTTCTCTCCTCCCATCAGCCATAGTCATCAATGGACACCACCACGGGTGAAGTATATTTCCCTATTATCACAGGTAGACTCAAAAAATACCATGGGAATCACCACATGCATATTTAATTTCCTATTGATAAATTGGGGAATGATCCTCTTCAATACACCCTTCACTATGGAAGTGGCTGAACCTAGCCTTCTTATCCAACTTTAAAATGGCTATCTCAAGGTTGTGACCTTTTATATGTTGAGAAATATATTCTAAAACTTCATATAAATCCCAAATAATGATTAACCAATCATAATTTTTATAATCTTAAAGATCATCACACATTAAATCATCTTATTTAGCTTTATCCAAGTATCCATGTATGAACCTTGTGTAAAATTCTTCATCATAGAGATATTAAAATACTCATGAGAATACTTCTCCATGGACTTACAAATTTTCAATAACTTTTTACTTAAATAAATATATATCTATGAATTCTAATATAAGAAATAAATCTTTCACTTGTCATTTAAAAAAGGGAAATCACCTTAAAAAACAATCTTTATAGATATATAATTCTCCATGGAGATTTAAATCCTCAAACCAAGATTCTAAGCATTAATCACTAAACAAGAACCATAATAATTATGATCTCTATCTCTAAGCTTATGATCTTAACTATTAATAATCAATACATCATAATCACCAATATTATTATTTAATTTAATTTCTTATTCAATATATTTACATTAATGAATAACCCATATTCATCAAAAATCATAAATAATCATTGAAAATAAATACAACACACATGAAGTGGGATTAATAAAGACCCTTGGTTTGTAAAATTAATATACATAGGGTGGAATATGAGACCCTAGTTTTATGTTGTATGTGTTTCTTTATATGCCATATATTATTTGATTAATGATTCATATCCCATGGAATGTTTATATTCTAGGTTTTTTCTTATTATTGATATGCCATGTTTTTCCTTACTATGATGTTTATTAATTGCATAACATTTCATAGACTACGGAATTTCTTATTGTTTCATATTTATCCTTTTGTGTTAAGTGTTATATGTGTACTTGTGTATAGAGGGTGGAATATTTATTTCAATATTTAGGTTGATAAGTGCCCCTAATGGATTTAGATGACTCCTTAAAGGGGAATCTTGGGCGACATGACTCATTGGACCTAGCTTGAATAGAATGGTTTGTGCCCTATCTTGGAATGTTTTTCCCAAGGAAATTACATACACCATTTGAAGAGTGTCCCTATATGATGGTATGATTTATTTATGGGGAACATCCTTGTGTATGAGAGAGGGTCCATTGTTCAGGCATACCATGCATGTGTTCCATCGAAGGTGAGTAGGTAGTCATGTGGCATGGGAGATACTTTCTATTCAATAGGGCATGGTGTTGTTCCTTAAATGTGGAATGTGAATTTTACTTAAAGGTGGAAAAAGTTTTATGGAATGATCTAAGTCATAAAGTAGATTATATTTTATATTATTTTAGAATAATGCTAAATAAGGTACGACTGAGGTTTATGGTTGCTTCATTATCACATGATTTCTCGATACACAGTTAATTTTTTTCTTGGATGAAAAATTACTTTACATCATGTCATAAACTTTTATATACATGTGAATTTATGTTAAGGATGAATTGGAGGTGTCCTAGCGGGTTTTACTCATATCCTTCATGGGGATTTTGGTGTTCATTTTGACTTTATGTCTTGAGTTCTAATTATGGGAAAGATCCCTGTGATAGGTTATTGAGGAGCATGGAGTTGGGATATGAACATGGTACTAGATGATTACCATCACCATTTTGTTTATAGTCATTTCTAGTTATATTATTATACTTGTTTACCTACCACATTGGGGGTCCACTGATTACTTTTTTATGACTTGTCATGACATTTTTTATAGAATTTATTCATGTTTTTTACACCGTGCTATTTGGTTGACTTATGGTTATGTTTTACTAACATGTGATGGATATGATTGTTGAGGGTATAATATCACCATGTTACATTAGACCCTCACCAAAAATTGGAAGCCTCTTGTGTATATGGAGGTGTGTAATAGGTTATGTGACACTTCAAATCAGATCTGTTGATTAGGGTTGGGGTGATACAAATTGGTATTAAAGGCCTAAGGTTTCCTTTATTTTATTTTGGAGATATGGTAGAAAGGAGATAGGATTTGTGAAACTTGGGTAGGTTTTTCTATGTTCATGGAAATATCAAATGTAATGGACCTATAAGTTATTTGTTATTATTTTCCATTACAGTTTTGTGGGATTTGGGATCATTCATGCGTCATGAGAAGGTATGTAAGATCACATGTCATATATATGCCTATTGTGCGATGCAAGGTATTTTTTTAATTAAATTCCTTGAAATGTGCTGATTGATGAGTAATATATCTGTATTATCTACTATTGTAATATATCTTTTAGAATTAGTTATTTTAACTTGAGCATTATGTTATTTATTGTATATATATATTATTGTCACTAAAATGAAGATATGAAGGAATAGGATTGAGCTTTGGGTAGAATTAGAAGGGTTAAACCCTATCTGTGGGTATATTATAAGATAGGTATTCTAATATAAATCCCTTATTCAAGCCTTATAATTTCTTGAGTTGTTCTCATAAGAAAGTAATAGGAATTCTAAATGTTAATTTTAGATTTTATAAAAATACAACCTTGGAGATACGAGATTTATTCTGCTTAGGATGACATGCCTATTCCACCACAGGTGATGATGGAGGATGGTCCAGAGTTCTTTATATCTGTGATGGATCCCACTTTTACTTATTCAAATGGTCTTATGAGTTCCATATGATATGTGATACTCTAACCACAGGGATATGTGTTAGTTTTCTAGAACTCCATATTATTTTATAGACTCCTTTGATCATTCGAATGTTAAGGAAAATGGTAGGCCTATATTTATGTTCCAACAGTATAAAAAGATCTATTTTATACCCCATATCCCTAAAAATATACATCGAAGTTGATGTTTCAAGGCATCCAACAGAATATGTTTGGATGGGATTGGGTAAGAGTTACATTACAAAAAACCAATTGTCTTCAAGTCATGGGTTGAATTCTGTTCATCATGAAAGAGATTGGGGAACTTGGTTTTAGTGTGCTGGCATGGGCTCAAGAATCATAGATAGATGATTGATGTTGGTTTAGGTAGTAGAACATGTATCAGTGATAAGGGTTTGATTTCTTTTTCTGGTGTAGTCCCAAAGGATCTAATCCAAATTGGTGAGTTTTTTAGGTCCATGGGGCTTGAGGGGGTGTGTTCATTAGGTTATTTATACATAAACATTTTCATCCCAAATCCTTCATCTTATTAGGAGGTTGTGGGTATTGGAATTTATTCTATACAAGAGGCACTGATGAATGCATCAAGCGAGGAAGGTCCTTCTATATACATGCCTCATGGAAGCCCAATGCAGGACACCCTGACTCCAAATAAGGGTCGGGTGAATGCACTGAATATACCAAGTCCCAGAAGGAAAACTCTGACTCTAAATCTAGGCAATCATTTTGAAGGTCTAGAAGTTAAGAGTCTGGTTCATGATCAAGGGGCATGGAATGTGGTGTCATTAAGAGGTTCATCTTGTGAAGATATTATCATATAATACCCTCCTTTTTTGGGGGTAAATATTAAATTTCAAGGCCTTTATAAGGCAGAGTGAGGTAATGATAGCTTCAGTCAACTCTTAGCATACAATGTAAAGGGAATTCATTGTAGATGAATTTACATCCCAAGGAGGAAGAAAGGAAAGAATGGAAATCGAGACTTAGTGAGATGCATTGTGAATAAGGGGAAGAAATATAAATGGTGTAAGGAATCTTATAAATTACCTAAACCTATATATAAACAAGTTTGGAAAAAAAGGATGGGTCCAACAAGGCACCTAAATGAAAATCCACTATACCATAGAAATTTTATAAGAATAGTATTAAAATTCAAGGTGAAATTAAAATGTAAGAGTGTGGAATTTCTAAGGAACAAGAGCAAGTTAGTGACAATATGGAAGTTCCATTTCAAGAATTAGGGCCTACTGAGAAGAGAATGACAAGAAGGGTGGAAGTGGAAAACAAAAAATGTTTGGATCTCATTTTACACTCTAAGGAAAAACTAATAGAAGTATATTTCTAGATCAATGATACACAAGTGGATGTTAATATAATTTTTGAGATAATGATTCACATCGATATTAATGAGGATCAAAGGGAATAGATTAATAAACAAGACCACATTTTATCATGAGTCTTCAATGAAAGGAAGATCAATTTGGAGGAATATATCTAGACTTGGGACAATATGGAAAATCATTTGTAAGATCGTATCAAGGTTGATTTAGGTATAAAAATAATTATGATTCAATGGGTGTTATATATGGTGTTTAATTCCACTAATATTAGTCTCATATTTAATGATTTTGTAACTTCTTTATGTGTTTAAATAACTTTTTCTTTGAACTTGTGTGGTTTCCCATTTTTCCCACAACTTTTTTTTTATTTTTTTTAATTTTTAGCTAGTTATGTCCAAAAATTTCAACTCCAGCATACCCCAAAATTCTAGAGAACTAGGGGTCCTCCGTATGATGAGGAAAGACTTGATATTACTGAGGAAATATTTGACATGTGGGAGACTCTTTGGGATGGGATGGTGAATCTCGTATCCTTTATTCTCTAGGGACCTACTAGGAGGTTGTGGTGTGTCATGGGTTAGGTAGGTAGGTGTGTGGGTCTTACTTGGGAGGCCTTAAAGGATCTATTCTTTTAGGGTTTATTTCCTAGTATTCTAAAGTTGGACTAAGATCAAAAGTTTATAGAGATTAAACAAGGGATGATGGTAGTTTTTTCTTACTCAACTCATTTCATAGAATAACTATACTTTTCTCCTATTTTGGTTGGGAATGAGGTATAGAAGTTAGAGATTGGTATTTATCCAAAGATCAAACATAAAGTTAGGGGATTTTACCTGATGACATATACACAGGTGATTCACCAGTCCTTGAATTTTTAAAGGGGTCTAGAGGATGACATACTTTTTGTATTTCTTAAAGATTATAGTGTGATAATGATTGGGTTTTCCAGTGTGGTAGTGGGTTCCTCTTCTGATAGTAGGAAGAGGAAGGTTGAGGAGGTGTATCAAGGTGGCATACATACATAATAGTTTAGGGATTATTTTATTTCAACTGTAGGAGGAGGTTTTAATAGGTTCTACAATTATGTATAAAAGAGTAATTTTAGTACATCATGCATGGATCCACCTAATAAATGTACTTGATGTCAAAATATGGGTTATATTCAGTGATTTTTTTCTATGACTTCATGTTTTTTTGAGGAGTATAGTTTATTTTGTATGTAGAGGACCTCTATAGCATCCCCAGAAAGTATAAATATTAGTGACTCGGGCAAGTCGTGTTCTAGAGACATATAATATTTATGAGATGAATGTGGTTCTAGCCACTAATGGAGAGGGAATTTCTATAGTTAAAGGTATGGCCTTGATTACATCTATATTACCTACTGATTTATTTGATATAGGAGTTTCCCATTATTTCATATATTCTCAAGTTGTTGTTGGCCCAGATTTACTAGTTAAGTTATCTTTTGAGTTACTCTCTCCTAACATTCCATTGGGAATGAAATTTATCCATATCTAAAAGTATCCTTAGTGTCCTGTAGTTGTTTCTAGATACATATTCCTATGGGAGTTCATGATTTTAGAATTGACTAGTCTCGATGTAATATTTGAAATGGACTCGTTGATTAGTTATTGAGCTCATATCGACTACTACCAGAGATGTGTATCTATAACTATGCATAGAGGAGGGAGTTTTCTATTGAAAAATGAGTATAATCTTAGAACATGAAGGAAAAGACTAGACCTAAGTCATATTGGAGTGATCACAATGCATTTATCAAGATTGGATCTTATAGAAGAATCAGTAGTAGCCCCTTCCATCTTTCCTCCAGTGGATGATTGTTATTAGGATATCTTACTAGATGGTTTCTTAGGTCTTCCCCTAGATAAGGGAATTGAGTTTGATATTGATATTCTACCTAGGGAATAACTGATATCAATTTCACCTCATTGTATGGAACCAATTGAGTTGAGAGAGTTGAAGGTTTGGTTAGATGATTTTGAGTCAAATGGATTTATACAACCAAGAATATATCCTTGGGGTATCTAGTTTTGTTTTCCAAGAAGACATATAGTATTCTATGTATCTATCTAGACTATTGGAAGCTAAATCATGTGATGGTGAAGAACATGTACCCTTTACCCTAGATTTATGATCTATTTATTAAGTTATGGGGAACCCAGTGGTTCTCCAAGATTAATATTCATTCAATCTACCATAATCTATGGGTCAGAGAGGAGGATATTTCCATGACATCATTTATAAGTAGATATGGATTTTATGAATATATTTTCATTCATTTTGGATTGAAAAAAATTCTCCAGTTGTGTTCATAGAACTCAAGAAAAATATTTTCCATCTATATCTCAACTCTTTCATTATTTAATTCATGGATGATATCCTGATATATTCAAAGACTTAAAATATTCATTCTAGAAACCCTGATATTGTGATGATCACAATTCTAGAACATCATATTTATTCTAAAATATCAAACTACCAATTCTATATTAAATAGGTGATTTTCCTTGGGAATGTGATTTCAATGGAAGGAATTTCAGTGGACCTAGAAAAGGTAGAGGCCGTGATGTCTTGGGAATATCCTAGGAATGTTTTTAAGATCAGGATCTTCCTTGGGATTGTGGGGAAATATTAATGATTCATCTAGTACTTCTCTAATTTGGAAACACTGATGACTAAGATGAATAAAAAATGGGTGAAGTTTTCTTAGTATGATTAGTGTGGGGAGGTGTTCCTTAAGTTGAAGATAAGATTGATTAAAACCCAAGTTTTGATCCTTTTAGAGCATAAGATTAGATACTAAGTGTATTTTGATTCCTCAAGTGATGAGTTAGAATACGTGTTGATTTTCATGACCTGGCCCAATAGGGATTGAACTGTTACTACCCCAATCCCATCTCCAATAGGCTAGGGGATGGAGACCAGTGCTGAGTAGGCATATCACTCACATGGGAGACCTTATCCTAATGTAACTATACAAACACACACATCTCCAAGCCCACATAGTGATGAAATATAAAACAACCGATAAATATATATGTATACATATAAAATCCCACCATCATATTATAAAAACAAAGTACTGGAAAGTAAGGGCCAAATACAAGACCACCAAAAAGAAATAGAAAATAAGTCCAGCCTGTAAAGTGGGTGAGGTCTACTATATATGTAACTAAAGGAGAAAAACTCAGTCTTTCTAGCTCACTAAGCTCTACCTAGACCTGGTTCCTCTAGGACTTTTTCAAAATGTCAGTCATCTGTATAAGGCATGAAACATGTAGGTAAAGCCCATGCGTGGGTGAGTATAACCATACCCAATAGGACACCCTGAAATCACTAAGAATATAACATCAATAATAACAGTCAACTCATCACAAGTATATGTAAACAACACATATAACGAGAATATCTAAATATAATCATAGTATATACACAGTCTCAGGTAAGATCACAAACACAAACCTATCCTTGGATTCATACTTGAAGGTTCCACATAGAACTCATTCTGGATAACACATTCCATGAGTCAGATAGCACTGATGAAGCCTTTCTGATATGTCATTCTTATCAGGTCTCACCATAAGAAGTACCAACAGGAAGTTTGAAGAGATCAATACATATATGGGGATCACAACCAGGGCCATAGTGTATACCAACAACTCAATATAGATTAACCTTCTAATTAGGGGATTGAAACCCATGTAGTGTTGGTCATGAAGATTCCAAGAACCCCACTTAGGGAAATAACAGTGACAGAGGATCTCACTCTAGGCCTCATAGAATGATTTGAAGAAGTCTATCCAAGACTCAAGTACGTAACGTATCCCTTTAGCACTGAGTTCAACCTGTGTATCATGGACCATGACCATGTCCATGTTTGAGTACATGGTGTGTTCGTGTCTGAGTACATGGTGTGTTTATGCCCATGTAATCCTATCCATGTCTATGTATGACTAGCCATGTCAATATCCAATTACATATAATTTTTGAGCCGATATAATCCTAGTCATGTCTATTTACCCTCCAAGGAACATGTTGTGTTTCTAGGTAAGGGTCACACACCACGTGACAGGGGTCACACACCATTTCATATTTTTCTTCTCATAGAAACCTTGGAACTGCACAGGGGGGTCCCACATAGTGTGTAATTCCGGATTACATATCACATAACCTGATATTTTCCAAAATTTTAGATTCTTCCTCTGTGTACACCCACACGGACTTTTCCTTCAGTTCCTCCATCATCTTTACCTAAAGATCATATAGCAGGTCCAACCGAGCCTCACCATCACCTACTCATTGGAGATCGTTGCTTGATCCATTTTGAAAAATCCAATCTAGATACACCATCATCATTCACAAAATATACAAGGAACGAGTATCCTTAAATCCATCCCTAATTAATCATCCATTTTTATAGCTCAATCCCTTCATTAAACCGAACCTGGATATATAGTATCAATTTTTCATGCCAATAAATGGGTGTGAAATGATTGATTTATGGGGCATTCATTGAACCATTAGTCAAATGAAACACTGGTGATGAAATCAAAAATAATTTTGGGAGAAAACCAAGAAACACAAGATAGTAACAAACCTTGTTTGTGTTCAGTTTGGCCTTAATTTTTTCCATTAGGAAAATTAATGAAGATCCAAAACAAATGAAAACTATTCACCTAAAATTTCCAGAAACTAAACCCACACCCACAATATGATCAATCCATGAATCAATGTGTTAGTTGATCGATTCATTTTCATCATAGGAATAGAAAATAGGAAAAATTCCACATGAAATAAATATCCTACCTTGAGTCAGATCAATCACTAATGAAGAATGAATCCCCATCGTTATCGTTGTTGAGATCCTCAAATCTTGTGGAACACTAATATTTGATCCATGAACTAGTTTTTTTTCACCCAAGAACACTCTCTTACAATACCCTATCTCAATTTATAATCTTATGTGGATAACCCTAAAAATTGGTCATAATAGTATATTTATAGACCATGCTAGGTTGTGGATAATAAATAAAATAAATAAATAAATAATTTTATTCATTTAATAATCCACCTGAAACTATAATCAACCCAAACTCTTGATATTGTCTATGGTTAAATCATTCCTAGGGTAAAACCCATGATTTGAGATCAATTGAGGCCTCATATTTCTGATCTAAGACTCCATTTAAGAGTTATTCCACTTTTTCAAAAAAACTATGTGTGTATGATATTTAATATATTTTGAAAATTAATTCTAGGATCACCAATCCTCAGAATCTCATGCCATCTCAGTGCCTTTCTTTGAAAATAATTCATATAATATTATAAAGCATTACATATAAAAAATAAAATTCATTATATTCTCCCCACCTTGGGGATTTATATCCTAAAAAGCCAAAAAAAAGGCTACATAAATAGATGTGATTACTGAGCACACATCTAGGTCTCCAACTCCCAGAAACTCTCCTAAATATTCCTATGTTTCCACCAAACAATCACTAAAGGAATCACTCACCCATAGAGTATCCTCTCCTACCTGTCCTTAATCTCTACCGAGTACTCAACAAATGTAACCCCATCATCAATTTACAACTCACCCAATTGATAACATGCGATGAGTCATGTACATACCTTATCAGCTACGTAATGTGGAAGAAATCATTTACCCGGTCCAACTATGGTGGTAGATATAAGTAGTACACAACCTCACTAAATATACTCAATATTTGGAAAGGGCCAATGAATCTTAGAGATAGATTACTCCCCCAGCCAAATCTTTTCAACCCACATCAAGGTGAGACCCTATGAAACACATGGTCTCCCTCCTCAAACTCTAAATTCCCCCGTCATCAGTCCACAAAGTACATATAATGGCTCTATGTAGTCCCCATACACTCTTGGATGATCTTCACCTTCTTTTTTGTGGCTTGCACCAACTTTGGGATCATAAGTGCTGACTCTCTTGGGTTGACCCAATGTAGTGGAGACCTATAGGGTTGTATGTACAATGCCTTAAATGGTTCCATACTGATGGTGGAATAGTATATGTTTTTGTATGAAAAATCCACCAATGGTAGGTGATTTTCCCAACTATAGACAAAGTCTAATGTGAAATCCCTCAACATGTACTTCAATGACTGAATGGTTTTCTTAGTCTAGCCAATGGTCTAGGGGTAAAATGATGTGCTCAAATGAAACCAAGTCCCAAAGGACTCCTAAAATACCTTCTATAACTGAGATGTGAAGTGATCATTACAGTCAAAAATGATTATCAAGGGAACTCTATGAGGCTTATATATCTCATGAACATAGAGGCATCCTAATATCTCTACTTAACTCTACTCTCAAATAGCTTGGAAGTGGGCCAAATTGATAATTTGGTCTACGATCACCCAGATGGAATCATATCCTATGGATATATATGGTAACCCTATCATGAAGTTCATAGATATCACATCCCACTTTCACTTTGGAACCTCATAGGGTTGAGCTAAACTCGATGGAACCTTGTGCTCAACCTTCACTTACTTACAAGTAAGTCATTGGGATAAAAAAAATATGAAACTCCCTTCTTGATCCCTGGCCACAAAAACTGACATTGGAAGTCTTATGAGATATTTTACACACCTGGTTGTACCACCAAGAGATATGTATGAAACTCTCTTATAACCTCCTACCACAACATCATTGGTACCATCATGCATCCTATCGAAAGAACAACATTCTCCCCACCTTCAAAAAACCCATCAGGAGCATGTACAATGGATATCTAAGTACATAGGTTCTCACAGTCAGTATCCCCAACCTATGCCTCCATGACTCATTATAAAATTAGAGGTGCAACAACTATCAACTAGAGACAATATGATCTATCCCCATATATAAAGGATAACTATAATAAGGCCAATTTCTCTAACACCTCACCCGACAACTGCAAACAAGATCTCCTGCTGAGAGCTTCTACTACCATGTTTCCCTTCCCAAGAGTATAGACAATCTCAAAGTCATAATAATAGAGAAAATATATCCATTTCCTTTATATCAAGTTAATATCATTTTTAGAGAAGATATACTTTATAATCTTATGGTTATAATAGATGATAAACCACCCTCCCATCAAGAAGTGTTGTTACATATTTAGTAAAAATACTACCATTTCTAACTCAAGAACATGGGTCACCTAGTTCTACTCATGTGGTCTAAAATTAAATGAACCATAGGCAATCACCTCCAATATCTACATTAGAACATGACAGATAATCATCCCTAATGCATTACAAAACACTATGTTCTCAAAACCCTCCTATAGAAATCTCAACATGGGTGGGCTCATCAATCTTAGCCTCACATCCTGAAAAGATTGTTGGAACCTCTCTATCCACATGAATGGATGTTCCTTTTGTGATAAAGCTATCATGGGAGATGATATCATGAATAAATTAGGTCCAAATATCTTATAGTAGACTACCAACCCAAGGAAGCTCTGTACCCCATCATGCACTTGGGTATCTCCCAAGATAACACTTCCTTGACCTTTTTTGAGTCCACTACCACACCAATTGATGAGATAACATGTCCCATAAATTAGACCTCTTGAATATAGATATGGAACTTTGAGATATTCCCATAAAGATAGTTCTCTCAGAGTCATACTCAAGTGTATCGTGTTCTCCCCCTCGAACACCAAGTTCACTAAGAAGTTTTTAATAAAGAATAAAACAAATTGATCTAAGGATAAAAGAACTAGTTCATGATTCCTATGAACAATACTGGGTAGTTCATCATGATTAATGAAATCAAAAAGTACTAAAAGTGACCATAGCAACATCTTAATGTTGTCTTCAGTATATCATTGCTCTGTACTTACAACTGGTGATAGCTTGATCTGAGGTCAATATTCAAGAACCATCATTACCATATCAAATGATTAAAGAGGTTATTGATCCTCAATAGTGAATAATTATTATTTAACGTCACCTAGTTTAGGTGATTATAATCCACACACAACATTAAGATCATATCCTCCTTCTTCGTGAACAATACTAGGGATGCCCAGGGTGAAACACCAGGTCTGACAAAGCCCTTCCTATGTAAGTCCTCCAACTAAACCCTTAACTCATGAAGATCTATGAGAGGAATATGATATGCTGGCATATATATCATGGTCATATCAAGGTGTAGGTAAATTTATAAGTACATATCCCAATAGGGAGGTAATCCTAAAATGTTTTTAGGAAAGACATTCTTGTACTCCTCCACCACTGCAGGAAACTGATAACTCATAGCATCCACTACACCAAGGGTCATGCCCGCCAATTTATGAGTGATCAACTAAACCCCCTATGCATGAGTCCATCATTCTCTTCCTATGTTTCCTTTCCAACCATAAAGAAAAACCTCATCCCATGATAACAGTTTCACCGCAACCTTTTCCTAAAACAATCTATCTGGCCATGAACTGTAGATAACCAGTCTATACTTAAGACGAATTTGTAAGGCCATATAACTTCTAAAAGCAATCCCCAAAAAACCTCTCACCTCCAAGAGTCATTTAACACTGTTGGTAGTAGTGTGTGATCACTGATTCACCTCCAATAGGAGTCTCTAAGTGCAAGGGTTGAGCCAAAGGCTCAACCAGAATCTCAAAGTCTCGAACCAGATAAGTGGTAATAAAGTAATTACTCACACCTGTGTCATATCAGTACTCTATACTAGGTATAAAAGACATATATTGTACCTCATATCATCCTTATAGCCTCTGGGTCATAATCCTCAACGACCTGAACCTTCCCTCTCCCTTATCCCCATCTACCTGATCCTAGAACAGACCACTTAGGGGTGGAAGTGACAATAAGTCACCACATATTCCACCTCTAGCTACTATACAAGCTCCTATACCATTTCTAACACCCTACAGATATTCCTTCTCTTTCCTATGCCTATGCCTATGTGACCCATCCACTATCTCTCTATCAGTTGTACGACAGGTCGAACAATCCCATGTGAGATGTCCCCTTTCATTACAAGAGTAGCACCACCGCTACCTAGGTTGACAAGATTCATCCTATGAGCCCTAATATGTAGAACCTATTCCCTAGGTTCACCTCCTAGAATGTATTTCATGTCCTGGTTCATGCTTCTATCATCAAATCCCTACCGTTGAATCATCATCCCTTATGTTCCCACTACCCACACCAATCGTCTATATCTACTCATCTAAGAAACTCTTGACCAACTAAGCATTATTTAGTACCCTGACATTGGTAGGAATTCATATAGGTATCACACTGGCTCATATTTCTTTGAGTATATCTCTCTCAAAGGTCATATCCTAAAATAACTGATCATGCACCATATCCATTAAGTATCAAGTGAGATTAGAAAACCTCAATGAATACTCAACCATAGTCACACTGCCTCATTGAATTAGTAGAAACTCTTATATGTGAGTATCCCACAATTTATCTTGAGAAAACACTTCTCTGAAAAGGTTCTCAAAATGTGACTATGAAAGAGACGCATCATTGTATGACTAGGACACTAAACCCCACCATCATACAGTAGATCCATAAAGAAGGCTCACTACTAGGACCACCATCTGTTCTGTGGGTGTCCTAACAAGATGTAATACTTACATCACTGTCTCAATCCAGTCCTTATCCACCTAGGGGTTGGGCACACCTTGGAACCTATGGGGTCTCTATCACTAAAACTCATAAAGAAATCTCAGCTTATTCACCTTATTTACCAGAACCACCAATACTATATGTTGCTCATTAGGTGGTGGTAAGACTGGTGCACCACTTAGAGGTAACACCTCATGAATAGGTCCCTATATCAAAGCCTCATCACTGAGGGGATCTTCCTCATGATCTTGCTACTAAATCCAGGTTGGAAAACATTATGGAGGCATCTTGTAATAAACAAGATGTACCACACTCAATGATTATATCTTGAGAGATAACTCAAATGGACATGGAAACCAAAACCCATTCTTATATGATGCGTGTACCAATGTTTTCCTTACAACTAGTGTCTACATGTACCAAGTTGAAAAGCAGTTGATCAAAGTCCTAGTGTAGAGATACATTGCCCACCGCGCCAACACTGGAGTTGCTAACCTGAGAGGCTAACTCAAAAAACTTAACACTATTTCCCTAAACCAATATCATAGACTCCATTTCTAAGGTATAACTGACTCCCTTTGATACTACTATGTCACAACCCAACCCAACAGGGCCCAAACTATGACTACCCCAAGTCCACTTACAATTGGTTGGGGGATGGTGACCAGCGTTGAGTAGTCATATCAATCACATGGGAGGCCTTATCCTAATGTACCTGTACACATGAACACATAAAAAAGACTATACAATGTTA
Organism: Viscum album; assembly: GCA_963277665.1. NCBI lineage: Eukaryota > Viridiplantae > Streptophyta > Magnoliopsida > Santalales > Viscaceae > Viscum > Viscum album. Next base: position 1,746,324,775 of record OY728146.1, on the reverse strand, counting down.
AAATGTAAGATAAATGATAACCATGAATGCATACATCTAAAATCCCACCATCAGAGTACAATAACAAAGTACTAGAAAGAAATAGATAAACACAAGCCCAAAAAAAAAGAAACTGAATACATGTTCAACCTATAAAGTGGTTGAGGACAAATATCAATGTAACTAAAAGAATACACCATGTTCTATCCAGATCACTAGTCTTTTCCTAGACATAGTCCCTCTAGGACTTCATCAAATGGTCAATCATTGACATAAGACACAACACATGCAGGAAAATCTCATGCATGGGTGAGTATAACAATACCTAGTAAGATACCTAGAAATCACTAAGAATATATCATAAAGAATAATATTCAACTCATAAAATGTATATTTTAATGAAATATATAACAATAATATTCAAATATACTCATAGTAAACACATACTCTTAGGTAAGATCACAACCATAAATATATTCTAGGATTCCTTCTTGATGGATCCATATAGTACTCATACAAGAGAACACACTCCATGAGTCAAATAACATTTATGTCATCCATATAATATTTCATGCTCATAAGGTCTCACTATAAGAAGTACAGGCTGGAATTCTGAAGAGATCAATAGACAGATTGGGATCACACCCAAGTCCATGGGGTATACCAAAAACCCAATCTTGATTAACCTATAAAGTAGGGGATCAACACCCATGTATTTCTGGTCAAATTTTTTTAAGAACACCAACTAGGGAAATAATAATGATATAGGATCTCACTTGGGTCTCATGGAAATATTCCAACAACTCTATCCGAGATTGAAGTTCCTAAGAGATGATCACCATCTTATGCATAGGATGTGACTCCATACTAAACCCTTATAGAATAGATCAAGGAAATGTAACCTAATGAAACTTGTAAAAGATGAATAGGAAAAGTGTTCCATTCCATATTTAAATAAGTACAAGGTGTGTAGTAAAAGTACATGAAAATTACCTTTGGCACCAATTTCTACCCATTTTTCATGGATCATGCCCATATCCATGTCTGAGTACATGAAATGTCTCTGCCTATTTATCCTGGATGTGTTCGTGCTTGACTGGCCATGTATGTATCTAAGTACATTGAATGTCCACTCCCAAATACTCCTAGCCACGTCAGTGTACCCTCCGAGGTACATTCTGAGCTTCCAGGTATGGGTCACATGCTGTGTGATAGGGGTCACATGCCATATGATATTTTTCTTCTCGTAGAAACCCTAGTATCACACAGGGGGTCCCATATAGTGTTTAATTATGAATTAAATGTCATGTAACCCAAGATTTTCCACAATCATAGATTATTCCTTTGAGTATGCTCGTGCCTCTGTCACCTTTGATTCCACTATCATCCTCGCTCAGAGATTGTGTAGCTGGTCTGACTGAGCCTCACTGTTTCCCACTTCCTAGATATCACGCCTTAATCCATTATAAATATCCCATAAAGTCACACCATCATCGCATATTGAAGATATAAAGAATGAGTGTCCCTAAATCCATCCCCAATCAATAATTTGTCACCGTATCTAGAACCTATCACCGTATCTAGAACCTATCATTAAACCAAACCTAGATCTATGGTATCAATCCATTTCACCAATAAATAGATGCACAATGATTGATTTCTTGGGAATTTATCAAACCACCATTCAAATGAAACATTGGTGATGAACACATGAAGAAAAGTGGGAGATAACCAAGAAACATAATAGGTTAATGAACATTTTTTGTGTTTAGGTTGGCCTAAATTTATTTTTTATAGAATGGAGAATTAAGATCTAAAACAAATAAAAAAATTTATCTTAGAAATCCCCATAAACAAAACCTGCACCCAAAATATGATCGATCAAAAAATCAATTCATTAGTCAATTGATTTATGTTCTACATAGGATAAGAAAAATATAATAAATCCAAATGAAACAAACATCCTACCTAAATTTTGATCAATCATTGATGAATAATGAATCCACATTACTATCCCTAATAATATCCTCGAATCTCATTGCACACTGATCATTAATCGAGGATCAGGTTATTGTTTTCCTGAGAAATATCTCCCCCAACACTCTCTCTCAATTTTGAGGGTTATGTGGATAATCTTGAAAATTATTCATAACAACATATTTATATACCATTCTACATTTTGGAGAATAAATGAAATATAGTAAATAATTTATTTCATTCATTTAATAATCCTCCAACAACTACACTCAACCTGAACATCTGATGCACTCTAAGGTTAAGTCACACCTAGGGTAAAAACCATGATCTAAGATAAATGGAGAACTCAAATTTCTGAATTGATCTCTGATTTAATATTTATTACACTTTTTCTAGAAAACAACACACATGTGATATTTAATATATTCTGAAAATTGATTTCAGGCTCACTGGGACTTGGAATCTCATGTTGTCTCAGTGCTTAGATTTGAAAAAAATCCATAGAATATTCCAAAGTAATATATGAAAAAATCATAGTCATTACATTGATTTAGAGAGATCAAGTGGTCACTTATGGATAAGATCAACTATTAACCCATGAGAAAAACTATCCAAAACATGACTTAGAGTTGGAATATGTTGTCTATGCCCTAAATTTTTAGCATTACCATCTCTTTGGTGAGAAGTTATTTATATGCACAGACCACAAGATCATATGATATATCTTATATTATAAAGATCTAAATATAAGGAAAATTCATTGGATAGATTATATAGAAACATTAAAATTTGATATGGCCTATGCTTTAGGGAAAGGTAATATCATTTCATATTATCTTAGTAGGAAAACACTAGATACATAGGAGCTTGGTGAGAAACCTTGAAAGGAGTAATGTCGTCTAATGAATATGATGAATGAGTGGAATTTTTATGAATCAAAGTATCATAGAGTGATTAAATGTGTGCTTTTGGTTATCATGTATTCATTAGTTTATCAGATAAATACCATCAAGGTCTCATATCTTGAGTGTGTAGTGATGTGGGAATGTTAGGCATGGGATGATGAAATTATGGGGTAGTACCTAAATGGTGAAGACATGATATATATTCATGGGAGGTTAGTAGATCCAAATTACATTAGGGGGGAGTTTATGTGAGAATATCATATTTAGAAGTGGAAATTTCATTCTGTGTTTGAAAAATGTTTGAAACATATGATGACAATTTTCGTGGCCAAGTATGAAGAGAGATATCACCATTTTTCTCTCACAATGCCTTACCTTTAGGAGGGTAATGGCTAAGTATAAGTGTATTGGTGGGTTTCTATAGCCAATTTCAGTGCCTATGTATAAGTGGTTTAATGTAATGATGGAATTTATGATGGGGTTATCCAAGAACCCAAGGATTCGTGATGCTATTTGAGTGTTAGTCGATCGACTAATGAAAGTGGTTCATTTATTAGTGATTCAAGAGACACTTTTAGTAGATAAGTTAAAGAATCTATATGTGTGATATATTTTATGACTACATGTAGCTCATTTTAGATTCATATTAGACATAAATACATTTTCCATATTGCAGTTTTGGAAGGGATTATAGAAGGCTTTGGGTACCCATCTAAAACTATGTATAATGTATCACCCATAGATTGATGGGAAGTCAAATAGAATGATATGAATTTTAGAGGATATGATATAGATATCCATGTTGTACTTATATAGATCTTGGGATAATCACTTATCCTTGGATGAGTTTTCATACAACCACAATTTCTTAGAATCAATTTTGATGGAAACTTTTGAGGATCAATATGACCAACCATGTCACTCATCACTATGTTGGAATGAGGTGAGTATAGTAGAAATTGTGGGGATGATAATAATATATGAGACTTTTGAGAGAGTGTAGTTGATCCATAATTAGAGATTCAACACTTAGAGAAGGCAATGATCATATGGCAAAAAGGAGAAAACCCATAGAGTTCTCTGCGGGTGATTGAGTTTTCTAGTAGGTGACTTCTCGACTAGGGAATCAATGGTTATAGAATTAGGGGAAGATAATTCCAAGATTCATTAGAACATTTGAGATTACTAATCATATCAAGAAATTTGAATAATATTTATATTTTCCTTCATGTTATCAATGAATGAATTATGTGTTTCATGTATCTCAGCTTTAGAGGTACATTCATAATCCTACACATTTGATCGAATTTGAGGATATTAAGTTGGATCCAAAAACATTATTTGTAGAGCTACTAGTACATATCATAGACCAGATAAGTAAAGTGTCGCGAGGGAAGATGATGTGACTAGTTAGAGTCCTTTGGCAATATGGAATGATTCAAGAGGAGACTCAGGAGCATGAGGCTGATGTTCGGGCCTAGTGTCTTGAGTTGTTTGATCAATACTACAGGAGACACTTTTATGGGATGAGAATTAATCATAGGGGGTAAATTATAACATCCTAGACTTTCAAGGTACATTTATTTATTTGTTTTATCATACCTTATCGCATTTTTATTCCTTGTAGGTGTGTCACATGGGTAAAAAGGACTTCAAAATAGAGTTATAGGGTTAAGGGACTTAGTAGGATGACCAGTGGAAGAAACAAGGCCACTAGTTAGTTGGTTGAGGGAATCAACCAGCCAGTGTTGATGGAATTAAGGTTTTTATTTTTGTAGATCCCATCAGCTAGTTGGCAATCAGGCACCAAGTAGCTAGTGAAGTCCACTATTCAGTTAGTGGTTCCCAGTTTCGGTCTTCATTAAGGGAATTATTTTATTTTTACTCCAATTCAATTATTAAGTTAATAATCACCCTAATCAGAACCATTTGTGAACAAAAACCCCTAGAGAGCTCTCCATTAGTGCTCTAGGATTCCCCTTCCTCTCCTCTTGGATGCTTGAATACTAGATCAATTGGGGGGGTATTGTTTGACGTTAGATCCATACTTTATAAGAATAATTATTCCTCTTTCTCTAGAATTAACCATATATATAATCTTATTGTAAATATGTATGGATACTAACCTATATATAATGGACAATTAATACCAGATTGATAGATCAAAGTTGGAAAAAAAATTTGCAGCCTCTCTTTAATCAATCCAAGATCCATCATTGATAGAGAATACCTTTTCATAAGTTATTATGGATTTCATATCTTAGCTTGAATACTTCCTAGAATTATAAATTTAGTGACTCAATAATGATGTTTTGGGTATTATAATAGTGTATTTTAGTGCATATGTGTTTTCACGAACCATCCCGGATACCCTGGTACCCCGATACCCAAACCAACACGGACATAGCCCGAAGGGTGTTCTCGATCCCTACATGATGGATGATAGCACATAACATCATACAAGAAACTTGAGAGAATGATTTTTTCTATATAAAAGTGGAAGATAAAGGATAAAAGTCAGTATGCTCAACAATAAAAAGGATAAAGTAAAGAAAAAAGGTAATGTAGTACCCAAATGATACATCATCAAAAGACACCACAAACTCCAAGATAAATATCATTGATAAAACCCCTAAAAAAGTGGATCACATCCCTACTGGTCACCTCCATCACTCAGAGTCCCAAATATCAAGAACATCCACTACCTCTAAGTGGAACTTTTCCTTTTCTTAGACCTGGCATAAGAAAATCTACAAATACATGAAGGAAAAGGTAGGGTGTGAGATATAAAGCCCAGTAGGGTCTCACCAAGTGTTCCATAATCAATTCCATAACTAATAGACCAAAAATTATTTCAATTTATATAAAATAAGGCATGGATTGTAATTCAAATATTTTCAATAAAACATGGTTTTATAATCAGAATAGATGGTAGATATATCAAAATAGGATTAAATGAACATTTTATATAAAACATTTATATAAATCAGTTGGAATGAATAAAAAAGTTTCATAAATCAATGAAATGTAATAATAAAATAAAGTATATCATAGAACCATGTATCAAGACCTATGTTTTGTTAGTTTTTCTAGTAATAGGATCCTCACACTACACAATCAGTGATCTCATATCAATGTGTGCGGACATCCCATGATTCATGTCACTGGGACTCAACTCTCCATCGGTGAAAAAAAATACTCTAGTATTTTTAAGTAAATGTTTTCATCATCAATCTAGTGCTAGGGGATATATTCTAGTGTGATTTTCCTAGTTACCACTAACTACCCAGGCTCACATGTGCTTTAATAAATCAATAAATCAATCAATCGTGGGAAAATCAATCATTTTAGATTAGTTCAGAAATTCAATTTCCCAATTTTAGTTTTCAACACATGTTTCTCATTTTAAAACCAAATCACAATTTTTCATCGAATTCACATCCTTTTAAAATAATCTATCATTTAAAAAAAAATTCTCAAATCAATTCAAATCATTTTACCAAACAATTTTCATCACAAGAAGTATTTTTTCTAAAATCATTCCATATATCAAAACCACCCAACACGGGGTTTTAATTCAAAACACATGCCTTTGAAATCATACATAAAATCCAATTTAATTAAAATATTAGAAAGTTAGTATTAAATAAACTTTTTATAAATCAATAAAACAATTTTTCATTTGTGTGGAATAAACATTATGAAACCACTTACCTTTAATTAATGATCTAACAATCAAACACCTGAAACGAGAATACCAAAATATAGTCAAAGGTGCGAAAGATAAAGAGTAAAACCCTCTAAACAACAACCATAAAAAATAGATCCAATTTATCCTCAAACTGAGAATTCATCACTCTCAAATTAGGGAAGATAAGAAAAGAGGTAAATCCAAAATGAGGAGATATAACTTACTAGAGGGGAATAAAATGATTCCATTGGAGCTTTAACCCAAGAATAATGATATTTAACGGAGTTGAAATGCCTCTAGGTATCCTTTAAGAAAAAAAATATAAAATAAGAGTTAAGGTGGAGAAAAAATAAATATATAACGGGCCTTGGGAATTTATGTTTGTAAAAACATAGACCATGTCATATCCCCCATGGTCACAATGTAGAAAGTCTTGAAATATATAGATAGTGGAACAACCACCCTAGATTATTCCTCAATTTATCCTGGTCAACTAGACTCCTGAAAACACATATAAGACCTTTCCCATATCCAACATCATGCTGACACAACACAAGAACCATGACACAACACAAAAACCATGTTGTAGATATTTCTAAATAGACAATGGAACTAAAACTTGCTCACTCAAGCCTCCATTCTAGAACTAGACCTCCATGATGAAAATATGCCAAAATTGGTAGTAGATCTAAAAAATAGTCTCTAGGGCTCCAGAGTGCAGTCAACAGGCCATGTCATAGCCCAATCCAAACACAAACTCCCCTACGCCACATCCTAATGGTCCATGGAATAGTTAGGACTCTCCACACCATATCCCTCATACCAAAACATAGAACATGATGAAACATTTACACTCATACTCCATTAACAACAAAAGTACATACATCCCCAAGCATTATGTCATTTTCACCAACAAAATATCTCTATACTCAAAAGGATTGAAACACACCCAAACATAAAGTGAAAATGAAGAAAGATTCAATAAATACTTGAAAAAAGGTAATGGGATGTTACAATATCCTTACCATAAACTCTTTATATCCCTAGAAATATTATCAAGAGGATTCCATGTCAAATAGATGCCTCATTATCTCATGTATCATGTGAATTAGAACCATGATTCCATAGAACACGATCTAAAGGTATCATCTTCCCACAAAGAACCTTTATCTTAGAATAAAAAAATCCTAACTAGATGCTTAGTCATGAACAAAGCAGGCTCAACATCAAGGTCTTTCTAGATCAACATATGATATTGCTCAAAAATATTCTTCCAAATCTATGAAAAATGAAGACCTTGTGGATTGAAGTTAACTATAGTGGAATTACCAAATAGTAGGAAACTTTATCCACGTGCTTAAGAATCTTGAAAGGACCCACAAACATTGGCACAAGCTTTCCCTATTTTCCCATACATCGATGACCCATATAAGGTGGAAATATAAAAAACACCAGGTCACTCACTAAAAACTCCAATGGTCATCAATGAAAATTTGTATAATATTTATACCATCTCTATGTTGTCAACATTATTTGGTGAATCAACTAAATCCTCATCATCAACTCTTAGAACAAAATCTATCAAACTAAGGAACGTTCACCAACCTTTGACCAACATAGTGGCGATCTATAAATCCAACCAAACAAGGCCTCAAAAGGATCCATACTAATAGAGTATTGGTAATTTTTGTTATAGTTGAATTCATTGAGTCCCAAATTATAATCCCATGCTCCACTAAAGTTAATAACACAAGCATGTAGAATTTCTTCAAGAGTCTATATAGATTGCTATGTTTGTCTATCTGTTTTTGGATGATATGACATGATACAATGTATCTTGGATCCCATGGCCTCCTAGTGGCCTCTCTAGAAGAGATAAGTGATATATGGATACCTATTAGAGACTATATCTAATGGAAATATAAGTAATATGATAATATTCTACACGTAGAGACGTCCCAAGTCCTAAAATTTGGTTTCATCTCAAATGGGTATAAAGTGATCTAATTTGGTAATCCTATCAATCAAAACCCATATAATTTTATTACTTATAGGGGTACATGGATACCCAACTATGAAGTCTATAGAATACTAATCCTTGATCCAAGTTGGCATTGGAAATGACTAAAGTAAACCCAAAGGTCTTTGGTGCTTGGGTTTAACCTTTTGGTAGGTATAACAATGAGAAAAAAAGTAAACAATGTCTCATATCATACCTGGACACCGAAATCATCATTGTATATCATAAAACATATTTTAAGTCCTAGGGTGCACAAACCACTGGGAAATTTGGAATCCCCCCATCACAACATTTATAACAGTCAAAGAGATGAAAAAACTATTCTAGAAATATAGTAAATCCTTGAAAGAGAATTACCACTAACCAATGCTCTACCCACTATAAAAGAGTCCCTAATTCCATAAAATTCATCATCAAGTTGCTCCTCTTGAAGAATAATATTGATAATAGATGAGGTAAAATACACGCTTCCTAAAACAACCTCAAACTAATTCTCTTGGACTCTCAAATACAACTGAGAAAAGTGAGACATCAAATTCCACTATTCTGATGATTATTTAATCACTTGAATCATATTTTCCATACTCAATGCATTATTAATGAAATTAACCTTATCAAGGGTGTATGAAATTCTAAAATCAAAGTATTGTAGGTACTATACCCAAAACCTCTATCAAAGATTAAAATATTTATGAGATAAGATATAACTCAATATTTTACAATCAAATTAAATGGAAATCCTTTCTCTAAAAAGGTAATGTTTCTAACACTTAAGAGAATACATCACAACTGTGAAACCTAGGACATGGGTTGGATAATTCTTATCGTGTGGCCTAATATTCTAGGAGTTTCACTACTGAATTTTTACCCTATAAAAATCATTTTAAACTATTGTCATAACCCCTAGAACTATTGGTATAGGCTATACGAATAGTTCCTTAAATTGTTGGTTTATTTGGTGTGGGTATATCCCTACACCAATGGTTTATATAAATCCATTAGTATAGGACTGCTGAAATTTTATTTCCCCAATTGTTCTAATAAAACCATTGGTATAGTTCATTACCAATGATTTGTAAAGCTATTTTGAGATCCATATACCAATAGTTTTTAAACTTTTGGAATAGCCTTTTCTGGATACAAGCTATACCAATGGTTTGAAAACTATTGTTATAGATAAGATATACATTCCTAGGAAGCAACACTCCCACCTTTCCAAATTATCTATAGAAATCACCAAACTATTGCAGAAAACATCACAAAACAATATATAAACAATGATAACACAATAAACTAATCAATTCATTAAACTAGTGACAACACACATTTAACACATCACATATATTCATTCACATCCAATTGTAAAACATCATGTATCATAAATATTAGTAAAAATGTAAAGGATAAATGTCTCTCTCATCATGACCAATATCATCACCATTTTTATCATCATCAAAATCATCCTCATCATCATCATTCACATCATCATCCTCACTATCATCCCAACTATCATCCCCACCATCATCCTCACCATCATCCTAACAATCGTCCTCATCCTCAGTATCTCTATCGCTCGGAACATCATCGTCCTTACCACCACTAGGAACAACAAACAGTGCACCATATAACATATGCATCATCAATATATATTTATTACAATCCACAATAGTCTCTGGTGGATGTGAAGGAAATATGGATTCCATAAATTTCATAAATTCGTCATTGGAATTTTGATTCTATTCATGCTCCTACATGATATTTTGTGTGGGATTTCCTGCCTCAGTATTATTCTATGCTTCCTTTTCACAAGCTATTTCCAACTTGGTGATACTAGAACTTCCACCTGAAGTGAGCCAATATTTAGTGGGGACAATACTCTTCCCTGGATGATAGCGTACTCTCCCATGGTTACCATCTTCTAATACCTAATACAAATGGTCTCTTGGACAAAATTTACAGGTTCATGTTCATCAAGGACCTACAAAGCATTCTGTTCTATTATAATTGAACTATTTAGTTATAAAATATATATTAAAATTTGAAATTAACAAATTAGTACATACAATCTTATGTTGTGTTTGTTAATTTACCACACTTCTATATTTATTCTTTCTGCTCAAGAAAAATAATTTTTCCTAAGGTACATGTCCTTTAATATTCAATACCACCATCTGTAATCACATAAAATGTTGAAAACCATTAGTTAAAAAGTATCATGGCATGAGTATCACAATTAAAATAAATATAACCAATATAAATTTAAATTGTTTTTTAACAAATAGATCATGAAAAATGTTTATAAAAGTGACACAAAATAAAAATTAACTCATTATTCAAGTTGTATTTTGAACAAACAAAAATATTTTAAAATTATAGAATTTACAAACATAGTGAAATTTTTATCAATATGTAAAGTGTATCACATTATAATCACAAACACTAACCAATTAATGAACAATAAGTGTCATTATTTTCCTTAAGTATTAGAAGAAATATAGGATATATTACAATAATAAATTCCCCAATAACACAATAGCCCCATTCATAAACCATTTTAGCAGAGGAAAACTAAAAATGAACACAGGGAAATGTCAATGATAAACATAAATAGTTATTTTTCATTACATGCAAGATATAAAGAATCCAAATATGATTTATGAACAATCATTACTTCTTTCTCTAACACTATATATTTTTTACCATTAGAAAATATTTTCTATTTTTATTTTAAAACAATGAACTCAAAAAACTATTATGCACCCAGTTTGATATCCATTTTAGGATGTGTTTTATATGGCTAAAGAAACTAACCAATTTCAGTTAAAATCTAGAAGAAAATCAAATATGTATAAGTGAAAAAACACACTTTTCACGAGTAATCCAAATCACTTCTACATAAACATTTTTTATAAGTGTTTTAAAATGAAACATTAATCCCCTTAAAGCATTGAGTTGAGTTCTATGTTTTCATGGTATAAGCAGATGTTTAGTGGGTTTCAAAAATTATAAATAAAAAAAATATTCAGTTATATTAATAAAGTAATCATGTTAATGTTGTCTAATTTCTTGATATTTCTGAAATTAATAATAGTCATTGGATATATTTAGCCTCTGTTTGTTTTAACATTTCATGCACTGGTTGAAGATGTGTTTTTCATTTATTGATATGTTTTTTATAAAGTTAAGATTTTTCCCTATATATTCATGAATAAGGAGACCTTACTGATATTTTGAATTTAAACCCAATTTCGGGTTTTATGAAAGGTAGGGGTTAATCTATAATTGATATCTTTCTGGTGGTGATCATTGGGTTATTTTTGAAAGATATGTACAATTAAATAATGTATTCCCAAGATTATATGATTTTTATAATTTTTTTTATATAATTCATGAGATATGTTCTAACCTCATTGTCTTGGAAGTGGTATGGAGATAATGGATGATTCAACACTAGAACCTGGATGAGGTACCTCAGTTTTTTTCTCTTATATATTTTATAAGGATTATATATTCCTTGTATAGATAGTTTATAGTATGATGAATCTTACAGAATAGATCCTATGATTAAAATAGATGCATTGGGTTTTCAATCTAACTTCTCATGAAAGAATAGTGTGTATACATCATCTAGAGTTAGTGTGTGGCTCTGAGATCTATCTTTGAGCCATTTGAGGTGTCTTAAGTCATGTTAGTTGTATAGTTTTCCTTCTTTTTCAACATGAAATCATTAGTATGAATGTTCTAATGTTTTTTGTGTCTCCTAGTTTTTGATCAGTGGTTATTAATGGTTTGGGAAGTGAGGTTTTTCATAGTATGTTAACCTTACACCTATGTTTAAAATACATCAATGTGTTTTTGAAGCTAATTCTAAAATCCTATTTAAAAATGGGGGTTTGTGTTGACTTGTGTTAAAATTAACAAGTTATCCCCTTAGTAAAATTATTAAGTAGCGTTCCAATGTTTTTTCAAGGTTTTTTCATTAAATATAAAATATTTCAAATAGTTTGAGGATCATTTAAAAGGGGTAATTATTTTCAAATGATGTTTCTTAAGGAGAAAGGAGTGCATGGGTTTTATTTTTTCAAAAGCATTTACATTTTTTCATAAAGGTATTTGATTCCTAATATAACTTTTCATCATTCCAAAGGTTATTTGGGATCACTTTCCTCTCTCCAATCCCTCTTAAACTATCCCCAAATACTCTTAATGACTTATAATTAATGTCTAATAAGATTAATAAATACCTTAAATGGAATAAAATGGTTTATGATGTTTTATTTTATTGAATTTATATCGTGAAAATTTGATCATCTGGTATTTAATAATCATTCCATGTGATTTAAATGGGTAAATTTATAGAATAATGATTTAAGGTTATAAAGGTGTTAGTTTTTGAATTAATAATGCTAAATCATGTTGATGTTTTGGAGTTTTTTGTTTTAATTGTGTTTTTGTGTGGTGAGTGATTATTAATGATATATAATGATTTGTTTAAATCATCATGTGGCATGTTTACATGTAAAAGTTATTTTACATGATGTAATTTATTGTTTGGGTTGAATATCTTGTGTGTGCTACTAGAATTTATTTAAAACTTGAGATTAAGTCTAGTATAGGTGGCTAAATCATGTGTGAGTCTAAAGGGATATAGAAAGTTATTAAATGGGAATATGAAGTGGTTTAAATAAGGTTTTAATATGGAAATTTATGCAATGTTCAATGATATAAAGTGAGTAATTTCATCCTATAATATTCTAAAAATTCCTTAGGTCCACCTTTGAGTTACAAAGATGTTTTGTTAATGCTTGTGGGAGTTTATAGACATAATTAAAAGGGGGTTTATTGAAATTAATAATAGTTAAGGACTAGTTATATGGTTTAATTTATGATTATATTATTTATTAATAAAATCAAGGAGATAAGTCATAGAGTGGTGAGTTTGGGTATTGGGGTATAACGTATTACTATTTTGTTGGACTTAAATATGTGTTTGGTATAGGGTTAAGTAAACATTACATAACGAATTAAAGTGAATACGATGTTTCTAAATAAAGAGAATGTGTGTCTATTTTTTTTTAAATTATGGTTTTGATTTTATTACTTCAAATGATGAAATTATCTAGAGAATATGTTTTTTGAGAAGTTTTACATGGATTTTGAAATGCTTTACTACTTCACAGAACCATAGAAATAAGTGTACAAGGACAATATACTTAGTACGACGAAGGATGATGGTAGGGATTGGTAATCAATATAATTTAGATGGATAGATGAGATTCGATGTTGAATTTGGATGGAAATATTGTACTCACTAAAGAATTTATTTGAGAACATGATGTGTATATAGATTAGTGATGATGGATTCTATGATCTAATTACACTAGAGTCAGTGGGAAGATCTATTGGTGTAAGGATGAAGGTCTTTAAAGATTGTAAGGAATGATAATGTGTCGTGTAGTTGTTATCATGGTACTGGGATTAAGTCCTAACTAATTTTCATTATACTTATGGAGCTTGGAATATGAAAGGCATATCTACTGATTATAAAGTGATCAAGTTAGGTTAGGCATGCATGAATCATACTAGAGAAAGGTATTAGTCATATCATGATGAAAATAATGGGATATTAAGAAATGGTTGTGGATTTTCATAAATTAATCACTTGAAGTGATAGATTCATGTGAGGTGGGTGTTGGAAGAGGAATCGTTGTTGGGTTTGACCAAATTGGACTTGGATGGGATCTATGTGGAGGGTGTGGTTCTACTTGAAATTTCTTATTCACATAAAAGGTTTTGAGCACGCTATTAGCTCTCTTAGGTGATTTTTTGATTTGGTGATGGAAGTGAGGATCATTTTGGGTATGGTGATTTGTTATGTTGTGGTTTAGGGTTGGGCAAGGGTATACGAACTAAGTTCTATGGTGGAATGGATTCACTACTCTGAATTTTATTTAAAAATACCCATTCACCCACACCATTTATATTTATACAATTTTTTATAAAATGTAATTTAGTATAACATATAAGGATAAATTGATGATTTATCTTTTGTGGGGTGGATAAAATCAACTATATTCCCCTATACATCATCAGATAAAATATTATAAACTATTTTAATCAATAAAATCATAATTTTATATCAATTTACAAATAATCTAAAAACTTCACCATAATTCTGATGATGTAATAACTATATATGTTATATGAAATAAGTGGAGATATAATTAGTGAATTTACAAATAAAAAATATTAATTTTATTTCTTAATCAATTCACCACACTTGAACAGTGCACATTTAGGTAAATTCATCATCATTGGATTCCAAATTATCAAAGAATCCCTACCTAAATACAGTTTATAGTTTCATTTAGTTTTATATCATGCATTAGTTCACACAATTTATTTTCATATAATAAAACATGTGACACACAAACATAATTTTAAATAAAACCCATGAAAAATACTGATAATTTCATGCTTACTTTTTAAAATAAAAAATAAAAATCCTAAGTCAAGTCATAAACAAATTATTTAATCTATTTTTTCTCATAAAAATATTATAATATTCATAAATTTAAATGTACATAAATATATTTTTTATGATTATATTATAATGAATCTATATAACTTAAAATTGAATAAATTTTATTTCATAATTTATTTAAATATAAAATCATAAACGAGTGTTTTACCTACTTCCTCTCATGTTGTAGCATCATAGTATACTCCAAAGTGTGGAGGAGGTATTTCATAGCATCCTTGATTTTTTATTTCTTTTTAATATTTCTTAAAAAATAATTTTCAATAATAAAAAACAAAGTATAAATACAAATCATGGTACTTTTCATTCAAAAACCTCAAATTTGATTAATACCTTATGCTTGGTACTCTTACAATAAGAAATCATTTCCCAATAATGTGCTACTAGACACTCATTCATGATAAGTATGTATTCTAAAAATGTACCAACTCTATCACACTAACCACAATACAAATCATGCTTATATTCTCTTCATAGATCACTTAATTCTTTGAGTCATGCTATCCTCACAACCTCACTATTGGGAAAATTATAATGAAGATGGCACAAAAATATCAATTCATATAAATACAGTAATAATATAATATTAAATCCAATGAATTTACTTACCCATATTTTTACCCAAGCATTATCCTTTAATTAATTTTGAAGGTGTCTCCAAGAGATTATTCTAACGGGAATAATTTCAGAGCATTTTGAAAGCGTCACCATAAAACTCATACATTATCACCCTGTTTTCCAATCATTTTATTATCATTGTTGTACTCAACCATCAGGTGTGTGTAGTGGTTCCACACCTCATTCATACATGTACGCTAACTCCACCTAGTGTAAGATACAGCTATGAAAGAAAAAAACAAATATTATATCAATACATATTATAATAAAAACAAATTATGGTTAAAATTTTTTATTAGGGTTCTATAAATATACCTGAGCTAGCCTGGTCAATGGGTACCACTTGATCCCTAGGATATGAAGGATCGTTAACCTATACAGTAGGAGTGGGATCTAATCTCTTCTTGTGAGGCTCAGAATGCGTTGGTGTAGAAGTAAAAGGAGCATGAGCATAAAAGCTCAAGGAGAAGGAATTATACGGAAAAGAAGATATAATAGATGTTTGTGGAAAAGTATAATATATATGGGTATTAGGAGCCATCATCAGATATGGTAAAAAAATATGAGGAGGATCAAATGTAAATTGTGGTTAAAATATAGGTGGCCTAAATATCTTGGGTGACTCTAATGATACTTTGGGATAAGAAAGTGTGCTAGATGGTATGTATGATGAAGGGATAAGGTGTGACCAGGTATAATGAGTGGTGAACATAGCTTTACTACCACCCCCTCGCATAATCTGGATGAGCACCACTACCACTAGGTTCATCAGTGAATAATTGTCTCTTGGGTGGTGGATCCTGATTAATTTTTTTTTTAAAAAATTAATCACAAGACATTATATGTTATTTAGATATATATATTTGAAATAAAATAATCACAACAGGTATAAGAGGAGGAATTCCCATATCTCTAATACTGTGATTATTGTCTTTCATCCTATTCCTTCGTATCTCTTAGTCATTTTTCATTTACTACATTTGAAAACAAATATGAAATTAATTAGAAATTCATAACTAATGTGTAATAAAAACAATAAATAATAAATGACATGACTTAATTATTGAATACCAATTATCAAAATAAATAAAGGATACATATGATATAAAAAAATAATATTATATTTAGTGTGGAGAATATCAAGACATAAAATATGTGTTACAGAAAAACCAATACATTCAAATTATCATGTTTATAAAGGGTATGATATAGTTTTATTCTATTTTCAATTATATCCAATTTAGTTTTTGTTAGGTCATTTGGTTTATTTTGATAAATTGATTAGGATTTTTGTCAATTTTTTTAGGTTAGGTCATTGGGTTCATATTTTGGGTTAGGTCATTTTTCCATTATTTTGTTAGGTCATTATTTTCATTTGTTTTGATCTTTATTCTAATTATATTATTACATTTCAGTTAAATTCATCTTTTTTTTTCAAAATTAATTGTTCTAGTTTTTTTAGGGTTATAATACAGTTTAATTCAATATTATAAAATGAAACTCAAAGAAAATTAAAACTAATATATATTAAAAATACATATGAAGGTCAAGTCAGATGAAAAATATTTGTAATAAATAGTAATGAAATTTGAATAGTACCAATCTAAAAAACGTAAGTCAGGATAAACCAAATGAACTGAGAACACATATGGATGATTCTATATATTTACCACCATAATTAAAGTTCACAATCAACACTGATAATTGAACTATTGGAATCATCATAAGTAATAAATCGATAATGTCTAATGGGAGTAGTGATGGTATCGATTTCATCACCACAATCATGAAAAATATGTCTTGGGATTACTTCAATAATGTCACCAAATTTAGGATGCATATAATCTTTCACATAAAAATGTTTTTTCCATTGATGAAAATATATTTGGATCATCAGTAGAAATAGTGTGAATCATATAAATGACTCAAAATCCATAATCATCAATAAATGTAACAGGTATCATCATTGAATCAAACCACTTTCATTTTGTCATTGTGGCTCAACCATGAGAGTAATGATCCAATATTAGTATTTTCTCAATTACTCTATAATAAGTTACATTTTAAAAATTGAGGTCCAATATCCAACGCACTAGAAAAAAAATATGCTATGGTTGTTACCATAACACCATCATATTTTTTTCTCTTATTCATTTCTCATTTAGTGATAATAAATTTGTACCAATTGGTAAAAATTGATTTTCATTCATGAACCAAAAAATTAGGACCAAAATCCAAAGCTCTTATTTCCTCAAAGATAGGGTCATCATGAAAACTCAATACCTAAAATATAAATGAATATTAAAATTAACAAAATATTAATTTTATTAATTTATTATAGTAATAATTATACCTTCAATTTCAACCAAGTAAAAAAAATGTTTTCTATGAAAAGTTCCTCTCCTTCTCAAAGATAAATAATAATGATTCTTATTTTTAATTTTTTTGTGTTCCCTATAGAAAAAATAGAAATATTTTAATATATTTTTAAAATTACATGAGATGAGATAACATATACCTTTCCAATTTACTTAATTTATGCAGTCATCTAAAAAATCACAGTTAAAAAAATTGTGTGATGTTCCATCTACCGAACTTCAAGGATTAATATAGTCAATGTATATAATCTAGGAATTCCCCCTATTTAGGGAAGTGATGGAAAACTAGGATCAATTTTCTCATACCACTCTTATTTATTTATCATCGGTTCGTTCCATATCTTATTCACATTAGTCAGATACATTAAATAAAAATACATAAAATCTTGATATAAGTAAACTTTCATAATAGAACCTTCAAGATGATTTATATTTTGGACAAAAGACTTCAATGTGTACCTTATTATTTTAGTTGGATACATGCAAAAAAAATAAACAAGTCCTCCAAGAAGTACATCAATCAGATTATGGACATTTAGATGCAACATGCATGTGAAAAATGATGGAGAAAATATATTCTCTAACTCACAAAAAATTAATGGAACCTCTTCCAAAAATTTTTATTATAAAGTATAGGAAAACTTATAAGTACAAAGATTTATATAAAAAGGAATAACCAAATAACTTCCACCTTTATATTATTAGACAGTAAATGACATATTTTATTAGAATCAAATAATTAATAAGGATGTGATAATAATAACTCTCTAAATATTTCAATTTAAAATCTCTTCAATTAACACATTTTGATATGTTGCTTATATATAAATCAGGAACTTTAATAGTCTCTAGTACTTCCATAAATTTATTTTTTTTCTATAGGTGTCATCACATAAGAAGCACACAAAACTTTCCATTTTTTCTCAATGATATGCATTAGATGAAATTATGGTCTGATACCCAAATCTAATAAGTCATGTTGAGATCATAAATCATATTTTTTTATCTCCCTTGACATTTAGAATAATTGAAATCAACATTTCACATATTTTTTAATGTGCATTATGTATAAGAAATTATATAAATGTAAGAACCTGAACCTTATTTTCAAGTATGTTTTTCCTTTTTCTGGAGTTTTTGAGAAAAGAGGAGTTTCTGGAAATTTTTGAAGTACACGCCATGTACTTTAAGAGTACACGCCATGTACTTCGTTGCCACTGAAGGCCGTGTGCTGGCCGTGTAGTAGCAACACACACGGTTGTGTGGGGTGACGTGGAGGCCGCCTAAAGCGAAGTACAGAAAAGGAAAGTACACGCCATGTACTTCAAATGTACACGCTGTGTATTTTGTTTTTTTCATTAAACACAACAGGGTCATGTCTGACAGATAGAACCAACTTATTTTAGGTCCCATTCGTCCAAGAGAACCCGCACGACCGCAAATCTTCGATGAACCCCTGAGCCTCCATCTGTCCTCCGAATCGAACTCCATCGGTTGCGTTGGAATCGCATCGGTGAGTTATCTCTTCTTATAGAGAATAGTTTTACAATTCCTCCTCTTTTCCAAGTTATTCATGGGTTGAAAATTTTATGCGTATTTATAGATCTATGGAGTTTTAAGGTGATTCAAACCTCGTGGTTCAAGTATATCGATCTCCTAACCCCGAGGTAGGTGGTTTCTACCTTTCTATAGAAAGTCTTTGAGTATTATGTGAAAATTCCACCAATACCCTTGAACGGGGTATTGTGTGTTTACTGTTTTGCCCTTGTTGTTTCCTGCTTTGCTTGTATGCCTGAGTAGAGGTTATTGTTTGTGAATAGGGTAATCATCTGTGCTTTGGATGTATTACCCATGCATTTTTTTCCTATTTATGACCATTTGGTATAGTTTTTCCTGTTAGGCTATTTCCAGTTCCATTCCTAGTGTTGTAGGATGGAGTGTTCTTTTTTTGAAATGTTGTTATGCTGTAAAATGCTATCCAAGTAGTTCTTGAGATTTAATTTGGCCGTTACGTGATTCGATACTTGCTGAATTTACACAGGGCTGTGAGAACCTAATGTAGTAGACCATAGGGATAATGGACGTAAGGGCTTCTCTAGAGTGTATTTATGATTTACGACGCGAGACCACATGAGGAATTGGCATTGAGTGATTCCTAAGAGATTCTTTAGTTCTTCAACGCGGGCCATAGAGGGAATGTGATGTAAGTTATTCCCTAGAGAGACTTTAGTATCAATACGAGACTATAGGGGGAATTGATGGTGAGTGATTCCTTAGAGAGTCTATACTTTAGTTGAACCAGAGGGGTAAGACTGTTTGTGCTTCCCAGAGAGTTGCTTGTATATGCTAGGTAGGACCAGAGGGGATAGGCTATGAGTACTTCCCAGAGTGTTACCTGTTTCTGTTATCTACTTTGATTAGCTGTTGCTTGATAATTGGACTGTGGATTGTTTTTTGCTGAGTACTTTCCTGTTTACTGCTTTCTGTACTTTTACCTACCATATATTCACTGACTGTTAGGCATAGATCTTCAGGTGGTTGCCTAATGGGATTATTCTCACACCCTGTTTGGGTCATGCTTTTGGGCCCAAACAGATTATATTGTTGTAGGTATAGATAAGGTCAAGCACCCTTCTACTTCAGGTTCTTGATTGCTGTGGAGCTGGAGAGCATGGGACCAAGCTATGTCTTGCGATGCGGAGAAGTTTATCTGATTTCTTTTGCACTTTGGTTTAGCACTATTGTATTATAACATTGTGACTTTTTTGGCTATTTTCCTAGACATATATGTATCATGGATCATTTATATATATCTTCTTTAGTTGTTTTCTTTATCAATCTTCCACTATTACTGTTGTTTGTTATTTACTGCTTCTGCTATTGTATAATTGTTTATCTTCCGCTGTGTTACTCTGCCAATGAGGGCATAGTTTCCCCACTATCACACCCAAGGACCTCGCTGGTAGTCAGTAGCCTCTGGCATTCAGAGAAATTCCCTTGAGGCCATGTGACCAACCGATTACGGGGTGCCTCTGGGTGGATTTTGAAATCAGGATGTTACAAAGTGGAATCAGTGGTCTTTTCTCTTGACATACTATTTGGATCCTTTAGCCAGGGATTGGAAGGAATGAGTACTTGGTAATAAGCTATGCCCGGGAGTAGCTAACCCATGTACAGGAAAAAATCCAACCTACCTCGTTTATTGCAATTTTCTAGTTTTGCAATTTTTTAGTTGATTTGATTTCACCGTTGGGTGATTCACATGTTTTGTACTATTACCGTTGATGTTATTGAGGTTCTATTTTCTGTCACAACCCGATGAGATGAGGGTATGCCATCTCATGCATCATATAGGCACTTTCTAGAAATCACATGTCATGCATTCTTACCATGTCATCTAGGATGCATTAACGATTGCATGTTGTTGTGATAAATGTTGTGTAGAATATTCATGTTGTTGTGATAGATTCCTTGATGAAAATATCTACTTCTTGTTAGTGCATTGATCGTGTAAGGTTTTGTTTGAATGAATGCCAAGCTTTGGTTTGTGAGGTGTTATGGGCCCTCATGGACCAGAATTTGGTGGATCATTAACTTGTTTACCTTGTTTATAACTTTTTTAAGATGCCAAACTTTGATTCGTGGGGAGTATGGGCCATCATGGATCGGAATTTGGCACTTTCATTGTTCGTTTTGGTGTTTTCTAGGATCCAGAGTAGTTTCGGAGGCTTACTGTCCAGAAAAACATAGAATACACGCCGTGTAGTTTCGACTACACGCCACGTGTTCTACTGTTCAGGAAGAAATTTTCTTTCATAAGCACACACCGTGTACCTTATGTACATGCCAAGTAGTCTCTAACCATGTCATAGGCCGTGTGGGTAGAGACACGGGATAGGGAAAATCTTGTGGGAACACGCTGTGTACCAGTTGTTCACACCGTGTAGTGTAATCCTGGGAACCCAACTGTGTAGCTAACAACACAGTCAGTGGAGTCTATTCTTGTACACTCCGTGTCCACCTTGAACATGCCGTGTAGTCTGACCCAGGTACCTGTCCGTGTCATGAACAACACTAGTCGGTGTTATCCTTTTGCATACACGCCATGTCTGTTAGGAACACACCGTGTGGTACGAGCCGTGTGTCTGACCATGTCACTAACAACACATGCTGGGTGAAGCTTGTCTAGTACACGTCGTGTCTGCTGAGAACACTCTGTGTAGTCTTGTCTTGGGAGCACCGTGTGTCTTAGCCATGTAGAAGGACTCGGGCAGGGGAAGAAGATTCAGGTACACGCCGTGTGTTAGGATAACACGCCGTGTGTTGGGGTGTTACACGACCAGTTTTTGCAGAAGTACACGCCCATGTAAATGACTTAAGGAAGTTTGAGGATGGTCTCAGGAAGGACATCTGTTCCCAGGTGAACATCTTCCGGTTGACTTCCATCACTTATATCGTCAACCATGTGCTGATCACATAGCGTAATCTGAGGGATTCCGGAGTTGTGAGCCATATCGGCTCATCATCTAGAGTTAACATCCCTCCTACTGACGGTAGGAAGCTCCGTAGGGAGTCTTTGTGCGGCGATTCGAGGAGGTGAGACACATCTTCTGGTATCCAGTTGGTATGAAACCAGTGTGGAAGATCTGGACATATGAGGCCGCAGTTCTAGAGAGACCTAGTGGAGTGCCTATCTTGCGGCAAGATGGGTCACCTTCAAATTTTTTGTCAGATCTTTTCACCGGCAGCTGGTGATAGGGGTTCTTCTATGACTTCGCATTCGGAAGCAGCACCGCCAGTTTCTCACCAGTCTGGGAAATGGAGTTCTTTCGGCTGTTCAGGCCGAGGTGGAGGTCCTGGCCATGGAAGTTAGTTGCCAATCTTTCAGCGACAATAGAGTGGATCAGCTCAGAGTGGTCAGGCAGGGTCACAGGGCCGTAGAGTAGGCCAGAACTTTGTAGTGGAGCAGACCCAACCAGAGAAGGATCTCGGAACTTCTACAGTTCGAGGTATGATCCTAGTTACCTCAGTTTTATCTTAATCTCTTTTCGATACAGGGGATTCCCATAACTTTATATATTTTGCTGTCGTGGAGAGCCTTGGGCTCTGTATCGTCTCTTCTGCTGATATCTTTATGCTAGACACTCTTTTGGGGACTAGAATGGCTAGTGTACGATAGTACAAAGAGTGCCCTCTAGAGATTAGTGGGTGTCACTTCTTATGGGATCTCTATGTCCTAGAGATGATAGGCTCTGATGTCATTCTCAGAATGGACTGGCTAGTTCCCTTCCAGGCAATCGTCGACTGTTATCGCCGCAGGGTGAGTTTTATATCACCAGAGGGTAGATCTTTTCTTCAAAAGGGCGAGTGGTATGTCCAAGTGAGTAGAGCAGGTCCAGAGCATAATGGGATACGAGGAGTTACAAACCAGATTGCTAGTCTATATCTGGATGACCAGGGGACTTCATAGTTAGACTTTCCTCCAATGGTGGATCGTTTCAGGGATGTCTTTCCAAAGGACTTTTCAAGTTTTCCTCCAGAGCGAGAGGTTGACTTTTTGATTGAGCTTGTGCCAGGAGCAGCACTGGTGTCCATTCCTCCTTATAGGATAGCTACACCTGATTTGTAGGAGATCAAGAAGCAGTTGGAGGAGTTGAAGGCAAATGATTTCATCCGACCCAGTACTTCTCCTTGGGGTTCGCCTGTCCTGTTTGCGAAAAATGCAGTTGACAGTCAAGAACTGATATCCCTTGCCCATGATTGATGATCTCTTTGACCAGATTCGATGAGCCTGGGTGTTCTCGAAGATTGACTTGATCTCCAGTTACCATCAGTTGCATGTAATACCATCTGATATACCTCTCATAGCCTTCCAGAGCAGGTATAGTCTATACGAGTATATGGTTATGCCGTTCGGCCTCACGAACACGCCGACAGTTTTCATGGAACTGATGAACCGAGTGTTCCATCCATACTTGGATTCCTTCGTGGTTGTTTTCATGGAATATATCTTGGTGTTCTCTCACACTCAACATGACCATGCCACACATCTTGAGATCATTCTGAGTACACTGAGAGAGCATCAGTTATATGATAAGCTCTCAAAATGCCACATTTGGATGGATCAAATTCACTTCTTGGGTCATGTTATCTCAGAGATAGGAGTATCAGTAGACCCAGAGAAAGTGAGAGTAGCAGTTTCTTGGGAGCAGATGAAGAACGTATTTGAGGTGTAGAGTTTTCTAGGGATGGATGGATACTAAAGACGCTTCATACAAGACTTTTCACGCTTAGAAGCACCACTGACGGGTCTGACCAAGAAGGGTGAGAAGTTTTTATGGTCAGATTCTTGTGAGTCGGCCTTTCATGAGCTGAAAGGATGGTTGACTTCAGCACCTATACTAGTCTTTCCAAAGCTAGGAAATAGTTACACTGTCTACTGTGATGCCTCAAGTATCGGGGTAGGATTTGTGCTTATGCAGGTAGATGGAGTCGTTGTGTATGGGTCTCGAAAGTGGAGGCCACACGAGAGGAATTACTCGACACACGATCTGGAGTTGGCAGTTGTTTTTCATGCCTTTCACTGTTAGAGGCATTACCTTCTGGGAGAGAATTTTGTGGTTTTAACTGACCACAAAAGTCTCAAGTACATTTTCACTCAGCGTGATCTGAATTTGAGACAGCGAAGGTGGGTTGAATACCTTCAGTCCTTTGATTTTGAGCTTGCCTATACGTCGGGGAAGGGCAATGCAGTGGCTGATGCGTTGAGTGGGAGGACTCAGATGCAGGCAGTTCAAGAGGCCAGTATTGAGTGGCAGATTATGGATATGTTCTTTGAGAAGCATCTGGAGGTGCAGGACAGACAAGGGAAGACTTTTCTATCTTCTGTAGCTGTTACCTCTACACTTCTTGACTAAGTTCGAATGAGGAAGCTATCCAATTCTGAAGGCCTATTCCTAAGGGAGAGTGTGTCAGGAGAGGACCCTATTACTAGATGGACTGTAGGAGAGGATGAGATCTTCCATTTCCAGGGATGTGTATGGGTGTCAGCAGATATACACGAGGATCTGATGTTTTATTTTCATTCCTCAGTTTGGGCAGCTCATCCTAGCGTCACCAAGATGTATCGTGATCTACATCGTCAGTATTGGTGGCCAGGTATGAAGAGGGACGTTGCTGGTTTCGTCATGAGGTGTTCCACTTGTCAACTGGTGAAGGTGGAGCATTAGCGACCAGCAGGGATTTTACAGCAGTTACCCATTCCTGAGTGGAAGTGGAATGACGTCGCGATGGATTTCATGACAGGGTTGTTGAGGCCTCCTCAAGGGAATGACATAGTATGGGTTGTCATCGACAGACTTACGAAGGTCGCTAACTTCTTGCTGATCAAGAAGACCATCAGTTTTGACGAGCTGAGACGATTGTACATCCGTGAGATTGTACGTCTGTATGCGGTTCCACACTCCATAATTTCAGACATGGATGCATCTTTTACATCTCGGGTCAGGCAGGGGATACAAAAAGCTTTGGGTATATAGGTGCTTCTGAGTACAGCCTACCATCCTCAGACAGATGGCCAGTCCGAGTGTACGATTCAGGTACTTGAGGACATTCTCCGAGCATGCATTCTGGATTTTGGAGGTTCTTGGGATAAACATATACCTGTTCTGGATTTTACCTATAATAATAGTTTTTAAGAAACTATTCAGATGACACCTTATGAGGCTTTTTACGGTAGGCCATGCTGGTTACCCTTATGTTGGCTGGAGGCAGGAGAGGCAGCTTTGTTGGGACCTCATCTTGTTCAGGAGACCACAGAACAGATAGAGTTGATTCAGAAAAGGATGGATACTACATAGTCTCTTCATAATTCATATGAAAATCAGTGAAGATGACCTATAGAGTTTGAGGTCTAGGATCAGGTTTTTCTACGTGTCACACCGAGGTTGGGACACAAGCGGATCAGAAGATAGGGTAAGCTTTCGCCGAGGTACGTTGGGCTATTTGAGGTGTTGGAGAGATTTGGTCTGGTTTCCTATTAGTTGCAATTACCTCAGAGGTACCAGGATATGCATGAAATTTTCCACATTTATCATCTCCAACATTACTTTTCACACCCGTCTCATGCTTTCCAACCCGAGGAAGTCGAGTTGGAGGTGGATGCATATTTCGAGGAGCATCCTATCTGGATTGTTGATCGCAGTATGAAGGTTCTCCATGGCCGGTCAGTTCCTCTGGTACGGGTGTTATGGTAGCACGGGTGAGTACATGATGAGACTTGAGAGAGTGAGGCTAATGTACAATCATAGTGTCAGGAGTTGTTCGGGGTTTCTTCTTCAACACTGCGCTAGGGAAATTCGGGGACAAATTTCTTTAAGGGGGGAAGTTTGTAAGAACCTGGACCTTCTTTTCAGGTATTTTTTTCCTTTTTCTGGAGTTTTTGAGAAAAGAGGAGTTTCTGGTAATTTTTGAAGTACACGCCGTGTACTTTATGAGTACACACTGTGTACTTCATTTCCACTGAAGGCCGTGTGCTGGCTATGTAGTAGCCACACACACGGTACTACGGGGTGATGTGGAGGCTTCCTAAAGCAGAGTATGGAAAAGGAAAGTATACGCCGTGTACTCCAAAATTAAACGCCGTGTATTTTGATTTTTTTTCATTAAACACACCGGGGTCGTGTCTAACAGACAAGTTCAACTTCTTTTAGTTCTCGTTCGTCCGAGAGAACTCTCACAACCACGAATCTTCGATGAAACCCCAAGCCTCCGTCCGTCCTCCTAATCGAACTCCGTCAGTTGTGTTGGAATCACATCAGCGAGTTCTCTCTTATTCTAGAGAATTGTTTTACAATTCCTCTTCTTTTCCAAGTTATTCATGGGTTGAATGTTTTATGTGTTTTCATAGATCTATGACATTCTAAGGAGATTCAAGCCTCGTGGTTCAATTATATCGATCTCCTAACCCTGAGGTAGGTGGTTTGTGCCTTTATGTAGAATATCTTTGAGTTATATGTGCAAATTCTATCAATACCCTTAAACGGGGTATTTCCTGTTTACTGCTTTTCCCCTTTTGTTTCCTTCTTAGCTTATATGCCTGATTAGAGGTTATTTTTTGTGAATAGGGTAATTTTATGTGCTTTGGATGTACTTCCCATGAATGTTTTTCCTGTTTATGACTGTTTGGTATAGATTTTCCTATTAGGCTATTTCTAGTTCCATGACTAGTGTTGTAGGATGGAGCGTTCTTTTTCAGACATGTTGTTATGCTATAGAATTCTATCCAAGTCGTTCTTGAGGTTTACTTTGGCCGTTATGCAATGAGATACTTTCTTACTTTACATAGGGCTGTAAGAAGCTAGTGTGGTAGACCATAGGAAGAATGGACGTAAGAGATTCTCCAGAGTGTCTTTATAATTTACAATGGGAGACCACAGGGGGAATTGACGTTGAGTGCTTCCTTAGAGAGTCTGTAGTTACTCGACACGGGCCACATAGGGAATGTGACATAAGTGATTCCCTAGAGCGCCTTTAGTACCGATACGAGACTATAGGGGGAATTGATGGTGAGTGATTCCTCAGAGAGTATATACTTTAGCTGAACCAGAGGGGTGAGACTGTGTGTGCTTCCCAGAGGGTTGCTTGTATCTACTAGGTAGGACCAGAGGAGATAGGCTATGAGTACTTCCCATAGGGTTACCTATTTGTGTTATCTGCTTTGATTAACTATTGCTTGATAATTGGACTGTGGATTGTTTGTTGTTGAGTACTTTCCTGTTTACTGCTTTTTGTACTTTTACCTGCCATATATTCACTGACTGTTAGGCACAGATCTTCGAGTGGTTGCCTACTGGGATTAGTCTCACACCCTATTTGGGTCATGATTTTGGGCCCAAACAGATTATATTGTTGTAGGTATAGATAAGGGAAAGTGCCCTTCTACTTCAGGTTCTTGATTACTGTGGAGTTGGAGAGCATGAGACCAAGCTATGGCTTGCGATGCTGAGGATTTTATCTTCTTTCTTTTTCACTTTGGTTTAGCACTGTTGTATTCCAGCATTGTGACTTGTTTGGCTGTTTTCCTAGACATATATGTATCATGCATAATTTATATATATCTTCTCCTGTTTTTTTTCTTTATCAGTCTGCCACTATTACTGTTGTTTGGTATTTACTGCTTCCGCTATTGTATAATTGTTTATCTTTCGCCGTGTTACTCTGACAATGAGGGAATAGTTTCCCCACTATCACACCCAAGGCCCTCGCTGCTAGTCAGCAGCCTCTAGAATTCAGGGAAATTCACTTGAGGCCTTGTGACCAACCGGGTATGGGGCGCCTCTGGGTGGCTTCCCAAACTAGGATGTTACATTAAAAAATTGGTTGACCAATAAGGAAAATCAAAGAAGATACTTTTATTCTTCCAGTTGTATTTGGTTTTAGTGGAAGCTATCTTCCTTATTCTATATCTCATCTGAACCTTCCTAAATAAAAATAAATTATCTTTCAATTCATAAAACATATTAGTTCTAGACATATGATGTGGTGGATTTTCAATCTTCATGGCATTGTCAAGCCTTCAATGATTATTCCTATATGGATGATCCATTTTCAAGAATCATCGATGTTCCAAAAAAACTAAAAATAAGGTGATATTTAGTCTTATGGATTGTATATTCTTCATAAAAATCGGAATTGAAAATTTTCCCTTTGATCTCCAACAAAAATTATTTCATAACAATGATTTTTTTATCATCCACATAATAGAACACACATGTATGAAATATGTTTTTCGAATAAGAATCATATATCCACATACACATTCAAAATATTCTTCATCTCTTTTATTAAAGGTTTCATGTATACATGTATATCATTTCCTGGATCAAAAGGTCAAAATATGAGTATACTCATGAAATTTAAAGGTTTTTTGATACACATCCATAGAGGATGGTTATAAATGTGTATAAAAATTGGCCATGTGCTGTGTAAATTAAGAATCTACCCAAATAGATTAAAAATGTCACATGATAGACCCAGCCTCACATTATGCACATCATATACAAAATTTGGATATCAAGCATCAAATGTCCACCATGCTAATCCATTTGTTGGATGAACCGAATCATCATTATCCTTATTTATCTTAGTATAATTTAATTGCATATTTATTGATATTTCATCCAACGTGAAATGATTCTGGAGTTTAGTAATTAATGAAAAGAGACACATTACTTTTTTTGGAACACATGATGGTGTTCCATCAGCATTTGACTTCCATAAAGATGTGCCACATTTTATACAATCATTTCGTTCAACAATTTCCTCTCAAAATAAGCTGAAATCTTTCGGGTAAGAATGGATTTTGTTTTTAGAAAATCCAAGTTCATCAACTAAATTCTATATCATATAATGGTTTGATGGAATATTTACATCATTTTAAATTATGTACTTAAAAAATTTATGAATACAATCAATGGTAGTATTAGAAATTCCATACATGATTTTCCAATGAAGTAGTTAGGTTAAAAATTCTAGATTTTTCATTTTACCACATTACCAATATACTATAGTCGTGGAAACATCATTCAATTTTTCATCCTATAAACACCATAATTTTCATTACATACTTAATTTGTTCTCATATCAAAGTTTTCTTGGGTTATCATACTTTCTTTCTCATGATGATGAATAAATAGAAACCGATCATCTAATAAATTCTACAATCCAATCCTTTCATTTATATCATGAACATTTTGAGATTTCATTTTATCCTCATTGTGATACCATACATAGTAGTTTGTTTGAAAACCATATTGGGTTATGTGGTAGCTAACTTCTTTACAACTTAACAAAGGCCTGACAACACAATTATAACATGGATAGTGTATTTAACCACAATCTAAAGCATAGTTAAATGAAAAATATAATAATCTCTCAAAATTATTTTAAAAATTACTTGATATATGATCAATTTCATACATACAACCTATATCCATTTTTTAAAAACATTTATATGTCATATCATAAAAGAAATTAAATAATGTTGAATTTAAATAGAAAATATATTTAAGGAAACAAGAATTGTTTAATTTATATGAAACCATAGCTGACACACAATTATATATGAGAATTATAATATAAAAGACAACAAAATATTACTATATATAACAAAATACTATAAATGTAGAACCATGATATTAAATTCTTTTATATCAATGAGTAATAACTATACAAAATAATACAAAAAATTATGTTTATAATTGTTGTTTTTATTTTTTTTATTATTCTATTCACATTTTAACTTATGTTATTATTATTATATAAATTAATGTATAGAATATTACTATTTATATCTATGAATATTCTGTATCACACATAAATTATGAATTTATTTCAGATAAATCCATAATTAGAAGTTTCTCATATTGTGGGATGTTAAAGTGAATCCTTATGGTATTTAATAATCACCCCCACGAATATAGTTTTGGATATCTATAAATTATCATATACCCCCTTTATATTTAATTTAGTAGCCTTTTTCACGATTTCCAATTATTCTATGGTATTTTTGACAACCAATTTGTCTACAAAATGAATTGTCAGACATACCATTATATTATAGTTCAATTAAAATAATATGTAGTTTGAGTATGCAGTTTCAATATACTTTCTTCATTATAGTATGAAATCATTAGGGTTTGTAATTTTTAGTTTTAATATGCTTACATTTGACTATAAAGTTTAACCATGTAGTATCGCACATTTTTATATAACATAAATTAAAAATTTTCATGTGGAAGTGGGATTAAGGATAAGTATGGAAACACAAAATATTGGTGGAAGTGTGTGTGATGATGAGTTAAAGTGTGATACAAGTGATAAAATAGATGAAAATTAAAAAATTGTGTTAAAAATGAATAAATTTTTTTTGTGATGCAAAGCTTGGGAAGCAATGGGAAAGTCTAAAAAGTAGGTGTGTGAGATAAAATAGTGAAAAAGTGGAAGCAGTAATGAAAACATGATTGAAATTAATAAAATTATTCTTAGGGGGATATTTTTTTTTGGTTTTCTTGAAATGTTTTTCGAGACATTAGTTTTTATTATAGGACAAACAAACCTCTTTTAAAGTGTTAGGGATCTCCATCAGGATTTTTTAGTCAATCACTAACTATCCAAACTCTTTTCCAAGAAACAATACTAACCAGTAATGATAATTTAATTTATATGAAAAGGACAACAAAATTTTATATTTTCTCATGAAATTATTGTAGTTTGACTCACTAGTGAATTTTTGGTCAACTTATCAATTTATTAATCAATAAGAAAAAATTTAGATTGATTGAAAGATTTATTTTCTCACCATACAAGTTAGTGAAAAAATAAAAATAAAAAATGAAAAATGAAAAAACTACCCAAGAGCATTAAATTAGGTTTCAAATATCTACAATTAAATACTAATAATTATAGTGAGAAACCCATCACTAAATAAGTATTTTAGTTGGATTGAGATAAGAAAATAATCTACTGAAAAACTAAAATTATATAGGTCACAACAATCTTTGTAGAAAACAAGAGAAATAAAGAATGTAGAGACCCAAGCTTTACGTACATGGACATTAAATTTATTTTGTGGAATAATTAATACATGACACAAACAGATGCCCAAAGACCGTATTAGTTTAGTGTCTTTGAAAACTTGGAACATAATCTTCTAACTTGGTGAAAGATCTTCAACATCTCCCATAAAGATATTCCCATTTTTTTCCTACCTAAAACCTTTATTTATATCCCGTGGAAAAGAAAACATAAAAAGGATGAGGTCAAATGATCAGTAAGGTTAAATGTGGGGGACATAAAAAACCATAAAAATTTGAACATAAAAACATGAACAAAATGTTTGAACATCAAAATCGTGAGTCATGAAATAAATCTTGGCAGTATGTAATGCATGGATCATAACGGAACATTAAACATGATAGAATAGCATTGTCATAAAACATGTAATTGTGGAAAACTAATAAGAACATAATATTATTTCTATATTATATCCAAGGAATTTCTTCTAATACCACCATAGTGGACATAGTCCATTACTGAACTAGGTTTACTTCCCATTCCAGCCATGTATTACTAAACTAAATTTAATTTTTGCTCCAGCCCTACATTACTAAATTAGATTTTATTTCAATTCTATTTATGTATATATCATGAGATATAAATCTTAACCCAATGAATTAGATGGATATATAGGTTCCACCCATCTCATAACAAAATCATTCTTACATGTAGCACACAACATAAATCATTCATCATAGAATAACCCATGAATAAAAAGGGATTTCATCCTAACATAATCCATGTAAGATAAATGGAAATCATAAAAATAATTTGATCATAAAAAAAATAAAATAAAATTAATAATAGGGATAGAGACATACCCTATTTCATCTTATATGGAAAATAATTTTGATAAAACACTTGAACTTAATTCGTGAGGAAAATATCCTTTCTTCTTCAAAAACGTTTTTTTTCTCAAAATGTCATGCAATTTTTAAAGAAAATAATTTAATTGAAAATAAACTTTAAATCTTGTAAAGTAATCTTCATGGAAATAATGTGTTATAAAAGTGTAAAAATCTGTTCATGCCGTATAAGTTAAAAAAAATTCTCCTCGTACTTTTGTTGAAAAAGTCAAAAAGTACCTTTTATGGTAAACAGAAGAAAGATTCCTTCCATACCATGTAGTAAAAGTAAAAAATGGGTAAAAATGACTCTAAACATACATAGATGAATAATAAATATTTTATGAAAATATTTTTAAAAAACATGAACCTGGATGATAAATATACCCCTATTAAATACTTACGTATAAACAATCTCATATAAGAATGAGATTGCAAAATTATCCCTTACCTTAGGTCTGATTTATTTCGTATGTGTCTGAAACTACTGTATAGTGGGTTTAAACGTATTATTAACTTGTAAAATAACTATAATAATATTTATGATATCATATATGATTCATTCAAGACTTTATATTTTCCGTTTATTTGTCAATTCCACGTTAAAGCTACGTTTTGGGTAATAATCGTTTTATTTATCGTACGTGTTTTGAATAGTTATTCTTGATATTATTAGTTATATCAAGATTTAATTATTTCCAGAATGTAAAACATGATTTATATATTATATATATTCAGTATATAAATATATATATATATAATAGATAGATATAAGAAATGGAATACACCATTCATGGAGATGGTAGATCATGCGTACGCATGAACATTGTTTTCATTTCCTTATTAAATTGAATGGAAGTAAGTAAATGACACACACACACACACACACATATATATATATATCTAGTATTATTATTATTTCATATATTTTATTATTATTTATTATATATACTTTATAATCATTCTTGAATGGTTAATGTGGAGAAGAAATCTCATCACGTCGTGGAGACAGTAAGTTGTACGTACGCACGAGCAATGATATCATTCCCATAATTATTGAATGTTATTGAATTGGATGGTATATAATATATTATAAATAGTATCATGTTATAATAATCATATATTGTTATTATTTCCACCATTATACCCATCCAATTAAGGCGGTGGTGAAAACCATATTACACCACGACGTGGAGATAGTAAGCCATATGTACGCATACACAGTGATTTTGTTTTTTGTAGGA
The DNA here is from genome assembly GCA_963277665.1 of Viscum album. Classification (NCBI taxonomy): domain Eukaryota; kingdom Viridiplantae; phylum Streptophyta; class Magnoliopsida; order Santalales; family Viscaceae; genus Viscum; species Viscum album. The sequence goes on along the minus strand of OY728146.1, from coordinate 1,746,290,960 downwards.
TGGGTAGAGGGTGAAATTGGGTTGTTTAATATTTATAATAACATATAATTATGTGAGTGATACTTATGTTATTATTTATAATGAAACAACTAAATAAGAGGAAGTAGTAGAAGAAATAAATTTGAAATAATCGGCAGAAGAGATTACCTCTTCCTCAACATGCCTCTTTTTAATTTCCTCTTAGGGCACTAGAGTTGGCCTTTTGAGAAGACTAGAACCTCTATAATTTAACTAGGAAAGTTGAGAAGATAAATTGGTAGGGTTTTTCCAAGCTTGAAGCCTCAAAATGGAGTGAAGAGGAGGGGGATGAGGTTCCCTTTTATAAGAGAGGATATGGGAACTTTAGCAAAGTCATAAAATATGAATTTATTATAATTTTAATTTCAATTTGAAATGATCCAAAACTTATTTAATTTGAATATAAGTTTATTTTGGTTCGAATACCCATAATAAAATATTTTTTATACCATTTTTTGTATATTTTTTTATCCTTATATTTTTGGTTTAACCCTTATTTTACCCTTTTTAATCTTACTTTATATTATGTTATTTACACATTGTGGGTTAATGTAATTACCATATCATGTAAAACGACAGAAAAAATTTATTTATGACATATTTGGAGTTATATTAATAATTTTTTATAATATTATATTTTTAAGAATTTAATATCATTTAATAAACTATTTTATGTTTTATGTTGTGAATTATGTCAATTTTGGACACTATTCATACTTGAATTTTTTAAAAATTCATAACTACCTAATTCCATCAAACTAAAGGAATTAAATTATCCCTAATTTGTAAATGTCATCCAAAAAATTTGTTTATATCCTCAAAATGTTCAAATTAAATTTATTTTAATATTTATAAATTCATTTATTTGAATCTTTCATTAATGAGTTAACCACTCTATCATAATTGTGTCATAAATAAATATAAATATATAGTGTATAAAAATTATAAATAAAATACCAGGATTTACGAAATATTTTTAGCTTTCTGACGAAAATTTATATACATAGATATCAGTTATATAACCTTATATTAAAATCGATTTAGTAAAAGATATATTTTTAGGTTATAATTATGTTTACTTTAAATTAATTATTATAAAATGCCATTTTCACATCCAAGTGAATCCATGGGGTCCCAAAATAGACCCAAGGATTCCCATGGTCAAAAATATATCATACAATAGGATTATTATATGTGTTAGGATAGTTTAATATTAATATAATATTATTGTTTACCCTTATTTATTAGATTTACCCTTTAACCATGGTAAATAAAATATTTACTAAAGTTACTATTCATAATGTCCAAAAATAAAAGGTACCTATTTTCACAATTTGAAACTTATTATTACAAATATGGAATCCATTTTTTCATATTCAAAATGCAAAATTTGCAGTAATTAATTGAAATTTAATTCCCGCTGTCAAAACCAAAAAGTTGGTTTTTAAGAAGTAATAACTATCAAAAGATTAACATGCGTTTATGTCCAATTTAAAAGTTAAATTATTTCCGATGACCATAATTGGATTAAATTATAAAAATATAATTCAATTACACTTTAAAAATAGTTAAAAAGATAATCTAACTTTATAAATAAATTAGATAAAAAGGTAGTTTCGAATTAAAATGTAGTATTTTTGACCATTCATTAAAATTTTAATTTTATTAGAAAAATACCAAAAATAAAAAAAGTAAATTTTCATATCCCTCTTCCAAATAAGAAGTTTATTTTGTCAAATTTAACTTATAAAAGTGTCAAAAACAAGATTTAAAATGGGTGCGCCATCAAAAGACGATAAAACTGCATTTTTTGAAAAATACTTCTTTTATCCAAAAAATTGATTTTGTTCTCATATCATGTTCTAGAAAATGTGCAATATGAATTATAATGTTATATAAAATTAAAAATGTGGTTAATACTATTCATAACGTCTAGTTTATATCCCATTAAATAATAATATTTTAATAATATATCGTTGTTTAGTGAAACTCAATATGGCATGCAACACAAGCTATCGACGACGGCCGCTCTTGTGTGTAACGCAAGACAAGTGTTACATGTAGTGAAATATTACTTTGTTGTTGCGTATAGCATAAGATAATCTTTGTATAGCTTATAACACAAGACATCAAAGAAATTAAAAAAATATATCTCATAAAATCTCGGGTTGTTACAAAGAATGAACAACTATAAAATCAACAAATCCTTCTTCAATATAAGTATGGAGATACATTATTTCAATAGTCACTGATTTAATATTGAAGAAGAATCAAATTAAAATAAGAACATACGATATATCATTGTGGGGTGGTGGGGAGAAGAAACTGGAATGTTGAATGATGATAAGGTTATGAATGAGAATGTGATGTGAATAGGGGAGCCTATTAAGGCTATGTAGGTGTGAAAATACTATCCCAATGGGGTTTTAGAATCATTGGTAGAGCCATATCTATATGAATGGTTTTAAAAAACCATTGAGATAATCTTGAGATAAATTGCCTATCCCAACAGTTATGCTTAACCATTGAGATATGAACACATATACCAATGGTTTTTTAAAAGTGTTGGTATATGTTTGTGGGTATGGACCTATTTCCAGTAGTTCTTTAGGCTACCATGTGATCACCCTACAAAAGGACACAATCCAAACCCAAACCCAATGCATCCAACAAGGACATATATCCCTGATTGGCCTCTGGAAGAGTCAACATCAGGACAAAAAGTCAAAAGACAATTCATCTCAAAAAAATAAATCTGTAATTTTTCATTCCAAACAAACTTCACTCATTTTTTAGTGAGAGAAGTAATTGGAGAATTAAACTTTAACAAATATTCGATGAATCTGTGATAATATCCCACTAAACCTAAGATGTTTTGTATCTCAAAGAAATTATGCAGTTACTCCTATGTCATAACAGATTTCACCTTATTATGATTAATAGAAATAGCATGTTCCATGACCATGTGTCTCAATAAATTTACTTCTTGAATCCATAAATTACATTTTTTTTAATTTGGAATAGAGTTAGTGTTTTCTCAGTGTTTCCTGAACTTCTCTCTAATGATGCACATGGTCCTCATCAGTCTGTGAGTAAACTAGGACGCCGTACAAAAATACCACCATGAATGAATCAAGGTACACATGGAAAATTCTATTCATGAAATATATAAAAACTTCTGGATCATTTGTTAGACCAAATGGCATAAAAAGATACTCATAATGGATATAACTACTCCTGAAGGATGTCTTCTAAATGTCATATTCTTTTATTCTCATATGGTGATAACCTGATTGAATATCAATCTTCAAAAACCAATTTACACCTTTCAACTAATCAAATATATCATTGATCCATGGTAAAAGATACTTATCCTTAATAGTAACTCTATTGATTTTATGGTAATCAACACATAGGCAAGGAATCCCATCATATTTATTCATAAAGAGAATAACGGATACCTAGTGTGACACACTCGATCATATAAAACATTTTTTTTATAAAATAATCAAACTAATATTTCAACTCTTTTAGATTATATGGCACCATATGGTAAGAAATAATATACACTGATTGAGTAATAGGTACCAAATCAATAGAAAATTCCACAACTCTTATCAGTAGAAAGAAAAAGAAATTAGAAAGAAGTAGATCAGGAAAATTGATGACAACTGGATGGAGATATTCACTCAAATAATATCAATAAAAGTAAAAAGTAAACAATTATATTACCCTTCCCAACGCTTGAAAAGAAGGTCCATATCTACTCAAACTCAGGTCCAATTGTCTCTAAAATACACAACACACCCCTTTAGGTGTAGTAAAAGAGACCCATTAGAGGTAATAGTCAATCAGGGCCTTATGATCAATCAAAAAATATATCCTAAAAATTATTTTATGTGTTTTAATGTTGAGAACTAGAGAACTCTAGGTAGGATCAATCTATGATAATGAGAAAAAAATTTAGGACACTGAAGAACCTACACTCTTTTCATTATGAGGGTCATAGTAATATCTATCACATAAGAAAAGATATTCGTAATATGATTTAGAAAGATCATAACATGGGTTGATATAAACAAGTGAGATACAAAAGTATCAAATAAATAAGTCACTAAAGATGAAGCTATAGTGATGGAACCTATAATAGTTATTAGACCTAAATTAGCTTCCTTTAGAGACTCCTCTATTGTGTGAAGAAGTTTCATTCTGAATGCATGTGGCTAAAACCCCTTATTTCTTGATGCATATGATTTCATTGTAGTACTTTGTTTCCTTGATAATACCATGCCATTGTGTATAGAAAAAAAAGAAATGGTATAACTTCTACAAGTGGACTGAGTAACCACATGAAGTACTGATCTTGGGTACCTCTACACAAACACGTATGGAATGTACAACCTTTCCACACTAAAAGTAGGTGAAAGGGCCTCTTACAGGTACTTCAGGAGTTCTAGATGATTCCTTCTATCTATAACCACCATGAGACTCATCACACTTTCTATTTCCTTTAAAATAACTTATATAACTAACACCGGGAGAAAAAGGAACTCTTGTTAACTCTGACCTTCTAGTCAGGACAATTTCAACCATCAACGCTCTATCCAGAACATTAGTGTATGAAGTGAGATTTAACAAGAAAAACTATGATAGATATCAGAACAAAGACCCATATTAAATATTTGTGTCATAAAATTATTTTTTTTCACCACCTACAGAGAAAACTAGACAAGTACAACAAAATAATTCGTATAATGTGTCACAATCCTGTCACCCTACTAGAGGTTGAGAAACTCCATAGATTTTTCCAAGACCATATAATCTACATAGAATTGACCAATTAAAAGAACACTAAAATCATTCCACTCTATAACCTTATTCTTCTTCACCATCACCATAAAACCCCACCATCTTCTACTAGGCACCTCAATCTTGAAGGTATAACACTTTACCTTCATCGAATAGGGTGTTTCCAAAAAATAAAAAAGCAGTTCAATATTTTTCTACCAATCCTCGACCTCATGAGGATTATTTGAGCCTTAGAATGCTAGTGGGTTATGGTGAAGAAACTATTGAGCATGATATCTAGATTAATCCCTTTGAGGTTACATAACTAGATCCTGAATTGGAATAGGTGCCAGTGAATATCCTAAATATTGGACAAAAGAAATCATTATTTCAACAATATTATAGTCAACTAGAGGTCTCACTTGTTGTGGTTCACCAATATCTTCCTACCACAACCTATTAAAATGTATTCTTAGAGGAATGATTCTATACAATGTCAGTATAAAAAAATAAAATAATCCTAAAGGATACAAATATTAACAACTCAAACAAAATTCATAGGAATATGAATTCCATGAAACATTATTCATGATTGGTTTTGAGCATACCCAGACTAAGAGTATGTAAAATATTATAACCAAATAAAAACATTCCTCAAGGGGACTTAAGGATCATTACGTTGAGAGACTACCAAAGAAATCACTCACAAATACCTCATAAGTCCCATAAAATCCTACCTTATATCAACCAAGACTACCAACTACATACTAACATCAAAGAAAGATGAACAAAATGAACCTCTAAAACCATTTTTATGAACTATCCCAGATACCCTGGTGACCTAATACCTGAGTTAACACTGACATATCCCGGAGGGAATTTCCAATCCCCACAGGTTGGTGAATAGAACTTAGAATAATAAAATAAACATGGGGGGATGATTTATTATATATAACAATGTAAGATAAAGGATACAAGTTAGCATGATGAAAACTCCAAAAGGGATAAAGTACTTGATAAAAATAGTTAAAATATAACCCAAATAATAAATCATCAAAAGAAACCATCATTTCTAAGATAAATATCAAAGATAAAACCCTTACAATAAGTGGATCACATATATATTATCCACCTACATTACTCTGAGTCCCAAATATCAAGAACATCCACCAACTCCAAGTGTTTATTTTCCTTTTCTAGGAGTCAGAATTAGAAAATCTATAAATGATTGAAAGAAAAGGTAGGGAGTGAGCATAAATCCCAGTAGGATATCATTAAGTATTATATAATCAATTATATAATAATTAAACCAAAAATTATTTCAATTTATATAATATAAGGCATATGATGGAATTCATATATTTTCAGCAAAACATGCCTTCATAATCAAAAGAGATGGTGCACATATAAAAATAGTCTTAAATGAATATTTTATATAAAATAATTATATAAATCAGTTGATACGAATAAAATAGTTAATTCAATGACATGTAATAATCAAATAAAATATATCATAACACTCTGTATCAAGTATTTTGGTATGTTATATTTTCTAGGAATATGATCCTTACACTAATAAATAAGTGATCTTGTCTCCATGTGTGAACACATCCCATAACTCATGTCCTTAAGACTCAAATTTTCATTTGGAAAAAATCATTTCATGGTATGTTTAATTCAGTGTTGTCATTATCAATCCAGTTCTAGGGGTTGTATCCTAGCATGATTGTCCTAGTTACTGCCAACTAACTAGGATCACATGTGCTTTAATAAATCAATCGATCATGGGAAAATAAATAATTTCATATTAGTACAAAAATATAATTTCCCACTTTTAGTTTTCAACATGCATTTCTTATTTCAAAACCAAATCATAGGTTTTCATCAAATTCAAACCCTTTTCAAATCAACTTTTATTTAAACCCATTTGTATCAAATTAGGTTAAATCATTTTTCTAAACTATTTCTATCACAAGCCATATTTTTTATCAAATAATTATATATCTCAAAACCACATAAAATAGGGTTTTATTTCAAAACTGATGCCTTTGAAATCATATATCAAATAAAATTTAATTAAAATCATAGAAAAACAATTTTAAATGCACTTTGAATAAATCATGAAATCAAGGTTTCAATCATTTGAAAAAAATATTATTAAACCACCTACCTTTAATTTTTGATCTAAAAATTAAACACCTGAAATGGGGATTTCAACAAAGATTAGAAGGTGTGAATGATCAAGATAAAATACCTATAAACACAAAATATAAAAACATAGATCCAATCCACTGTCAATATGTGGATTCATCACTCTCAAAGGAGAGAAGTGAATAAAAGAGAGAAATCCAAAATGTGGATATATCACTTGCCAGAGAAGAATCAAATGCTTCCATTAGAGCTTTGATCTAGGAAGAATTGATTTTGGAGGACTTGAAACAGCTCTAGGGATCCTTAAAGAGACAAAATATTGAATGAGAATTGATCTAGATGAAAATAAATATAGAACAAGCCTTGGTAATTTAAGTCTATCAAAACATAGATTACATCTTATCCCCAATGGACATGGTGTAGAAAGGTTGGAAACCACCACACCATGCTGTAACCACCTTAGAGGACACTATAGTGCCTCCTAGTCGACTGACCTCTTAGAAATATCCCGCAAACCTTGTACATATCTACTAAACCTAGGGTAAGTCCACAATAAAACACAAGCTCCACATCACAACTATTCCCAAATAATTAGTGGTACTACAAATCATTCACTCAATCCTCCATTCTGTAGCTAGACCTCCATAAAAAATCTATGTTGAAATTGTTAGTAGATCTAAAAAATAGCCTCAAAGTCACCATAAAATAGACAAAAACCCACTCCACAACCCAGTTTTACCCCAAAATATCCTATGTTGTAACATAATGGTCCATGAAACAACTTGGAATCTTTATGCCACAACCCTTAAACCACGATGTAGATCATGTTTTTACATTTATAACCATACTCCATTAACTTCAAAAAAACATACAACCCTGAGCATTAGGTCATTTTCCCTTAGAAAACTATTATATCCTCAAAAGTATTGAAACACACCTAAAAAAGGTAAAGTGATGAAAGAGTCAATAAATACAAGAAAAAATGTAACGAGGTGTTATATGTGTTATCTAGGTGTTATTCCTTGATGGGTCATTGAATTCGGTTTTGGAGTGCTAAAGGTAGGAAGTCCTTACCATTTTGGGCCTTTATTTATATTTCTTGTATGTTTGGTTCATTTTTATAACCATGGTAGAGACTATTTCTTGATTGGTATACTTAGTGTACATAGGGTGGACCCTCAGATGCTAGTTTGATGGATTGTGTGTTGCTTTCTATGTCATGTATTATTTGAGAAATAATTCATATCCTATGGAATGTTGATATTCCATGTGTTTCCTTGATATTTATATGTCATATTTTCCCTTGTAATTTCATTTATTATTTTCATAATATTTCATAGCATGTGGAATTTTTTATTGTATTATATTGATCCTTACTATGTTAAGACTTATATGTAGACTTGTTCATATCTAATGGAATATTTTTTTAGTGTTTAGGTTGAAAGGTAGCCCTCAGAGATTTAGATGACTCCTTAGAGGTAGAGATCGGGTGACATGACTCATGGGATATGGCTTATATAGGATGGTTATCACTTTATCTTGGAATGTTTTTTCTAAGGTAATTCCATACACCATAATAAGAGTGTCCATATATGCCCTCATAATCTACCACTAGAAAACATCCTTGCATATGAGAGATAGTCCATTGTTCAGGCTTTCCATGCATGCATTCCATCAAAGATGAGCGATAGTCATGTGACATGGGAGATACTTACCCTTAAAGGAGAGTGTAAATTTGTTCCTTAAAAGTGGAATAAGAATTGTACTAAAAGGTATATAGAGTTACATGGAATGGTCTATGTCATATAGTTTAATAGATTTGATGTTAATCCAACATAACTCTAAATAAGGTACAATCGAGGTTTATAGAAGATTAGTTAGTGTATGATCACTCGGTGCATGGTTGATTGTATTCTTGGGTGCTCATTTACTTTGCATCGTATCACATGCTTCTATATACATGTGAACTTATGTTAAAGATGAATTGGTGGTGTCCTAATAGGTTTAAAATCACACCCAATATAGTAACATTGGTTCACATGCAAAATTCATGATTAGGGGTCCAGTGAAGGGAAAGGGCTATATGATAGGTTATTGAGGAGCATGAAGTTAGGATAAGGATTCAATATCGAGAAAGAATCTAGATTCTTGATGCTACACTTATTTATTATGATTTCTAGTTGTACTATTATACTTTTAGACCTACCAGATTGGGGTTTATTGATTACTTTTTCATGACTTGTTATAACAACTATGAAAACATTTTTTTTTTATTTTTATGTTTTTTTATTTGGTTAGATTATTGTTATGTTGCACAAATCTATGATGGTTATAGTTACTGAGGGTATAGTCTCCCCACATTACATTAGACCATAACTGTTAGTAAAAATCCTCTTGAGTATAGGGTGGCACAAATGAGGCTATGTGTCACTTCAACTCAAATATAGGGATTCAGGTCGAGGTAATAAAATGATCATTGAAAAGTGCTACATGCACATGAAGGCTTCCCATGGGTGATTTGAATGTTATTCACATTAAAATATTTTTACCCTTCATAATGGATGTATAAAAAGGAGAAAAATGGATATGTGGAAACTAATTTAATAGATTCAGGTTTTCATAGTACTTCTTTATCTTGGGAAATTGAGTGGGAAGAAATGAATAATAAGAGATGTGATCTGATTTGGCCATGATAAACTAAACTCCCAATTATCTATGGGTAGTGAAGATATGAGGAGTTTCCTTTTTTGAGTCTATTAATTTTCATTGTATATTTGTTAATTTATATAAAAAAATTTATTTTAAATTAAGGTTGTCATTTACCTTATTAAATAAACTTTATTTTATTCCAATTTTTATGGTTTTCCATTCTATAAAATAAATAAATTAATTTCATTGTTTAAATTTATTAAGTGAGGTATCACTTATGATTATTGTAATTTTAATTATATTTATCTACTTGAAGGTATTTGATTATTTAAACTAATTATATAGGCATAACAATAATTATACTGAGGTCTTAATATGATATTCAAGTAGAATTAGTTGTTTACTCAAAGGTCTTTGGGTGATCATTGAGAAATTCATATAGGTAATATTTTTAGACAAGGAAAAAAGGAGTGTCTGAAGGATCAAAATTTTTCTTTAACCGCTATCTTAGAATTTGATTTCACTCTCTTTCCTAAATATTTTTTGTCTTTCTTTGAAAATCATACACTCTTATCGATTTTTAATAGAATTTGTCTTGAGTTTAATTATTTTATTTTTTCATTTAAACCATAAAATTCACACTTTTATTTAATTATGAAAAAAATAGAAAAAATCTATAGTTTTGTAACTTAGTAAAAAACCTCCTTGAGAGACAACCTAGGGAACTACTATACTATATTTCTTAGGGGATAATTTATTTAAAATGGATCCATGTAAAACCCTATTCTTTCAATTGGACCTATTTTGAGGGAGGTTTCCTTAGTTTTTTTATTTTTTATTTTCATTTACAGAAGTTAAAACCCTAGTTATTTTCCTTTTAACACTGAAATCAGTAGAACATACCAATATAGATCTAGATTTATTAATATTTCTGAAACTGAAACCTCATTTGTTAACTTTATAAGTGAGGAATCCTTGGGAGATCAACCTCAAACTTTAACCTCTTCCACCAACACAATTTGAAGAAAAATATTTGAACTTAAAATAATAATAAATAACAATAGAACTCTTTAATAACTAGTTTATTCTTATGAATACAACCTATAAAACTATCTATAATACAATTATACACCTTATTTATATGTAATAAAATTTGGTTTTATTCACCAACCTCTAAAATTTAATGGGCTTCAAAGGGAGAATCCACACAAAAATCTCTAAGAATTTAGTTATCTTTGTGTTAAAATGAAACCAGTGAGAGTTAATAAAGAGAAAATGAAACTTAGGGAATTTCCTTTTTATTTATAATGAGTTACCAACGAATAGTTTTTGTATCCTAATCTATATTTATTAGGGATTGTAATGAATTAAATAAAAACTTTATTGAAATTTTTTCCCTACTTCTTGGAATGATACAATTAGAAAATAAATCTATGTAATTAGAAAAACTCAAGGTGAGACTTTACATGAATACTAGAAAATATTTAAAATATTTGGTTTTAGTTTCACCCACCATCAACTTAGTGAAAAAATTATGATTCAATACTTTTTTGAGGTATTTTTTATTATTGATAGAAGCATGATAAATGTTTCTACAAGAGGAGATTTAATTGAAAACCCCCTAGCTACTTCTAGGAAATTAATTTCTAGAATGACCTAAAATGCTCAATAATTTTGAATAATATTCTATTTCATGTTAAATATAATCAAGAAGTTACCACTTACACCTTTGAAAATAGTATAATTGTGAGTCAAATTAGTGATATTATAACTATGGTTAGTTCAATAATGTTTTCCAAGACTTTAAAAACCCAAAACAAACCTGAAACAAGTATTAAACTAAAATTTCATTATAGAATTTATGATTTCAATGAAAATTTTAGTGATAAATTCCCAAAAATATGTGACCCTTCTGAAAATTAAAATATTATTTTTCCTAGAAGACCTTTATAAAAAAATACATTTTTAATCTAACCAAAACTTCAAACAAGGCTATGATAATTAGTTCAATGAAAAATTTAGACCACTTGAACAATAAGTGAGTTTTTTTTTCAAGGAAAATTAAGTAATCAAAAACCATTATATTTAAAGGATATATACAATTCCCAACCTTGAAGAAATTTATATCCTACACAACCCATTCAAAAAATATAAAAATATCCTTCTAGGAAACAATGAGACAACATTATATTATGATTAACAGTTTGATGAAACAAATGGGAAAACCATTCACTAATATTGGAAGCATAAGAAACTAGATTAGTGTATGTTTAACTTTATAACCTTAAGTGAATCCAAGGGAAAAGGAAAGGTAAATTTGAGAGTAATGAAACTTGGGGGTGGTGTTAATTTGAGAAACTCATAGACTGAGAACTCTAAAACTAAAACTGAACTTACACATGTTAAAGAAAATTACATACCCTATTCATCAAAGTTATCTTGTTAAAAAAATAGTTGTTTTTTAATATAATAAAAATTAAGAACCTATTTTTAAATACAAATGAGTGAAAAAATAAGAGACATTTATTAAGAGAACCAAGAAATATTGGAAAAAAAGATTGAACCTCATGTCTCTCTAAATAGTTCTCAAAATGATCAAGAAGTTACAAAACCACCATCGCCTTACCATTGGAAAAATTCATAAGTATAAAATAGAATTTTGAGTGATTTGGATAATGAAAATTTAGAAAATTTTATAAAATTTTAAGTGAAAATACATTTTCTCAATACTATGAAATAGATTCCAAAGTATTACCATTTTTATAGGAAATGTGTTATTATAAGATAGAATTCAAGGGAGGGGATAAATTGAACCTTGGGAGGAATATATCCTCTATAATTAAACATGACTTACCTATTAAATTCAAATACCCAGGTACTTTTACTATTCCATACACCATGTGATAGTGTGAATTATAGGATGTCATTCTAGACTTAGGAGCCTCTATGAATATCATGCCCCATTCTATTTATATATCTTTATAGTTTGGAGAGATAAAATCTATTAGAATTTTAATCCAATTAGATAACCAAAGTACCATAAAAACTACTAGTATCATTGATGATGTTTTGGTATAATTAAGAGAAATTATTTCTCCTTCTAATTTCTTTGCCATGGATATGGAAGATAATATATTTAGTACACATGAACCTCCAATAGTATAAAAATAAATTTTAACATAGGTTATTTTTTATTTTTATCATTAGTTTTAATTCAATGTAAATTTTAGTAATGTTGTAAGTTTCGTTTTTAACATCAGTTTATATAAACTGATGTTAAAACCACATTTTGACATTAGTTATTATAGAAAATGATTCCAAAAGTTAACCAATCATCACTTTTAACATCAGTTATCATAATGACCAATGAAATTTTAAAGAAAATTACTCTATTTTAAGAAAATAAAAAATTTATGAACCATAAAATCACAAAATGAAAAAGAGAAAAAGAAAAGAAAACTTATATCTATGACTTAATATACTTTCAAGTTTCAACGACCTTTAAATGTATCTATTATTTTATGATGTTTTTTTTTATAAAACATTTTATACAACGACTTTAAATATAATCCTGAATTCATTTTATCCCCTGACCATAAAATCTCATGTGATATTTTCATATTCATAACTTTAACAGAGGAAGTCTTGTTCGAAAAAGAAAAAAATCATTAAAAATTAAATCGGTGGATAAAATCAATCAAAAATAAATAAATTATGAGATTAAAATGAAAAATACCATGGTGAAATAATTAAATGAATAATTGGTTTAATGAAAATTAAAATCAAATTGGAGTATATCAGAAATAAAGAAATAGGCTGACTGAAAACTTATATATGGTTCATGAAAATGTTTTCCTACAATATAATAATTTTTTTTGTGGGAGTTAAAAATTATAGGCCCATTAAGAAAAAAATTAAACATTTCCTTGAAAAAATATTTATTTTGGGTTTTAACATTGGTTTCATTAAAATTGACATTAAAATATTTTTTGACACTGATTTTAATAAAATCGAGGTTAAAACCCCAATGTGATTGAATTTTTTTCTACCAGTACTCTTAATATTAGGGGACCTTTTATAAAAATATCTAATATAATCATTAATGTTTTTAGAGTAACATTTTCACTCTGATTTGAATAAGAATTTGTTCACTTTAATATTTTTTAATCCATGAAATACCCAATGGAAAATAATTCTCCTCCTCAAGTGAACATGATTGATTGGTTTTTCTCTGATTTGTTTGTTGATTTTTAAAGTAATGAACTAGAAATTTTCGTATATGAAAATAAATACTTGGTTACTACTAAAATATATTTTTTCAATAGTAAAAATTATGCATGTGAGGAAAATTTGAATGATGGAACTATTTTATGTGGATTTATTGTAATTTTTTACTCTCTTTTTTTAATGAAACTACTCAGACCTTGAAAAATGTTGAACCTGGTTGTTTTTTTCTTGAAAATAATGATAATTTTCCCGATAAAAAAGTTCTGAGAGCTATAACACTCTAAATATACTATTAGAAATTCAAATATTTCATGTTTTTTAAATTTATAATTATTCTTTGAAATTATATATATAAACAGATTATTGTTGCTGTCTTTAATTTTAAATTCATTTGTTTTTTGAATTAATTATGAGTTGAAATTAATGTTTTTGAGTTAATTAAACATTCTTTTAAAAATTTAATTTTTCCACCTACATTATAACTAAAGTCACTACCTGAAAATATCAAGTATGAATTCTTAAGAGAGAATTGGAAATTCCCTATCATAATTGCTAAAGAGTTGTTACTAGATTATGGGTGTTCTTAGAGAACACTAGAAATATTTTTGATAGATTTTATCTAATTTAATAATAATTATTATTTAAATTTTAATGCATAGTATTTTTTTAAGGATAATTCCAAACTTTTTTAGAAATTTCAAAGGATCCTAAACTAATAATTTTAGAGGTCGTTAAAAATAAAGTGACTAATTTATCGGTTGAAGGTATCATTTTTCCAATTTATGATATTAAATGGGTTATTACTACTCAAGTTATTCCTAAAAATATTGGTTTCACAATTTTATACAATAAATTTAGTGATATTTTTCTTATGATACCAAACATATAGAATATTTCAATTTATTATAGAAATATCAATTCAGTGATTAGAAAGGAACAATTTCATCTTCTATTTCTTGATCTAGTGCTTTAAAGGTTAACTGGACAGACCCACAATTGTTTTCTTGATGAATTTTATAATTAATTTCAAATTCACATAGCACCCAACGATTAATGGAAAAATACCTTAACTTATCCTTTTGGAACTATTTATTATAAAATATTGACTTTTGAAATTCCTCAAGAACCTTTTAAAGGTGTATGATGACCATTTACGCTTAATTTTTAGAGTTTTTTGGGGAAGTTTTTATAACTGATTTTATAGTTTATATATCATATTTTGAAAGATGTCTGAAAATTTTGGCTATTGTCCTTAAAAACTAAGTTGATAAAAATCTTATTCTCAACTATGAAAAATAAAATTTCATGGTACGAAAAGGGATTGTTCTTGGTATTTTAGTGTCCAAAGTTGGAGTTTAAGTTGATCAACTCAATATTAAGGTAATTTATTAATTTATAATTAAAAAATTGTGATATATTTGAGGTATTTTCTTATATATACTAATTTTATAGGAAATTAATAGAGGACCTTTGTAAGATAACATCACCTTTCTCTATATTTATTCAAAAAGATTCCTAAGTTTTCTTTGATAAAATTTTCAAAACATCCTCTAGAGAGATAAAAAAATTATTGTATCCCTACCCATTATTCAACCCCCCAAATGTATATTACCCTTTTAATTGATGATAGATGTATCAAATTTTCCCCTTAGGGTAGTTCTCAGTCAAAAGTTTCAAAATAAGTATCATGTAAAAACTTATTCTTTTATGACTTTAGATTATGATCAAAATAACAAAAAAATAATTGAGAAATAAGAACTAATTATTGTTTTTTTCTTTTGAAACTTGTATATGTTATTTATTAGGCTTTAAAGTGATTATTTTGATATATCATTCTATAGTTAGATTTTTTATGAAGCACTTTGTTGAAAACCCAAAGTTATTGAGATTTATTTTTTTTATTAAAAGAGTTTAATGTTGAAATAAAGGTTAATAATGGATGTGAAGACCTTGTGGATAACCATATAAGTATATTACCAACTTCTTTGGATTATTTTTTTCTTTATACCCATTAAATAAACCTTTCCTAATGAGTAATTACAGGTTGTTAAGAGTGGGAGACCGTTGTTTTCTGATCTTATAAATTATCTATATACTAAAAAAGTTCTGAACTAGTTCTCTAATTTTTTTTCTAATAAATAAATTGAATCAAGAATATAATTTTTGATGATTATTACTTTTTGTATTTTAGTAGTTACTAAATAATCAATAAATGTAGCACAAATTCTGAATTTTAATTAGTACTGAATTTTTTCTATACTTTTAGTTTTTGTGGTAACTTTGGAACAAAAATAATACCTAGAAAAGTGATTGAACTAGGTTTTTTTGGCCCACAATTTTTGAGATGATTTTGAATTCTATAGATCATGTAAAACCATCCAATTTAAAGGTATCATTTATAATAATAATAAAATGCCTTGACAACCCCTTTTATTTTATGATGCATTTTATGTTTGGGATATGTATTTCATGGGAATATTTCCCAATTATTTTAGATGTATTTACATCTTATTTGTTGTTTATTATGTATCAAATTTGGTAGAGTCCATTCCCACAAGATCTAATGATACAAAATTTATTGATATGATTATGAAAGGAAATATATTTTCCATATTTGGTTTCCCAAGGATTATCATCACTGATCAAGAAACCCATTTTTATAATACAAATTTAGAATATCTCTTTAGGAAGTATGGATTTCATCATAGGGTTTCTATAACCTATAATCAACAAAAAAATTAAATGGATGAGTTATCAGATAGAGAGATTAAATATATTTTGTAAATAATTTTCCACCAAAATATAAATTATTAGAATTTGAGAATATATGATTATATTTGGGCTTATATTATTTCCTTAAAAATATAATTTTAATGTCACCTTTAAACCTTGTGTTTGGAAAATCTCATCACCTGGATGTGAAGTTAGAAAAAAATATTTTTTGGTTACTAAAACATGTAAAATGAATTTTTTTTATTAATAAATTTTTTTTTATTATTAGAGTCAGAGTACTTAAGAAAAGAATCATATGAATATCTTGGATTTATAAGGAGAAAACCAAATATTTTCATGATGTAATTATGCTAAAAAAGAGTTCAAAGAGGGAGACAAATCACATATTTTTTAATCCAAATTCAATATATTTGAAGGTAAATTTCATTCCAAAAGGACACTACCTTTCATTTTTACTCATGTTTTTCCCTTTGGTGATTTAGAGATTAAATAATCAGAGAATAAAACACCATTGAAAGTCAATGGAAACAAATTAAATCCTTTTAGAGACAATTTTCAAGATTCTCCAAGGGTGTAGGTCCACTTTCAATAAGTTGAGTAAAATTGAACACCAAGTTGTGTCCTTCCTCTATAATTGTTTTTATTATGACCATTATTCCTGATTTTGATTTATCATATTTTTTTTACAATAATAACATTATAAAAAATAATTACAGGGGGTAAATGTAATGTCCCATGTTTTGAACCATATGAAAAAGAAAAGGAAATTAAATTTTTCCATTAGATGGGTAGACCGTTTTTAAAACCGAGCATCAGAAATTTTTCCTTCCGAGAGTTGGCACTGCAATTTGTGTTTTTTATAAAGAAATTAAATTAATTGAATTAAATTTAAAATGGAAAGTAAATTAAATGTCAATTAAATGGAAATATAATAAGAATGGTTTTAATAATAATAATAATTTAATTATTATTATTATGATGATTGTAATAATTATTATTATGACTATTAATAGAATTATTATCAATTATTATTATTATTATCTTTAGTTTTATTATTTTTATTTTTCTTTAGTTTTAGGATTGGTTTTAAGAAAACCCTAAGATGTTCTTTACCCCTCTCTTGGCTATGACCTCCAGCGCGCACCACCTCCAGCGCGCACCCCTCTCCTGGCCACAACCCCTACAACGCTATGCCCTTTCGGCTAGAACTCCCTCTAAGTGAGCTCCCTCTTTGACCGATCCTACCTACAGCGAACTCCCTCAGCTGGACCCCCTATAGTGAGATCCCTCCTTAGCCGCAACCTCCCTGTGGTGCGACCTGACCCCCTGGACGATCCCCTGTAGCTTGCGCCTCCCTCTCATAGTCCCTCCTTTCGTAGGCGACTCCTTCCTGTTTCTCCACGGATTCCCTTTGATTTATCGAGGTATATTCCTTAGATCCCTTCTCCTATATCGCTTTGGTGGTTTTATTCTCATTTAGCACCGAGTGAGGTTTATCTAAAACCCTAGGTTAGGGTTTGATTTGGGTTATTGTGGTTTCTTCTAGTTTTAGGGTATGCAAATGGCGTCTCAGGTCTTGTTAGTTATTGTTGTGACAACCGCCATCAGAGGCAAAGTCGTTCAAGATGTTTTGGTTCACCGCCACCATCTGAGGTGAGGTATTATTTATGTGGCTTGGTTTTTCACCATCCAAATTAGGTTTCTTAATTTTTTTAAGCTTCTTTTATATTTATTTGAGTTTCATTGGTCCTTGCCATATTAATTTTGGATCCTTTTATGATTTAGGATGCCTAGTTGTTACTCTAGGAAGTTTTGATCAATTTTGGAGGTCCGCACACACATGTATCTAGGTATGTATATATATATCCTCCATGAACATACTCCCTCATGGTGTGGGATATACATGAAATAGGTTAAGGGATATATATATATTTATATGATGGTTTTTGCGTGTGTGTGGAGCAGTTCTGAGTGGTCTCTAATAAATCAGTCAAGTACCGAAGGTTAAATTGGTTCTGCTTTTGAGGTAGGGTCCCTTCCCTTTACCCTTTAATTTTAGTAATGCATTAATTAATTTCTTATCTCACAATTATTAGTTTTTAAGTTAACACATTATGGTTTTTAGATTAAATGTTTCCTTTGATAAAGTTGATGAACTGATTAAATGCGATAAATGATTTTTTTATAAGAAAAGTCACTTTTTTATAATAAAACCCCTCTATTGAGGCGTGCTTCCTTCAATATAAAAATTTAGTGACATACTTTTATGATTTCCTTCCTTAATTTCTTAGTTTCTCTTTATGCTTGAGATTGTAATTGTTAAATTTCATGCTTTTACTTGTCCCTTCTTGGTTATTTCTAAATGACGTTGCTTCCTTGAAAAATGATATATGAGCCAAGAAACCTTTTAAGTGCATAGATCAAAATTTAATTAGAATTTCCAGTGTAGGGAATCTACCCTATTCCCCTTACTTCATCTCTTATGTCATGTGGTGCCTTTGTGCCACTCACCACAACCTTATTGTAATGCCTTGTTATCGCTTACTAATTTTTTTGGTTTGTTTTTATCATGTCTGTTGTGGCCTTATCTTATGAAGAAACCCATTCGGGGTGTTCGCCTTGCCACTTGGACACCCCTTTGGGTGTTCCTAGACTAAATGAACTTTTTTTCTTATGCATTATGTTATAAATGTAATGTAATGGTTTTAATTGAATGCCATGTTTGAATACGATTTTTTGCCTGTATAATTTAATGTCATTAATAACCTATCATTCAAGGCATATTGATACCATGTGCTTTTGTTTATATTATATTTCTCATGAAAGTACCTAATTTTATTCCCTATTTTAGTGGCTTGATCTACATTATATCCTTGTTCTATTGAGATATTAAAATGATAACATTGTCATGTGTATACTTTTGTGATAAATGCCTTATGCCATGTTAATGGCTTGGATTGTCTTAATTGATGGATTTAATAGCTTGTGACTCATGGTGCTTGTTTGATTATCATGATTTATGTATATTCTTGTCATGTGATATATAAATTGTGGCTTTCCTTATAATGTGTTTTGGCTATTATGGTTCACTTGATACAGGTCGAGTGAGAACATGGGTTCCGTATTAAGGATTCATGGATGAACTCTCGTGCTCAGGTGATTATACCACAACACGTCAGGGGAGATGCTTTGGATTTCTAGGTGAGGTATTGCAAGGTAGTTTAATATACTCTTGAGTGATAATGGTTCCCTAGGGGAGATACCGTGGATGGAACCATTAGAAAGATGGCTACGCCATGCCTTTGGTGATGCTTTGTCCTCTAGTGAGATATCTGGGACGGACGTAGAGTCACCACGTCTTGAGAGATACTTGGTCTTTCTAATGATTTCCATAGATGAGATTGGTGGTATTGGATAATTTTAAGGATGTACCATAGTGATACCTTCAGGAAAATATCATACTGTAACTCTAGATTTGATTGAATTTAATTGAATGACTACTTTGGTTAAATTTCTTGTTATATACTTGTTGTTTCTATTTATATTAGATCATGAACTTGTGACTTTTCTCTATTACTTGTTATCATACTTATTTGATGACACTGGAATTATACACCAAGCCTAAGCACATGCTTGGGGTGCATCTTTTTGTGTTACCTTGTTACTTTTGGCACTGGTATACATATTATGCTTACACAGGTACCTTCTTCTAAATTATGGATTAGGCTGAAGAAGGTGGTATGGGAAGGGTTTCCATTTAGGAGCCCAGACCAAGTTTCTATTACCAACTTTTTATCACTCACCATTTATTTATATGGTGCCCTTATTAATTTATATTACATTGTCTAGGTTAGGATAGACACTGATTGTGCTGGTCTACTAAGATTTATATCTCACACCCTACTCAGGACACCATTTCACTGGGGTACTTGAGTATACCTTTCTTGTTAATAGGACTATATACCATGATTTATTTGTTATGTTGTACTGTTTCTACCTGGAAGTTAGGAGCAAAGGACTGAGCTAGAGCTCAGGATGCTCGTGGAGATTTCCCTTGGGGCTTTGGTGGATTTTCTTTATTCTTGATCTATATTGCAAGGCATGTTGTATTGTTTACTGCTTTCAGTTAAGTGTCATCACCATGACATGAATTCATATGTTGTATAAACTTTTTATTAAATTTTCATATTAATTATTCCACTGATATATGAGTTTTACTATATGTCTTCCACCATTGTCTTTTATTTATTTATTGTTTCTACTATTTTTCTTCTATTTATATTCTATTATACCAATATAAAACTCTGATAGAGGGTATAGTCTCCCCACTATCACCTCTGAGACCATCACTGCTAGTCGGAAGCCTTTGGCATGCGAGGAGACGTGCCTTAGGTCATGTGAACCACCAATCTGACCACCATCTTAAAGGTGATCCGGTTCAGGACATTACAAAGTGGTATCAAAGGTGGTTATATTTTCGTCTGTCTTACTGTTTTAGGTTGGAAGACGAGATACTAGGAATGTGTCAGTGCTTGGTTAATATCCATGATTGAGATTGATCACCCCACATATTAGAAATGACCAAGTGTTCAGGGCTTGGAATTGATATTCATGCTTTTCGATATTAAAGTTGATATGATTTCACCTCGAGTGATTGATTTAATTTCTGATACTTATTATGAATCAAATTTATGGAAACTTACCCTTATCCTAGTTCAGTGAGGATAAAACATAGCATGCATCATATTAGTCACATAGAAATTCACATTCCATGCATAGTGTCCTGCCATGTAGTTACATTTTAAGTTGACTACTGATATGATTGAGTGAATTGAATTCCATACCATGTCTTGTATTTATTTTTAATTCCTTTTTAGATTCCATGTTTCAATGATATATTTAGCATGCTATCCTATTTCCATGGTTCCTGTTTACTATCATGTTTTACTTATATCACGCTTTTGTTTTTAGTAGCATGTTTCTGTGATTAAAATTTCATTCTTCTGTGATTACAACATGTTTATCCATCTTCTTGTAGTGACATTCTAGCATGCTTGATATGTAATTAATTTCTTTTGATAGAATTTTTTTTTGAATTAAATGGGATCCAAATGCCACCAGTAAAGTGTATGAGTGCTTTATGGATTAGTAGATGGCCACCCATATGAATGGACTATTGAACATGTGAATGTTGTATTATAAAATGGTTTTAAAATTAAAGGTATTGAAAATGGAACCTGTAGTAGTGTCCTCTATTTAAGAACCTTGTGTAAGGGTAGATAAAGCTTCTTTGAGTTGCCTTGGAATGGAATCAAAAGCATTATCCATAGGTTCTCTTTCTTTTAGTGATGACTTAGATGATATAATTTTGATCCTAGTGATTTTTTTTAGAATTTCCTGATGTAGTTTTAACACTTTTTCTTTGTAAGGGGCTAGACTATGGTAGGTAGCACCCTTAAAAACTTAAAATCCTTACTAATGACATGAGTTTTCTTCATTTTTGGTGTTGTTCATGCTCTGTTGTCTCTAGTAGGACCCCCTTTCTTAAAATGAATCCCTTGTTCATACTGTTGGTCTTGTTTTCCTTGAATTTTGTTTTGGGATTAAACATCGAGTAATGGTCATTTTTTAGCAGGTTAGACATGCTTCGGGCATGGTCAGTCACTTTGTAGGTCATTCGACCCTCTCTTGTCCATAGTGATAGATGAATCAGCATGACATCATCCAAGTTAAAAGTAATATTTCTTCTTTATCACATTGGGTAAGTATACGTTCACATACACGATGCCATTGAGTTCTTAATTTTGTTAAGAACTGGATGAGTTTAGTTTAATTTTTAAGCCTTGTACTATTAAATACATCACAGGTCAACTTTGTAGTAGAGTGACTTGTGAATTAAAGGAATCAAGTTTGTCCCAATTCCTGGGATGAATTCTAGATACTCAAATGTTTTGAAACACTGGTTAGTTTGGTTGGGTTTTCATGCCAATTTTTTAAACGTTTGCCTTTATGGAAGTACTAACATAGAATGATCTTGAGAGACTAGTATATATCTTATTTTTGATGATAGAACACTCCTAAAGTGGGGATTTTATTGTTATTTCTATTAAATATATATCCTTTTGGGTAGAAGGAATGCAATCAAAGAGAACCATTAGAGAATTCTCAAGATGTCTTAAATGCCGTAAAACTTGTGAACTTTAAATCATGTCAGTGCTTTCTTGGTAGCAAAATGATGGGTTTGTTGGAAGTTTATGCAACCTTTGAGAAATTTCATTGGTAGTGGGTGTAATTCAATGGTTAATCTTGAACGATCATGGAATGACTCAGGTGGTAAGGGACCGGTGATCATTTAATGATGGTGCATCGATAGGTGAAGATGACTTTCTTCTAAGGTGTCGACTAGCGGTGGTTTATCCATTTTAATTCCTATAAACTTTAAAATCCTCTTAGTGTACTCTGTTTTAGTGACAAGAATTTACCCTATCTTAACATCATCCTTGATGTACTAAGAGAGTTTCCATCTTATGTCATGTTAAATTCTAAAAGCTATTAGATAATATCTATTTGATTACATGTTGAATGTGTGGTTGTTATCAAATCTTGGTTAGTCTTGAGTGATCCTTGGATTCCTATGTAGTAATATCTTGTATGTAATCTTGTACACCATCCATTTCTTCTGAATTTACTACCATACCAATGCTGCTTTGGGCCTAGTCAATGCTCTTAATTGGATGTTTTGTCTTTGTACCAATGTCTCACTTTGGTGGAGGTGTACGTGGTGAATGCACGATACCTTGGAATAAGACATCAAAGTTTAGTTTATAAAAATGTTGATCATCTAGGTTGATCATATTCTTGAATAGTCTTATGGATTTGATCGACTAGTTGTCTCTCTTGTTTAATGTAGCGATCAGTGAAGGACCGTTTTCAGCACGTCGTCTGATGTGACGAGTACGGTTTGTATTGGACAAAGATTTTTATGAAATTTTTTTCTTGACCTGGGATTTGGGGTCGATGTGGAATCAACCGTTTTATCTATTTTGGAAATCACATGAGAAGCATTGCTAGAACGTTTAAGGGCTTTGCTTGTAGGCAAATTCAAATGGTGGAAGGCGTTGCAACTCATGAATTTCCCCTACTAAAGTTAAATCCTAAGGTGGTAATTAAATTTGGCCAAATGTTTGAAGATATGGAGACATGGTCGTTTCTATAGTTCAACAAGCTTGGATAAGTGGCATCTATATGTTTCTATGGGAAAATGAGCATTGGATCAAATCTTAATATCTTATTTGTCACTTGCCTAATCATTTCTTGAAGGTGTGTTGGGCATTTAGAGATGCAACATGACCTTTTCTACGAGACTTCGTGACCCTTGTAGATTGGATGAGGGTTACATTATTCCCAAATGATTCTTAGGGAAGATAATTTCTAAGGTGGGAAGGTTGTAACATCCTGTGTTTTTAACTTGATGAAAAAGAGATGGAAATTAAAATTTTTTCGTTAGCTAGGCAGGTTGTTTTTAAAATTGAGCATCAAAACTTTTTCCTCCTGAGAGTTGGCACTACAATGTATGTTTTTTCTAAAGAAATTAAAGTAATTAAATTAAAGTTAAAAAGGTAAGTAAATTAAATTTCAATTAAATGGAATAACAATAATAATGGTTTTAATAATAATAATAATATAATTATTATTAGGATTACTATTATTATTGTTGTTTTTATTATTATTAGTATAATTATTATCATTTTTTATATTTAGATTTATTAATTTTATTTTTATTTACTTTTAGGTTAGGTTTTAAGAAAACCCTAAGAGGGTCTCTACCCCTCTCCTGGTTGCGACCTCCAGCACGCACCACCTCTAGCACACACCCCTCTCCTGGCCATGACCCCCGCAGTGCTATGCCCTTCCTGGTAGACCTCCCTACGAGCAAGATCCCTCTTTGGCCGATCCTCCCTAAAGTGAAATCCCTTATCTAGACCCCTTACGACATAACCCCTCCTTGGTCGCAACCTCCTTTCAGTATGATGTGACCCCCTGGCCGAGCCCCTATAGCACGTGCCTCCCTCCCAAAGTCCCTCCTTCTACAAATGATTCATTTTGGTTTCTTCATGGATTCCCTTAAATTCATTGAGGTATGATCCTTATATCCCTTCTCCTCCACCAATTTGTTGGTTTTATTCTCTTTCAGCACCTGGTGAGGTTCAGATGAAACCCTAGGTTAAGGTTTGATTCAGGTTTTTTTAGTTTCTTCCACTTTTAGGGTATGAGAATGGTCTCTTGGGTCTTTTTTGTTTTTGTTGTAGCAACCGCTGTTAAAGGAAAAGCCGTTTGGGATGTTTTGGTTCACCACTGCCATCTGAGGTGAGTTATTATTCATGTTTCTTAGTTTTTCACCATCCAAATTAGGGTCTTTAATTTTTTAAGGCTCCTGATAATTTATTTGAATTGTGTTGGTCCTTTCCACATTAATTTTGGGTCCTTTGATGATTTAGGATGCCTAGATCTTACTCTAGGAAGTTTTAATCAGCTTTGGAGGTCCGCACACACATGTATCTAGGTATATATAATATATATATATATATATATATATATATATATATATATATATATATATATCCTCCAGGTATGTATTCCCTCATGGTGTAGGGAATACATTCACTAGGTTAAGGGATATATATATATATTTATATGAAGGTATGTGCATGTGTGTGGAGCAGTTAAAAGTGGTCACTAATAAATCGGTCTAGTGCTGAAGGTTAAATTGGTTCTTCTTTAGAGGTAGGGTCCCTTTCCTTGCCACTTTAATTTTAATAATGCATTAATTAATTTTTTATCGCGCCATTATTATTTTTTAAATTAATGCAGTATGATTTTTAGATTAAATATTTCCTTTGATAAAGTTTATGAACCGATTAAATGATTGTTTGATAAGAAACTTCATGGTTTTATAATAAAACCCCTCTGTTGTGGCGCACTTTCTTCAATCTAAAAATGTAGTGATAAAATTTTATGCTTTCCTTTCTTAATTCCTTGGTGTCTCTTTATTCTTGAGATTATAATTGTAAAATGGAATTATTTTACTTGTCCCTTGTTGGTTATTTCTAAATGATGTTGCTTCCTTGAAAAATGATATATGATCCAAGACACCTCCTAAATGCACGAATCAACATTTAATTAAAATTCCAATTATAGGGCATCTACCCAATTCCCCTTACTTTATCACGTATGTCATGTCACACCTTTTTACTGCTCACCTCAACCTTTCGATGATGCCTTTCTATAGCTTATTAAATTGTTTAGTTTATTCTATCATGCCCATTGTGGCCTTCATTTATAGATAAAACCATTCAGGGTATTCACCTTGCCTCTTGGAAACCCCTTTGGGTGTGCCCAACCTAAATGGACTTTTTTTCTTATGCATTATGTTATAAATTTAATGTGATGGTTTGAATTGAATTCCATGCTTTAACAAGCTTTTTATATTGTATCCTTTAATGTCATTGATAACCTATCATTTGAGGCATGTTGATGCCATGTGATTTTTTTTATATTCTACTGCTCATGCAAGTTTCTAATTTTTATTCCCTATTTTAGTGGATTGATTTTCATTCTAATCTTGTTTTCTTGAGATATTAAAATGCTAACATTTTCATGTAATTGTTACGTGCTTAATTTTGTGCTAAATTCTTTATGCCATGTTGATGGATTGGATTGTTTTATTTTATGGATTGAATAACTTGTGGATCATGGTTCTTGTTTGATTAGAATTATTTATGTATATTATTTCAATGTTATATATTTATTAAGGTTTTACTTTCAATGTGTTTTGGATATTATGGTTCACTTGATTCGGGATGGGTGAGGACATGGGTTCTGTATTAAGGACTCATGGATGAACTCCCATGCTCGGGAGGATATACCATGATACGATGGGGGGAAATGCTTTGGCTTTCCATGAGAGGGCTTCTTGGGCAGTTTAATATACTCATGAGAGATACTGGTTCCCTAGAGGAGAAACCATGGATGGACCCACTGGCAAGATGGCTACGCCATGCCTTGGGTGATACTTGAACCTCTAGTGAGATACATGAGATAAACTCAAAGTCATTATGCATCAAGCGATACTTGGTCTTTTGGAAGATTGGTATGGACAAACTCAGTGGTATTGGAGAAATTGAAGTATGTATTATAGTAATACCTTTGGGGCAAGCTCGGACTCCAACTCTAGATTTGATTTAATTGAATTGAATGACTGCTTTGGTTAAATTGTTTGTGCTATATTTTTTTCTTCTATTTATATTATTGCATGCACTTGTGACTTTTCTCTCTTTATTGTTAGCATACTTATGTGATCACATGGGAATTATACCCAAAGCCTAAGAACAAGATTGGGTGCAACTTTTGGAGTTTCCTTATTACTTTTGGCACTGGCACACATATTATGCTTACATAGGTACCTTATTCTAAATTCTGACTTAGGCTAAAGCAGGTGGTTTGGAAAGGGTGTCTGTTTAGAAACCCGGACCAAGTTTCTATTACTAACTTGTTACCACTCACAATTTATTTTATATGGCACACTTATTAATTTATATTGAATTATCTAGATTGGGCTAGACACTGGTGGTGCCAACCTACTAATATTTATATCTCACACCCTACTCGGGCCGCCATTGCATTGGGGTACCCGAGTAAACCTTTATTTTTCACAGGATTGTGGACCAAGATTTATTTTTTATGTTGTTCTATTTTTACCTAGAAATTAGAAGAAAAGGACCGAGTTGGAGCTTAGTATGCTTATAGAGATCACCCTTGGGGTTTGGTGTCTTTTCTTTATTCTTGATCTCTATTACAAGGCATGATATATTGTTTAATGCTTTTAGTTAAGTATCATCATCATGACATGAATTCATCTATTGAATAAACTTTTTATTAAATTTTCATATTAATGATTCTACTGATATATGAGTTTTATGATCTGTCTTCCACTGCTCTCTTTCATTTATTTACTGCTTCCACTACTTGTCTTCTATTTATATTCTATTATATCATTGTACAACTCTGATAGAGGGTATTGTCTCTCCACTATCACCTCCTAATACCCTCATTGCTAGTTGGAATCCTCCAGCATATAGGGAGATGTGCCTTAGTTCATGTGACCCACCGGTTCGGCAACCGTCTTAGAGGTGAGCCGAGTTGGGACGTTACAGTACATCCTTAGTTAGATTATGTTTTGTGTCTTCTTTTGTGTTTATGTTTTTCTTATAATATAGTTATTTTCATCAATTTTTTTCACATT